>JAWNGG020000079.1:0-600000 GCA_036937485.2 Tetragonisca angustula | reverse complement strand
GTCCCCTCCGTTAACCACCGATCGCTGCCACTCTACGGAGAAATTGCGTTTCCGCGGTGTAAAAGGGTGATTAATCTTGCGGAACGTTTCGTTTTCTTTTTTTTGGGGGGAGGTGGGAGGAGGGGGGGCAGCGATGAAAATTTGAGTAACGTAAGTGAGATATCTGAGATTCTCTGTCGAGAATTATACTATACAGTCGATTAACTAGCCGACACCGGGTCACTTTTGACCCGTACCTGAATTTTTACTACACCTGCCTTGCAACTTTTTGGCACAAGATGTTGTCCAACAACGTTTATGACATGGGGGAGGAGAGGAGTTTGTTTAAGGGATTGAGCTAACAAACTTCAGTAAGTAAAAAGTATAAAAGTAAGTATAGTAAAATTTTATAAACATATGTTTTTATTTATGCGCACTGCGTACGTATCTCTGCATATAAGTCGTAAACATTTGGCACATTTGGTACCATATTTATTATCGTTGCCTATACACACATAGCATCAAGTTCGGGGTCAACGGTGACCCGGTGTCGGCTACGCGACGGTTAACTCGTACGACAATGATTACACGTATGATGAAATGAATCTTCTTACAAAATGTTTGCATTTTAAATTCTCTTCTGTATCATGTAACCATTCTACTTTCAGAACCCAACTTACGTACAAACCATTCTACTTTCACAACTTCCACTCAATCGATCGAAATGGACGAGTGTACGGGAATGTACACTCTTTACTGAGGCTTGGCTTCTCCGTCGTCGAGAATTATATAGTACACTATACGTTGTACGGTCAATTAAATTGCACGATAACATTGTTACAAATAACAAATGATGAAATGCATCTTCTCTCAAAAACGCATTTTAAACTCCCTTCTGTCTGATGCTCACAAACCGTCCTATCTCGAAAACTTCCATCCAGTCGCTAAAGGAAAAGAGAGAGAAAGAGAGAGAGAGAGAGAGAGAGAGAGAAGAAAAAAAGGAATAAAAAACAAACAATACCGACTGCTCTCTGTCTGCCCCGGCAACGACGATAGTAGATACTGTCGCGTGTGCGCCGAGATCAAAGTATGCATCGAGGCGTCTCGCGTCAAGCCGCAACGCGGCGAGAGTGTACCACGGTAAATCAACGACGCGGACGCGGAGCAACGCGAACAAAAGCTTACTTTGGGCGGCCGCCCAATTCCTGGCTAAACTATTTAAAAACAGTGGCAGTTGGTACTTTGTCCCGCGGATATACTTGAAAAGCGCGGCGAGACAAAGGCTACCGGTTGATCCAATAGAGGTCCTTCTGCCGGCCAATCTGCGCGGGCTACTCGCTATCTTGCAAAATCAACCGGATTATCCTTTAACGGGGCTCGGCCATCTGTGCTCCTCTCGTCCATGCCCTGACGGCGATTCGTTCGTTCGTGTAAGGCTACCGATTGATCGTCTCTGGCTTCAGAACGTGACGGATTAGCGGTTGGTGGATCCACACCGGATCCGATAACGTCGCGCAATGATCGTCGTTGGCCTGGCCGGCCGAGAGATCGCCATCGCGGGCGAAAACTTTCACACGGCGATTTCCATGCAACGATGGGTTTCGGTAGTCTGGCAATCTCTGAACAATTCGTTCGTGGTAATTTTTGAACGAACGATGCGCAAACTGTGACGCTTCGATCAGCACCACTCGTCCGCTGATAATATTTTTTCTCGCGAAGCACACAACTTTCCAGTATTCCACGGCCAGTTGCTGCATTCTCGTGCGTTTCTACAGATTTTCAGATCCAACTATTTATCGTGCGCACAAATGTGCGTAAATAAACTCGAGTAAAGTCGAGAAACATTGAAGTTCAAGTAGTTCCCTAGAAGATCAAAGCAATCCTGCAAAACGAATTCTCGGTCAATAACTAGATACGATTCCCGATTTTAGAGACACAACGGATTCAATTAATCTTCGCGGGAATGTTCAACGTTCCAAGATCGATCCGCGCACTTTGCACGAGTCGCGTTAACGCAACAAATACCGCACGTATCCAAGACCTTGAAGCGCGACGTAATTACACGCATTCAATTAGGCGACGGTATCACTGTTGATCGGCGTACCAGTGTCTCGTAACTTGGACGATACCGCGCGTCGTGCTCGCGTCCGTCCCAGTCGCGATTGTCCAGGCGGTGGCAGAAACCACGGAGAGCGCGTCCGTCACGCGCAATGACGTTAAGATAACGCGAGCTTTATGGCGGCGCGTATCTTTCAATCGCGGCACGCGGTCCGCTCGTGATCCACCGCGATAACGGGACGCGGCGCGACGCGGTGAAAATTTTTTCGCGAGCGGCTCGAACGTAAAGCGACAACCGGTTTTCCCCGGGTTATTGTCTGGAAACCGCGAATTCGCGGTCGAACGCGAGAATTTGCAAAACCGTGCGCGCCCCGCCGCGCGTATCCGGCGGCTGGCTGCTTGAAACACGATAGTAAAACTCTTGTAAATACCTGTCTCACGATGCACCGATTTGCACTGCGGCGATCCGTGCTGTATCTCGTCCTCTCTGTCTGCCTGTCTCTCTCTCTCTCCCTCTCTCTCTCTCTCTCTCTCTCTCTCTCTCTCTCTGTTCCTGGCAAACACGCGCTCTGGTGTACCTCGTGCCGCCGGATGCCGTAACTACACTGAAACAGAAATATCACCAGGGGTGGTCGCGTGAAAAATGCCATTCCGCTCCGACCAGCCGGAAGCGACGCGCGTATGTACGTACGCGCGAGGCGGCAATAACGGAACAGCTTAAAAAGTCGGCCGGCTTGACGGTGCGTGTCTACTTAACCAACTTAATAAACGTAACGTGCGAGCAACGTCTGGTGAATGGGCCTGAACGCTCTTTTATGTCGCCTCTCCGGCGGCTTTGTGCCCGGGTGTCGTTTTGTCGCGCGGCTCGCATTCACCGCGGTAACAAGCCGTAAGCAGTCGACTAAACTAGTCCTATTGAGATACTTGAAAAGTAATCTAGCAGGGATTGACCCTGTTGCTTGGTTCGCTATTCGTGAGTCGTTCGTTCCTACTCTCTCTCTCTCTCTCTCTCTCTCGCGTGCGCGCATTCTCCGTTTCTTCGGCGTTACGAGAGCTTTGTATCACGGAGGGAGGATGTGACAGATGAAACGAGGGATTCGTTAACACTCGAGAACTATCGACGACCGGGGGCATAAAATTTATTATAGCAAAGAAATTCAAGTGCACAAAGAACACGAGCTTCTGTCAAAAATCATTCAAATTTTCCTATGGAAAATTATCGGCCACTTTGGTAATCCTAGTGTTTAACCTCTTGCGCTGGATTGACGTACGCACGTCCTAAAATTGCAGTTTATTTTATTTCTTCAGTTTTAAGTATATTTAAGCATAACCCAAAAGGCAAAAGAAATCATAAATTTATCACTTCTCAATAATTTCTATCCACTCGTGTCACACCTACGAGTTCAAAAGAAAAGGAAAGCGACGAATTATTGTATACGGCTCGGTCACTCGTTATGGTCCGCGAACCAGTTGCCAGCGCAAGCGATCGAAGATCGAAGCGCGTACTGATGTTTCGTGATATACATGAAAACGATCGATACCTGCATCTTACGATCGAATGTATAGTAAAGGATTAGATTGATTTTCGTGTGCTTCCTTTTATAATTGGTACTTTATTATTTTTCTCGCGACTTAAAGCCTAGTCCTAATCTGCAACTGTTATTTTAAATCGCAGTCCGTACTGTTGTACTTCCATGCACCTGTATAACTGTAATATACAATAATGATTTATTATAGTTGCAGAAATTATTCACGCTCGCTTTCGTAACGTTACACGTACGTATAATTTTGAGAAATTAAATTTTGCGCCACAGGGTGCGTCAGACTCCTCTGCTCGCCGACGTTTCGACAAACGACACAACGTGTAATCAATCAAGTAACCTACCAAATAAAATGCCGACGAACACGCGAGGGAAACTTTTCGTAAAAATTGGAAACAACTTGGCGCGGCAAATTAAAAAGTATCGAACGTGTGGAATGAATGAAAATCGTTAGGACGTCGAACGGGACGCGCGATGAAAACGACAGGATCAGAGGGAAGGGAGGTTCGCGGAGGCGAGAGGAAGGTATACAAATCCGTGCGACGAAAATCCATTCTTCGCGGAAGCGTCGTCTTGGCGTTTCTCGGCTGAGCGAACAGTGGATTCACCAGAGATACGTTTAACGCGTCCCCTAATGGCTCGTTACTATCAATGCCACCGCAATCCGTATCGGAGACCAACTTGGCTGCCGCGTTTCCCTCATTGTGCCATCGGTAATGCGCCCTTCCTCCGGCTCCTCGCACAAACGAGGCCTCAACCTCTGCACCTCGATAAGGATGACGCTTGCACCGGAGACAGAATCGAGAGCCTAATAGCGCGTGTGAACAATGGACGCGCGTCGTCATCAGTGCAACTGCCGCGGAAAGTAAATTGCTGCTGTGACCAGCAGCGCGATGTCTTTGTCGATTCGACGCAGCTCAAGACGTTGTCGACTACCATTTCCGCTGTGTTCTGCCTAATTAATCACGATCGTTTCTGATTCGTTCGCAGCTTCTAAGCATCGTGATCGTCAGAAACAGCGAGTGAATTTTAATCCCAGAATTGTCAAAGTGATCGGAATTTTTCAAAGAAATCTAACAGTTTGAATGACTTTGTTTGTTTCTTTATTGTGTATCATGCGTGACATTATGCGTACAAAACTAATATTCTTTCAACGTATGAGATGTTTTTGCTATTTTCTACAAAGACTGACAGTTCCCTATTGTTACAATCAAAATTTGCTTTTCAGCCAAAGCTACACGACAATTTAAATGTAAAACAGGAGAATTCGAAAGAAGGCTGAAATTGTGCGACTGCAGATATCGGTAAAAAAATAAGACTTGGAGAAATTACTGAAACTGATGACTGATGAGTTGATACGACTGACGACACATGATTAATCGATTAACGTGACTAATAACTCTGACTAATCAATGACTGACGACCAACCATTGACGACTAATCACTTCAAATATTAAATTCTGACTAACTATTAATCATTGATCAATCGACCAATTTCAAAATTATTTCAGTCAACAATTAATTTCGCAATCTTAAGAATATTTCGGTGATCAATTAGGTGCCAGTCAATGTTTAATTGTGCAGTTAATCTTGAAATTATTTCAGTGAATGATTAATTAGTCAATCTTCAAATTAGCTCAATTAATGATTGATTAGTTGGGCACGAAATTTTAGTCAATTATTAATTAGTCGATCTTGAAATCTCAGTCAATTATTAAATTTCTAAATTTCTAAATTAATAATTAATACTGCCGAATTTTATAACATGTATAGTTGAATGATTCGAATGTTTTATATATTTTTGTACATTGCCTCTTTGAATGATCCAAATATAAGTACATGAAAATTCACAGTCTAACGACGATCACTAAAAGTTTTATAAATCTTAAACATTTTAGGTTTGCAGAACTTTTATAAGAATACTAGTATTAAACACTTCAAATTTTCATGTATTTAAAGGTGGAGAAATATATATACAAATAAATTCGCGAATACACCGAAATAACTAACGAAATTATACTTCAAGAAATTATAAAGTTGCTTGCTTCTTTGCAGGCAGATTATTCCCTATAGTAAACGATAAATCCGAAAATTTGTAATTTTGCCCAAATGTAGTTCACACGATGCTAACAGCGGATTTTTCTTGCTGAAAAACGATCCTGAAAACCCCCCCGGGGATTATCTCGAATATCTGCGAAACAGTATGAGATGCAGAATTTCCGGGTTGCTGAACCTCCTTGTTAGCGAGTTGCACATTTTCGAAGGTCTATCCGGATCCGAAGACGCAATAGAAAAAAGAGAGAACACACACACACACACACACCCGGAACATCTCAATATCCGTCAAATTCAATTACCAGCCCCTTACCGGGTATCAAAGATGGTTTATTTCCTTTGAGAGAACTCATCCCCCGTCGCAACGGGGCGCGCTGCCAGGCCAGGCATTAAGAAGATGAAAACCGGTCAGCTATTATGACTAGAAATGAAGCTGCGCAGTTGTAAGTAAAACAAACTCTCGGCGAGGAGGGTGAAACACACCCCTGATGCCGGCAATAATAATCGTCGCGTGGCGAAAGGGGTGCGCCGCTCTCTCTTTCTCTGCAACCCTGTTTCGACCAGGTCGCCGTTATTAATACCTAGAGAACGAAACAATTTCGTAACGTAGCCTGGCTTATTATAATCCCGCCTTTATACGTTCTGTATATATACGAATCTTCCTCTTTGCTCGGTCGCGACCCCTTTTTCGTCCAACGTACCCCGCCCCTTGTGTCTCCGCCTGTTCTCGCGCGCTCTTTTCTTTTCTTTCTTTCTTTCTTTCTTTCTTTCTTTCCACCCCGCCGTGACACCAAGGATTACGCGCGTTCCACCGTCGAGGTCACCGAATTATTTTGCCTCGCAACAGCCCAGGGGCTCCCTTTCTCGGCTCAGCGAACTAACACGGGAATGTTCATTTCACGCAGCCCGGCGATCACGAGCTTTTTTTTTTTTTTCCTTTCCCCGGGACAACTGCGTGTTCTTAATCCGGCTCGAAGCATCGAATTTTCCAACCCCGTTGCCTCCATCGATGGGAACGCCGAGTCCCGAAATTAACCGAACGAAAACGAGCGGAAAAATTCGCACATCCATTACAGATATTAGGAAGAGAAGTAATACCGACCATTTCGAGTCTTTTTTTCTGTTTTTGGTTGTCGCGTCTTTATTAATTAAAAAGAAATTTGAAGAAATTGACTCGCGAAATAAATGAATCTTAATGGAAGGATATGGTATGTTTATGCAACAGGGTGCCAGCACTTGTACGTTTGCCAAAATATTGATGATGATTTTGAAAAATGTTTCGAATTGTAAGTGGATGGTAAAAGAGACACGCGAAGACCGATTTCGAGCTTTTAAATTAATTAATATCCACAGTGATATCGATCATATACCGCGAGAGGAGGGAAAAAATTGTTGTTACACCAGCGTTGGAACGAGAAAATAATTTATACACTCTTTTACACACATACACACACACATATAGACGTATGTCGTCCTGCAATCTTTGGAAAATACCGATCGCAAGCCGATGTTCGTTAAACGAAATAATTGTTTCACCACTGGATTTCAGGACCAATGCAAACGAGACCAGCTGTCGGGCGGTTAATTAAATTATTTCATTATTAATCGTCTATTACCGTGACCGACCGTTCGGGCCAATGAAATCGTGCCCAGCCAAAAACAGATTAAGTGGTTGATTGCTACTATATAATTAACGAACTAATTAAACGGAGGATTACAATGTGCTGTTTATAGAGATTATTTCAGTTCTGCGGCTTGAACTGCTTTTATAAAACGATCTCCAGCCGAGAGCCTCTTTTCTTGAATCCTCGATAAGTGTGCTCCCCCTATTTGAACATTTGCAGGAACGTTTCGCGAACGTGTTATTCGTGTTATACGATACACTTTGATATTTCATCAACATGTAAAATTCAATTAGATTAGGTTCACAAAGTTTAGTATTTAGTTTAGTTTAGTATCTAGTTTACAAATTTGAAACAAACCTAAAAATTATAAGACATTTAATACAAGTGAATATTTCGCTTGAGATTACAAAAGCCATGATGCGTTATATCGATAACTCTCAATATTTAGTGGGACAATTTTTAGCACCTATTATATGTTTAATATTGCTATTCAGGGGATACTGTCGCGAATATTGACAATGTTCTCACTAATAATTTGTCAAGATCACTATCTTGTCAACGAGTCTTTCGTTCTTCTACCTTTGGCAAATCAAAATGTAAAGCGTTCGTCGCCAAAATTTCAGACTGCTTTCGAATTTTACCAATGTAACTTCAGCACGACATTAACAAAATCTTAAAATATTCTGTATAACACGACAGTTCTTTTGCAGCAATTGTTCAAGTACACCTGCGAGCCACCACTGTGAGATACTTCCACGCGTATTTCATAATGAATTTACTCAGACATGTCCAAGAGTTTGCACCACTCGTCAACTTCATATTTAAAAGACATTCATATTTGTCCGGTTTTAATTTCGAGTGTAACTTAAATATCAGCTACTAAATAAATGTCAAGTATCGTCGAGATAACGTAATTATTGGCGAGGAGTAGATCTTTGAAATGGGAAAAGATCAATCGGCTAAAAATTTATCAAACAATTGTGGAATAGGCAGTTCTGGGAAAGGGCCTAGGACTTTCCCTGGTGCTCGACTGCAGATGTGTACATAAATAATAAAGAAAGTTAGGCCTGGCCTTGAGACTGTTTATGGCCTTCAGGCTTAACGTCTAAGACTAAGAGTATGAATGCGTTTGCGTGTATGTGTGTATCTGTGTACGAGTGATGAATTTTGTGCAGAAGAAAGAGGGTGCGTGTCGAGAGGTCAGAGAGCGAGTGTCGAGAAGTCGAGACGTAAGAGAGAACAGAGTGAGAGTTGCGAGAAAGAGAACAGAGTGTATCGAGAGTTGTGAGAATTAACTGTACATCGTCATTCATTATTCAATATTAACAAACCAATCTTACTTATTCAATTCCAAATAAACAACCATCATTTCGTAAAATTCCTATAAATTTGGATCTCGTCCGGGATACCTAAAAATTGGTGACTCAGCCGACTCATTCCTACACAATTTATAAAAATCCCGCGCAAGATGCGAAAAAAATGGATGTTCGGCGAGCGAAAAGCCAGTTAAGCGAAAGGCGGAGCGACGTCGAGTTAATTCGATGAAAATCATAGCGATCAAGGGGGCGGCAATTTCGTGGTCGGCCGAACCGTCGAAGGCACTCGGATTTTCGCGATACTTGTCGCTTATCTTCGCCCGTATCACGAGGGACGTATCGGCTGGCAATCCATTAGCGTAGATCCCACGCGTGACCACGGACGAGATCGTGTGGTCGGGCCAGGAATCATGGCTTGATCTAGAATCCTGGACGTTCTGGTTTCTGGCGTGGCCAGTCATGCCTTTGCCATCGGCACTCTGTTCAAATATTTAAGCCGGCAGAGTGCAATGTACGTGCGTACGCGGACATAATAAAAATCAGCTTCCATTCGCGGCGAAATCTCGGCGACTGTTCGTCGGAGACGTTTCAAAAATCTAACGCCGACTTTTCAACGAGCTTGAAATATTGACGCTAGACAGCGAACACTCTGAGAGAGCCAGACGATCAGAGATGCAGATCCTGCACTAGAGACATTTAATTTGAAACGGTATAGCTCCGTTTAACTTTGGAAATTTCTTTCTGCTAATTGACTCTTTCTCGAGAGCGCAATACCGATTTTTGATCGAAACCCGTGGACAGTCCTGCTCCTCGTCTTGCAGCAAATTCAAATGCTGTTGCAAGAATCGCTGATGCAAGATGGAAGCGATCCAATTCTTACGAGACAGGAACAAGTACCAATTTGAGATACTTCCGAGCAGAGATCGAATGCTAATATGCTCGTATTATGAGGTTCCGATATTTTACCGATACTCGAGTTGCACAACCGCATTTTGATCAATCCTATTAATACCGATATTATACGTTTAATATCGGTATTTTTCAACAATTATTTGACGTCGATACTGAAATTCATGCAGGTATTCTGATATTAAACATACAGTGTTGAAACGAGTGAAGAAAGAACGAGAAACGAGTGAATTTACTCGAATTAGTAATATATCATTTACTAATTATCCCACAAGTGACTATATAATGAAGTTAGTACGAGAAGCAATAACGTGGTAGACGTGTGCATATGTATGTAACGCAAAATTCTGAAGTGTGTAATTTAAACAAAATTAATACTGTACATACCTCGAATAAAATTATAATTGTGGAATAACGGGATCGAAATTGTAACTATAGGATAAGCAGAACGAAACTTGTTCATTTTGCAGAATAACTCGAAGAAAATTTTGAACGACTGTTTAAGAACACCGTCCGCTACGAAACGTCGCCGAATACTGAAATTTTCCAAGAACGTATCAGCGCTACGAACTACGAACTTCGTAGCTTGTTATGTATGTAGTTTTTTATTTGTAACAGATAACAGGAACGCGCGACAAGAACGTTTCCTGAAAAACACCGTGCAAGAACTAACTAGCTGGATTGTTTATTATCGACAGCCTAACGTCAATCCTACGTTGGCAAAATTCTGTTTTTTATAATATACACTTCTCGCTCCACAATCCTATTCCGCTTCGACTGAAACACGATGTTTTCTAATTCTTGTTTCTTCATTTTGTAATACAGGATGACCACTGAAGAACTGAAGGGTTTGAAAGAGCCCGTATTTGTGAACAGGAAAATGGTGATCATTTGAGAGATGTTTTTCACACATGATACTACAAAAATCCATTAATTATAAAATGTTAAAAAATTTTAAAATACTTGTGTTTGTAAAAATTATTTTTGTTTTACATCATTCAGTCTTTCAGCGACCACCCTGTGCTTACCGGTATTTATCCGAAGCATTTAGTTTCCATTGCGAACAGAATAATTACCTAAAAATACGCAACAATATTTTACCGATCTGTATTTGTAATACCGATTCGATCTCTGCATCCAACACGTGCATGCATACGCACTAGTATCTAAAGCCACGTTTAAAACAATCGAAAAGTCAATTTTTCTATTTCCCACTTACAAAAGTTCTCCGTTCGAGGCTGTACTGTCATAACGAAGTGCAACACAATTAAACAAAACTAATAAAACTATCGAAATGCAAGAGAAAAGAGAAAAAAAAAAAAAAAAAGAAAAACGCGTAGCTCTCGTAAAATTTCGTGCACCGACGTTCTCGGCGCAGCCCTAACGCAACAGATCCGGGAGGAATTACGAAGCGTTTCGTGGCTGGCAGAAAATTCCAGCGGGGAAACGTACCCTCTGGAAGATCGATCGTTTCGAAAACGAGCGAGCAACCGACTTCCGATAGCATTCATCGTCCGTCACCGCACTCGCTCGCCGGAGAGATACGAGTGTTGGCAAGTTTCGCTGACCCCCCTCGCCGCGGAATTTTCCTAGACAGACCTAAAGCCATCAAGCCCGAATGCCTGGCCCTGGCTTCTTCCGCCAAGAACCCTCCGGTTCTCCGGCCGTGTACCGTTCAGCTTCCACGGATTTGCCGGCGAATGTTTACCTAGAGCAGACCGAAGTCGAAGGGAGATGAAGGATTAGAGAACGGGTAGCAAGGTGTCGGTCGGTTAACCCGACAAGTCGGTGTGAAACTCGAGAGATCGCCGAGAGAAAGAGGGAAGGTGCAACCTTCGTGGGAGTGATCCAGCCAGCAGGCGCGGCCTGCGTAAATTACGCGATATTATAATAACGAAGAGAGATATTTCGCGAGAAAATCCTCTCGCGTTGCGAGGGGCAAAGTGAAGGAAACGGCAACGGAATCCCCCGTGGTACGAAGTTGCTGAACGCTTTTGACGTAATTAACGGGGAGGTACGAGTCTATCCTCGCAACGGATCGATATCCGAATCCGCGAGCCCGTGGTTTCGCGATTTCGTTTCCCGATCCGAGATTCACGGATTCACAGCGGGGCCCGGCAACACAGCGGCGAACGACGAAGCAATCGCGATAATCGAACGCGATAATTCCTACAGCGGCAACTCTCTCGGCCGATTCTCTTATTGCATTCTGTTGGATTCAATTCGGAATGTTGGTTAACTAAGTTTACTTGGTACACCAAAGGCAATGAGTCGGGTGGGGGCGGCTGCTAGACGAACGGAAAGACCAAGTTTGGTTGATGCTCGACTGACCTCGAGAAATCAATGCGAAACTTCGATTCGGCAGAGGGGACCTCCGGCGATGGTGTTGTATCGACAGATTTGAAAATCAGAGATTTGATCGAGTTTGCGTATCGATTTTCGGAAATTTTCCTTCCTCCTCTCTCAGTTGTTTCTTTTCTTTTTTTTCTTTTTTTTTTGGCACGAAATTTTGTTCGTCAAGGGGGACGAGGTTTCTTGGGCCGAAAATTGCAACATTTTCTCAGTTTTAAGTATATTGAAGTACAAGCCAGGCAAAACAGACGATAAATTTATTACTTCTTAGTGATTTCTATCCAACGATGTACCGATGAATTCATAAAGAAGACGAATTATTGCGTACGGCTTGGTCGCTCGTTATGGTCCGCGAACCAGTTACTAGCGCAAGTGGTTTTTACTGGTTTTACATCACGACCGTTTCAATTCGCATCCGGAATGTTGCAGAAACAATTGCGAATCCCGAGATATCGGTGGTGACTGAATGCTCCGAAGATCCTACTGCGACCAGCTCGGATGTGCTCGAGTGTGTGACACTGAATCGCGTTCAGATATAATTACCGATGCTTCAGCGAGCATTGCGCGCCATTAGTTACAGACGCTGGAGAGCACGAGCAATAAATTACCATGATAAACAGCAGGCTGATTCATCATATTTATTTGCAGCTAGCTGCGGCGTTAGCGTTAATTTACATCGGGCAATAATAATCTCCTTAAGCCGTCTCGTCCCTTTTCACGGCGATATTTTAATTATAATCAACGGTTCTCGGCGAGGGCGAGGACCACGAGAAAGCGTCTGTTTAGTGTGTTTCGCATCCTGTTACAACATATGTGTAAATTCATACTTTTGAGCGTGTAATTGATAATTTTGAGCGTGCAAAAAGCAGAAACTCGATAGGCGTTTCAAAATTTTCTACAAACGCACAACAATCCCGCAGTCTGCCCACTGCTGCTTCCTTCGCCGTGTCTTTAAATCCTACTGCGGTTGCGAAACGAAGAATTCTCTCAAGCTCCCCCAAAATTACCGCAATACCGAGGGCAATTGTCCGATTTCTTTCTAGAAAATCCGCTTTGCATGCAAAACGATCGATAGAGAAAGCTATGCACCGTCGACGTTCAACTTCCTCCGAGAGGACCGTCCGACGCCATTGTTTTCTTTGCACTTAGAGACCGCTTTTGGAACGATGCTGACCGATACACACCGGCAGACAACTAAAGTCGGGGCGAAGGTGCGAGACGGGAGGAAGCTGATATGGTTGATTCCAGAGTGTCGGTAGGATTCTCAGTGCCGGAGAAATCGGTACGAGACTATGGTCGGCTTACAAGGGTGTTTCGTCGAGCAGGTGCGGATTTTGGCTTGTGGAACCCAACTGGGGTGGCGCGCCGCTTACACCAACAACCGGATACACCCCCGTGCGACCAGTGCCACGTAACCTGCTATAACGTCCACGGCGAATCCCACGGGATAAAACCGCCTCGACTTCGTATGTGTGTGGCCACCATGGATCCTCCTTCGTCTGGACTTCGGTTCTCTCTCTCTCTCTCTCTCTCTCTCTCTCTCCCTCTTTCTTCGTTCGATTCGAGCGGATGGCCTGACCGGCGTTTCAGCTTCTTCCTAGCTGCTCCTCCGCCCGTCTACCGGCTTCAGCCAGACACCCTCGCATCAACGAACAAACACCCCGGAGCTTCCTGAATATTTTATTTACTCCCCCGATGCCGCGTCCTCTTCTTGCGACGTTCTTTTTGCTCCGCGCTGCCCCAAGCGCTCCACCTTCGTTCGTCTTTTCCCTTTCTTCCGTGGTTGAAGTTCATCATCGATGCTCCTTGGCTCTAGCCTCTTCTTTATCCTCTTGACGCTTTGTTCTTCCCTCCCCTTCTTGTCTTTCTTCCTCTTCTTCTTCTTCTTCTCGACATCGCTGTTTCTCGATCCGATTTTTCTTCGACGGTTGTTTTTACTGTCGACTCATTATCGATGCGTTCCACTATCCGCGGCCTTTCCTCCACCCCTTGGACCTCTCTCCACCCTTGCAATCCCACTGTTTTATCCCCCCGACGGTTTAGGCGGATCACGAGGTGGCTTTGTTTTACGGTCCAAAGGGAAATTTATTATTCGTTGCCTTTTCGGACCAAGCGACTTTTTCGCCTTCTCTTTATCTATCTGCCTGGGCGCCGCCTTCCTGGCCATCGATGCCTCTCGCGCTCCTTATCGATTCCCCTTCCAGCTATTCCCGATTTTCTCTCCAACTTCACGTTCGTGCCTCGCCCTCCACGCTTCTCTCTCTCTCTCTCTCTCCTCTTTTTGCCCTTAATCGCACGAATTTATCTTGGTTAGAACGTCTCTGGAAACCCGGTCTTTGCTCCTCTCCTCTACCGATTCAGATGTAACGCGTTTCATGTGTGTTTCGTTAAACGCAGTAGAGACGAGTTCAGCCGAAAATCTCCTAGATGACTTATTGTCGACAGACCTTTTTGTGTATTTTGCGTGGAAAATATTCCGATTGACGTTGTAACGTAACGTAGCTGTTCTTGAATTGAAATTTATGGTGCTGGTGGTCGACTGGTCGGTTAAGCGGGTTCGGGCTGGAAACCCGACACATACGAATGCTGACTCGTTTCGGATCTGAGCAGACAGCCAATTGGATTACCCGACGCAATCGGACTGTCCTCTTCGTATCCAAAATATCGATTACTCGCACACCTGTATTGAAAATGCGTATAGAAGGCAGTCACTTGAGAAGACATCATTTCAGATTGAGGCTCGTTGAAATGAAGCATCGTGACTTTCTAAATAGCACGAAATAAATATACTTGTAACTCCCAACTCTATACATATTTTCAAATTTAATTCAAACCACGCACAATCCAGCACAATCGTGACAAACGTACTTCGTTGCAGTGTCAACGAAACACAAAACTATTTCACACGACGAAAGAACGATCCTGAACGACCGTACACGTTCGTCCCTTTTCGAGAGTGGTTAGTGCCTGCTGTGCATACAGACACGTTCGCGCGGGTTCGAGATCAAAGACCAAGATTAGATTAAACAGTCCTAATTGAAATATATTCTGTGCATTTCGACGTGTCTAAATATTTATGAACGACAGTTATGCGCGCATGTGTGGAAGCTATCGCGCGAGCGTGTCAGGAGAGCGCAGTGCTTTCGGTCGCTGCACAGCAACCCTCGTAACGATCCGGCTGCTGCTGGTGCTCGCCTCCTCCCCACAACCGTCGATTTTCTCGTGACTTCCGGCGAATAGATGCGATAATGTCCTCCTTTTACGACCGCAATGCCCGTTGATTCGTTTAATTATTCGATCGGTTCTAACCGACCGGGTTATATAGAATCCCAACGCCGTTTTGCTCGACTACTTCCGCAGCCGGCGATGCTCCGCAGAGTTTTCCTAGTTGTCGAGAGCGGATGTGCGCCGGCGGAATATCGGATTCGACGGCGAATTTACGAGAACGCTCCTCCTCCCCCCCGCTCACCTCTTCTTCCCTCTTGACAAATCGCTCGGACGGTCATGGAAATTCTCCTCGCCTAAATATGGCTAGATCTTGCGAAAGTTTCTGCCGCTTATTCCTATAGAAATGGTCGCTCGATGCCCGATGTAAGTTTAAGCAAAGAGAGAAAAACGAAGAGAGAGGGGAGGGAAAAAAAAAGAGAAGAAAACGAATATCATCGGTCCAGTCGGCCGTTGGTATCCTCCGAGGACCTATCCGTCACGGGCGCGCCACGAGAACTACTCTAAATTACACGCTTCCACCGGTTAGAAATAATTCAAACGTCCTCGCTTCTCTATACCTCCATGGCCCATGGTCCTCTCGCCTATTTGCCAAAAGGCACAAGCAAATAATCAAATATGTAGCCGGTGAATTGCGGGATCTCGGCCAGGTGGAAAATAAATCCCCCGGAGATCGTGTATCACTTTTCATTCAACGTTCGTTAACCGGGAGCGAAAAGAGTCTCTCCAGTCTGCGATACGCGTATATACATAGATACGCCTCTGTTCGTAAGTCTTAAGAACACCTGCCGCTCTCGTACGAAACGTGACAATTAACCTAGATTATGACAATTAACGTTAGGAAACGTTAATTCAGTAACACGCGGCAATTCACGGTTCAAGATTACGACGCGATACGGGAGGGAAACACTCGTTGAAACTGCATGGCTGACTTCTGAGAATATAACAGTCAGAAGACGGCGGGTTCGTTTTTAAAATTGCGAAAAGTACAGTAGAAGAATAAAATACTTTTCAATAATTTCTATCCAGTGACATCACACCGACGAGTTCGAAAGGAACAGAAAGCGACGAATTATTGTATACGGATTTGGTCGCTCGTTACGGTCCGCAATCGAGTTGCCAGCGCAAGTGATTAAGAGTCGGTTCGTCTCAGACAAGATAAAACGATTGACACTTTTTACGGAGTGTTACGACCAACCGTATGAAAAAATTTCGACGTAAAAATTTCCGGTCAATAACGCGTCGAAAGTTGCACAAAGCAGGCACTGAAGTTGTTTCAACTTCAAAACATTCTGTACATGAAGACGAGGCTGTTGAAAGCCTTCGTCCCGCTTTCGCCGCTGGACTTCTTCGTTAATTTTGCATCGAGCTTCCTGCCGTACGCGTGGCCGGATACGGACGTGGCAGAAGCGCGACACGATGCGCGTTGTATCGGTCCTAATCCGCGACGAGAACGGCCAGCGATTTCGTAGGGAATTAATCGATCGGGAGGGGCAAATTCCTGCGCAGGTATTAAAGGATTTCCCCCATGGTTCCTGATAATTCGATTGTACTTCCAACCCCTCCCAACCCACCCCCTGTATATACAAGGCTAACTCGCCTCGGCAGTTTCGACGAACGGCCGAACAAAATGAATCAAATCCACAGTAAATTCCAAGTTACATCCGCGCGAAAAATGGATCCCCGATCGCCCGGGCGATCGTCCGCTGTTGGCTCGCATTGCACGAAAATGCAATTTCGAAATATCGTAATATCTCAACAATGATCAGCGAAACGCGTTGCTCTAAATTTTTTTTTTCTTTCTTTCTTTCTTTCTTGTCGGGGTAACCGATTCAACTTCGTGGAATTCGGAGTTTTCTTGATTAAAACCGGCGGCAGAAAGAGAGGAGTTTTATATCCGCGGGGTCCATAGTTTCTCCTCCACGTGCCAGGAAGCAAATTTTCTTTTTTTTTTCTTTTTTTTATATTAAATTTTCCTTTCACTGAATATTTCAGCGTTTCAAAGCTTTAAGTTGCCAGCGTGTAATAACTGCACTGTGGGATTTTCATTCAATTTTACACTTTTGCGAATCAGTTTGGACAGACGTAACACGAATAAAAATTTGTTTCGCCCGTTGAATATTATAATGAACGTTCCACCTCCGCACGCGCGCGTAACTTTTTCGACGCTCGAAAGTTTATATTCCAGATTCACTCCGCGATATCCACCAAATTTTGTCCGCGATCGAACACCGCCGCCGCTCGAAAATACAGATGACTTTTGCTTTTTGAAGTTATTTCAACGTAAAGCAATTCAGAGCGAAGCTTATTTACAAACATTACCATACATTACATACTTTCACAAATATTCGCAAATATTACCATCTGTTACATTTTTATTACATTTATATAATAAAATTTTTACCGCACTTCGTAACTTTGTAATTCTTACAGTTCTCTCTGCTCTCTCTTCTCACCACCGATCCACGCCCAGAGTGTCAAACACTTTAACGATAAATCCATTCCAAGTTCCTCCAAGTCTATTTTCAAACCGCCGTGGAATCCCCAGCGAATGGTAAAAAAAAAGAAAGACAAACGACACGTGAAACGTGTAACTAGGCTCACTTGTGTCCGGCTGCTTTGAATTTATCGGTCGAAAAGCTGATCAACCAGATCGCTTCTTTGTTCGTTAATCGAGCGTCGAGACAAACAGGCTGTGCAACCAGTTTTCGTTCCCAACGTCTGGGCACGGGATTTTGCGTTGGCGATCGATAATCAAGGGGCGGGACGCTAACGGCCACAAAAGAAGCTCAATTTGTAAGGCAGAGAGAGAGAGAGAGAGAGAAAGAGAGAGAGTATCAGACGCGTCGCACCGGAATCGGGGCCCTGTGTCGAAAATCGCCACTTTATCCGCTTTGGGCTTTCCCCGGGCATCGGGGGGGAGGGGGGGGGGGGGAAAGCACGGGAAAAGACGGTAATTGCTTTTTTCCTGCGGTACAAAAGAAAATATTGTCGTTGTCGGTAGGGAAGCGCGGCTGATGGCATAAGTTTAGCATAAAAAAATAGACGATAATCGCCTTATCTCCCGAGGGTCCGGCACGACGCCGGTTCACCAAGATTTCCCGCCCGACACGCCGTTGGTTACGCATCCGCACCATGGCTAGTTACCCTGTTTACGTAGCCAAATACATGATAATGTATAGTAACACGATGAATGAATATGTAACGTCGCAGCCGGCCAACTTTAAACAATCGCGCGAAACACACAGTTCGACACAGGAATCGAACTTTGCTCGACAGATTTTGTTACGTTGATCTCGACTCTCTGTATCTTTCGCGTCTTAGCAGGATGATAAATGTCACAGGAATCTCATCTTTTGGTCCAAGGTCTACGTACATTCATTTTTGTCTCTCGCTACACTGCTTGCACCATTAGCAGAATATTGAATACTCACAACCATTGTCAGTACGAAGTATTAAATTGGAGCAACTAGTACGAATAATATTAAATTGGAGTACAATTAACTAACGATTCTCTCTCTGTCAAGTAAACGAAATCCTGGTTTTACAAAGGGGTAGAAGCTGGTCATCGGGTCAGACGAGCTTCATTTTTGACCACTGTTTTAAATAGGCCTGAGTCGCGAGTAAAGCGTTTTTCCACGTCGAACGCACCTTTCGTGCATTCAGACGAGAAAATCACCATCAGCCAGAGTTCTTTTTCTAGAAGCGTGCGGCTATTTTAGCCAACCCCCGTGGGCTCTACGGTGTAAGCAGCGCGACGATAAGAGGCACAGGCCACGACGTTGTATTTACAACACTGTACGCTGTAACACGGCATACAAAATGACCCGTTGCAATTACGAATTAATTATGCACTAGGCGTACACTGTATAATTAATAAGCTCGTAATATATCGTTTGTTATCGCGCGTTTACAATGCACACACCATGGCAATGCGTTATTACTGCCGCTGGCGTGCCGCGACGGTGTGTCTGTGTGCGTGTGCGTGTGTGCGTGCGTGTGTGTGTGCACCAAAACAAAATTCGTATCGACACTTTTCTAATAGACCTTATTGTTTGCATATCGTTCGCCATAGAGTGTTTTTATACCTCCTGCTTTTGACGATGTCGATATTAACTCTCATTACGTCACACAAGTGACTATAGCAATCTGCGTTACACTGGAAAAATTTCATTTGGTAATTTACATTACTCGTGATATATAGACATCGATAATTTTAAAATTTAATTGAATCGAATGCTTCTAAAATTAGGCAATTTTTATTAGAAATTGCTACGGCTTCATAAAACAGAAATTTGGCATCTTTATTCCTTGGATAACTTTTTCGATCGATGAAGTTCGCGCAAGAATGTTAAATTTTAAACAAACTTTTAATTTTTAATTTTACTTACATTCTTGTCACGTTTCAGTACGTTACGATCGTTACTGATAGATACTGAATGTTAAAAATAAAAAGTGTCTCAGGGCTCTTCAGTGCGAGTGCATAAAGTAAACGTTTGATTTGCACCCGAGAACTTGTGTGATCGCAAATTCCCATCGCGATATCGATGTTAAAAGTGAGACAGAACGACACGCAAAACAGTGAGAAGATCCTCGAATAATCAAAAATATCAGTCGACGAGTTAACTCGTCTTTCTTACACGTTGAATCGAACGAGGCAACGTTGACTTTCCAATAATCAAACTGGATCGTAGTCAGTCGCTTTATCGTTGTACACCTACACGCAACAGTTTCGATGGACAAAAAGAGGCCACCATCGTGGTTGGTTCTTCAAGGAATCGTTCGACCATCGAGGAAGACCGCGGCGAATCGATCGGCCAGCGCGAACAAAAAAAAAAAAAATATTAATCACCATAAACAAGTTTGTCTCCGATAAAATTGTCTCCGACGGAAATTAATGTCGTTTCTTCGAATAAACGGCGCTAAATCGCGGCTATCGTTTTTCCACCGTTCGCAACGAGCACACAAACGGCCGGATCAAAGAAACTTGCATGATTCGCGCCGACGATATTCCTTAATCTGGCGAACCGGTTTCATTTATCACGCGGAGTCGCGAGTCCGCCGCGCGTGTATGTGTGTACGCGTGAGAGAGAGAGAGAGAGAGAGAACGAACGTACGGAGGCAACCGATCCCTTGATTTACTAGCTTTTCCACACGGGCTGCAGCGCAGTTGTAAATACACGTCCCGTAATAAATAACAGGAAGAAACGCGACGTACAATAGGAAAATGGCGGAATCAGTTGCGCTCGCGCTCTCGCTACCTTTTCCAGCGCGCGGGCGATAAATCGTTTGGTGGGAAGCAGACCACGTTAGGCGAGCGCCAAGGAATCGCGGCAATAAATCTCGTTTTTGATAATTGCGACGAACGCTATAGAAATACTACGCCGCCGTTCCATTGATAAATCATTTTCGTACGGTATCAGAAAATAGAGGACGAAGCAAAGAACGAGGATCGTTTCCATTCGTTCCTTCCTCTTTTCTTCCTTTCCAAAGTTCGTCTCTTCTCTCTCTCTCTCTCTCTCTCTCTCTCTATTTAATTTCCAGGTATCAGGTGTCGAATAATTCATTCGCGGGAGATTCCACAAAACACAGACGATAGTTGCCTTATCCCCGCGAGAGAAGGCGATACGCGCGTTTCGATTCCGCGCGCGCGCGCGTGTGTGTCGCGTCTTGAAATATGTATCGCGGGATATAAGTCGCAGGTGCGGTCGTGATACGTATCGCGAGGCACGCGGGATCGTGACAAATCCACCTTTATTGAAGAGAGGCACGCGCCACCCCTCTCTCCGTGTTTGTTCACGTCGGCGACGAACGCAACGCGTAAATAATTGGAACTGCCAGTGGAAACGCAAACGTCGAACATGCTACTGCAACCGACTTGAGCTTGTTAATGACGAAATTGATGGAGCTCGCAGTGTATTGACGTGAATCGAGAGAGAGAGGGAGAGAGAGAGAGAGAGAGAAAGGAAATGGCATCAAGGAAGGGAAAGGCGAAAGATCTCGCGGTATTTCAAGCATCGCGAGTTTTCTTTCGAGCATTGGTTCTTGAAAAGTCGACGGGGCTCGGTGGAGGTATGAAAATCTCGCGAAAATTAAAAATCGACATCTCGGGATAGAAGATGCCGGCAGAAAGGGTTGAGAGAAGCCGATGAATATGTGTACCGGAGGTGGAAAGGTATGCGCGAAGGCGGGATACGATATGAGTGGAATGCTTTACGACCCCATTTTTCAGTAGATCACCTCCTGCGCCAGCATCCTTGCCCCTCTCTTGCTCCTCCGCGCGCTTATTTTCTCTATTCCTTGCATCCTCCGCTTCTTTCACCCCCTTCCCTCCTCTCCCACGCCCATTCCACTCCATCATTCTCTCTCTCTCTCTCTCTCTCTCTCTCTCTCTCTTTCTCCCTCTTTTCCTCCCTTTACGAGCACGCAGATTCACACAGCACCCCCCTCGGCCACCCTCCACGTGTATTTGCATACTGCAGGATCGCTCGCTTGATTTCACACAACCTCTTCGATCTTCGAACTGAAATTTAAAGGCGCGCGCGCGCGACGGCGGTAGCGAGTTTCTCCACGCGCGCTTAAAAGCATCATATTTTACGTCCAACGTCCCCCGTTTCCCACGTCACCTTTTGTTAGTAGAGAGGCCGGCCAAACATCCTGCAAGATTTGCTGGACTCTGCCCTCGATTTTCCCTCCACTCACCCGCACTTTCGTGCATGCATATTTACCGTCGCAGTTTTCTTAACACGTTCTCCCGTGTTTGCCACCATTCTGTCATTTCGGCCGAACGCCGGCGCTTAGCGCAAACACCGCCAGGTTTCCACGGTGGTTCTCGGTTCGGCGGCGTCATCGCGCCGGTGTCTCCTCGCTTCTCGAAACGTTTAAATACCGAGCCGGCGTGGCGAACGGATGTATTTCACTTGGCCCGGCTCCACGTATCCCGACAATTCGAAATCGGGGTCGAGCGTACCTTCTCGCGTTTGCATCGATCACGTTCGAGCGAGAGGAATTAAGGAAAAATTGGCACGGCATCGTAGAAATCGACTGGCTCGACCTCCTTCCGCTTCGAGGAGAGCGGCCGACCACTCGGAAAATTCGGCAGATTCGTTTTCGACCGACCCCGTTTCCCACGGCGCGGTCATTCTCTCTCGCATTTTCGTATTTCAATCTCGCCGGCTGTTTTGAATACCGTTCGCCCGCGCCAGTCAAATTTTTCCACGGAATCTTTGCGACCGTATAGAGAGACCTAACCCAAACTTGGTCACGCCATTGATAATTTACGCGACTCTTCGTTTGTTCGACGTTCTGAAAATTTCAATCGCGGGATGTCGGGACAGAGGAATGGAGAAGGCTGTTACGCGATTCATCGGTGGATCCGAAGACCGGCCGAGAAGGTAAAACTCAGCCGGTGTAATATTCCGCGGCGGTTCGCGTCGATCGACGCCCATCAGCGGCCGACCATTTGATGAAAGACTGAAAAGCAGCAGAAACGAGGCGAAAGGGTGGAAAGTGGCTGACTTTTTGGGGGCTGGACCCTTAGAGAGGACGGCCGAGGTATAAGAAATAATAAACGAGACCATTAAGTCCGTGAATTTTCCTCCTATACGAGGGTGGAAGAAAACGAGGCGAAAGAACAAAAGCCCCTGAGCTTGCAGTCTTTACATCCCACGGTCTTTATATTTTCATACTGCCCTCTCTTTTCTTCTCCACTTCGTCGGCATTCCTCTTCATTTCTCTCTCTCTCTCTCTCTCTCTCTCTCTCTCTCTCTCTCTCATCTCCAAAGGTGTCCTCCAAAGCACGACGTCTTCTTCTCATAGACGTCGCACGCCGGACTTCGTAAATTTGTAAAAATATTCCCTCGTGTAATCTCTGCGCATGGTTTGTTTGCGCACCAGGGTGGGGGTGGATGGGCGGTGGAGGGGGAAGGAGGAATCGAAAGGACGCGAATTGAAATCAAATGCCCCGGCCTGACCCTCCGTCGCATTCCACGGACCCTTCGTTCCATCCAGATTACAATGTCAATGGAACCATCGAATCGATGTTTTCACAGGGAATAAAGAGATTCCTTTCCGGATCGGGCAACGATCAAACGATTACGGGAATAGAAGGGAGGGAGGGGGGACGTAGCGAGGCTCGCGAATGGTAAACAAACTTCGAAAGAACGGCCGATTCTCTTGCGTCGACGTCCACTTTGCGCGAAACTATCGAAGAGTTTACGAACCGAAAATTCGAAACTCTTCGTCTAAATATTGCTCGTCGATACGACTGATTTTCAGATTAGTCGAGTATCTCGATCGGACGTGTGTTGGAATCTGCCGATTTCAGAAACATCCTGTAAACTAGCGAAACGATTAATAAGTTGCAGGAAAGTCCAACGAACAGCCTCCAAGATAAAGAGAGACATTCTAAGCGGGCATAATTGACCCAATCAACGCTGTTAATCAGAAAATCGGTAGAGAGCGGAACGCGAGCAAACTAGCTCGACGAACACGGGCGCCACGGTTAACGAGCATGATCAAACGAGATGCAACTCTGTCGGGTCCATGTCACGGAACGGTGAAATAAATCAGGCCAAGATTCGGTGCGCGTCGTCGCTCCTTTGGGCGAGTGTTTATCCGACAGATTCAGGGTGCGAGGAACTACCTCTCGTTTAGCGTCATTTTTTTTTTCTTCTTTTTTTTCCGGTGCATGACTCGAGAAGAACCACGACCACCCTTCGTTCCTATTTTCCCCTCTCCGGTTCAAGGCTGAGCGAACACCCCCTATCGACCTCGGCGCGTCCGTCGCACGTGACACCGTCGAATGCACATTTAAAGCGTGTCCACCCTCGGTAAATCGCAAATTGATTTCTCTCTCTGACGGTCATTGTCCAATCCTCGACCTCGTGCTCGTGGGCTTCGCCCGCCGACGAATTCGATAATTTACGGTCTTTTGTGGCAACCTTGCGCGCTACCAAGGCTGGGGAATCGAAACAACGCCGCACCGCGTCCACCCTTATCAACCCTGCTGGCTCTCCACGACCAAGGTTTGCCAAATAATTGCCGCCGTCGAACGTTCCAAGGTTTGGGTTGTACGGTTGTAGGAGGTAAAAAGTGGGATTGTCGAGCATTATTTCGAACTGCTTGCGTTTGTGTGCCCTTGATGAAATCAGGAAATCACCCGACTGTTTCACGATCTTAACTTTGTCACCGATTCCCAAATCATTCTAGCAATTTGTGTATCATTTTCGAAATACGATCTCTGGATCTTACGTTGTTCTGCGTAGACGCAAAATTTTTCAAACGAACCTCGTACATTTCCTAATTGTCGTGAATCTTTTTCACCCAAAGTGACTCGATAAATGATGCGAACCGTCTGGAATCAGTCTACTCTTCTCGATACCTGAGCGTTGTCCAGACAATTTCCAACAGTTAACCAGAGTCTTTCTCTGCCAATTTATCGAACCAAACTTAAACGTGCCATCTTCGCCATCTCTCGACGCTACTCCATCGTGCGAAAACGCGATAAATTTGCAATTCTACCTGCTGAACGCGATACAGAGAGAAGACGTCGATAGGAAGACAGACATGGCCGCGAAAGAGGGAAATGTTCCGCTCGGCTGCAGAGATCATCGGTGGTTTCGCAGATATACTGCAATTTCACGAGCAACACCGTCGACAATGGATCCTTTGAGAGGTATCGAAGAAGTCGAAGGAACGCTTTGAGTCGGGAATAAATCGTTGCCGCGGAGATGGTGGCTGGCGCCGTAGATTTTTAGCGTCTGGCAAATCGTTCGTTAAAACAGCCTACAAGGGAAGGCCGGGTTCGCGGGGGTGGAGGAATGGATCGCGTCGATGGATCGCGAATCGAGCAACGCGCGGAATCCAGCGAGCGTCTTTCTTACGCGTCTACGCCCGGGCCCCGCCTTTCGCAACGAGGAAACCCCGAGGAAACGAGGAAACGAACTCTCCGAAGAAAGATGGGTCGAAGAAGGAGAGAGAGGAGGCTTCCCGCGAGAAATATTGTCTCGAGCGACGAAATACTCGCAAGACACGAACGATTACCGGATCCCGGCGGTGTGAACGCGGAAAGCGGGCATCGATCATCCGAAGGAGAATGTAATAATTTTAAAGGGAGCTAAGTCGGGGATTTCGCAGAAACTGTCAGACGACGTCGTTTCCCTTTCGTTTCTTTTTTTCTTTTTTCTTTTTTCTTTTTTTTTTTTCTTCACAGTCTGTCGCGGACACGAGCGCACACCGAATCTCTCTTTCGTTCTACGGACACGTGTCCTGGACAATTGTCGCGAGAAAGATGGGGTTTTCATCTTTCTTCGTTGTCCTTGCGGATGGAAAATTGCTGGATTCTGCGGGTAAAGGGTTTTAGGTTTGGATCCACGGCGAAACGTTTTTTTGTAAATGTAAGAGAATATTTACAAATATTTTGCTGTGAGATAATAATTATATTGAATCGGATAGTAATATCTGTGTCTATAGATTTCCTTACGACTTTTCCTTCTAGCATTGTAACGTACCTGTGGCATGCTGTCTTCTCGAAACTATACGGGCAAATGTTAATAAAAATAATGGAAAATTTACAAATTTATCTCGTACGATAATGGTTATTATTAAATAATTGTATTGAAGCTGGGAAAGATGGATAGTACGATGAACTCTCTGGGGGCAATATCCTGTGTCCTTTATAAATTTTTCTACAACTTTTTCTTTCTTTTAGTATTACAACGTATGACATTTACTGTCTTCTTGAAAATATACAGGCAAAAGTCAATAATAATAATCTTTCTCTAACCATCAATCGTTTACAATTTTTACAGTTATGATACGTCTCAAAGATACAATCGGTTCACATTGTCAAACTAAATATACACGTGCACGCATCATCTTTCAATCGAATCGCAACTCACAGTTAATCATTGTCATAAATTTCATTATTGTCAGCAAGGGTCGGAAAAAGATTTGGTTTCACCCTTCAAATACCATTCGACAACGTTGCTGGTCCTCGATACATGTATGTCGACTGAATAAAATTTTCTTTCTCCCCCCCCCCTCCCCCCTTGTAATTGTCGCGATACCTTCACCACCGTCCTCTGTTCGACGATAAAACCATTAAAATCGTCCGGCTAATTTGCTAGATCCGTTGAAACGATAACCCGACCATCTCTCCCATCCGCCTTCCCCCTCGCCACGATCCTCCTCCTCTTGTCGAAGTTTCGGACGGTACCGGATAGGGGCGGAAGCGGCACGGCATTTCGCCACCCCCGTCGGCTTCGCGAGAAAGTGAACAACCGTCGCGAACTTTACGTTCTATTAGCGTTCATTAAATTCGGGACGTTTATCGCCGGTTACGATTCCGAATCGAGCCGTGCCATATTTCACCGTACGGGCGCGTACTTTTGACCGTGCCTGCCGGGCATAAATTCCACGGGAAATCGATGCACACCTCCGACGGCGTGTAATATTTTACATTAATTGTACGCGGTGAACAATATCGACAATACAGTATTGCGTTACATCGGTAGGGGGAGAGGGGAGGGGAGAGGGCGGCTATAAATGAATACATAACGAGCAACCGATACTGCAGGTGGTAATAATTATATCCACGCCAACCGGTGGTAACCGTTGTTCGATATGATGATTCAGGACGTTCCTATTCACTACGCGCTAAAAAAGCAATCGATAGGTTACCGATACCGAGCGAGAATGAGGGGCGGAGAGGGGCAGCCTCTGTTGAATGTGTTTCAATGAGGACTCCGTTTAATTAATTTAATATCGGGAATGCCCCGGCGTCGTTATATAACGAAAAACGACAAAATACCAGAGAGAGAGAAAGAGAGAGAGAGTGGGAGGAGGTGGGGGGGGGGTCAGATATTGAAACGCTAACTTTTCAAACAAAAATGTAATTACAACGAACTGGTGGCTTGATCGTCGATTTCAATTACTATCGTTTTTCGAAGAAACTGTAATTTCCATTTCGCGTCACTTACCGCCGCTCGCCCGTCCGTTCGTTGTTCACCGTTATTCGAAACAATTCCACCGACAAACGCATCAGCATTATTAATCATTTGTGGAGCGAGTGGCCAATCCGTGCGAAAGCGACGAGCAAGTTACTTACGACAGCGATTTCGTTATTTAGAAACTTTTCATCGTTTTGTCACAGAAGGTTTTCGCAACAGTTTGCAAAGAATAGGTTTCTGTCTCGTCTTTCATATATTTTTTTCAATGAATTCAAAATGGCTAAGAACACTAAGAATACTAAGAGTTTGTACGATGTTCGAGTCGTTTCGTAGATAAAAATTGATAAAGGAGAAGGGAGATGAAAGAGCAGATCACCCGGGTATAATAAATACCATATATGTGTAATAAAATAAAAGATGACTCTGGCAGAGCCGTAACCGGCGTAAGAGGCATGAAAAGCATGGCCGCAGGATGTTGTGCGAGCAATATCCAAAATCTTTGGCATATCCGAGGGTCCAATATTTGCTATGGAGATGAACCGTTCGAGGATGGATTTCTTTCCTCGTCTCCCTTCATCCAGCATCTCTGCAACCCCATGAGTATCAAGCCTGGCTCTTCTTCCGTTCTCCTAATCGATGACACGCGTTTCACGCGTTACGCGAACCGTGTCCATAATTGACACCATACGTAAAAGCACATATCGCAATGTGAGAAAAGTACGTGAACTAATCTTCTATTGTTTTAAATATACTCTCAAAAATACGAATTTGCACAAAACTCGTATACATTAGTTATAGAACCAGACTCAAATGCCTGTGCTCATCAAGTGTATCTTAGAATTTCCAAGTAATCGAGTAACACGCGCAATTGACGAATGAAGCAAAAACAAAAAAAAAAAAAAAAAAAAAAAAAAAAAACAGAAGATGGCACATTTCGTACGGTAAAATCTACAGGCAGTCCCTATGTTTGCCACGGGGGAGCTTTCCATCAGTCTATTCCCACGAGGTTCTTTACCAGCCATCGACTTTTTTTCAAGTAGATCTTCCGCCGGCGTGGCATTCAATGTTCCCTCTGTCTGACTAACGATACCGTAAGGAGAACCAGTAGAAAACGTGTAACGTGTGTATTTACGATTTGTCTTAGTCCTGCTGCGCACGCGAAAGAATAGCCAGGGATAAGTACTCGCCGGGAGTAAGGATGCATGAAACGAGGGAACGAGGAGGCGGGGAGGGAGGGGGAGGGTGAGAGGGTGCGGGCGATAGAACGTTGGAATAGAACGTCGTCCATTCGAACGGGTGCTTCGCCGTACGATTCATCGTTTCGAACGTTGGGATAAAAAGCAATATTGTACGGGGGGGGGGGACAACAGTGGCTGCCGTTTCCAACGAAAAAAAAGGTCGATATCGTTGACGATGGTACGGCCACGATTACAACGACTACGACAGGAGAGGGAGGACGCATGATTTGCGAGCGTCTTTCTTCGAAGCGATTGGAAAATGCTGAGCGTGGCAACTGAGAAAGTGGCTGCGAGTGGTTAAGGTGGACAAATGATGGCTAATAAAATGGAACTAGGGCGGAAAGGCAGTGGAAATGGCCAGAGGTTACTGCCACGCTTCGGTTACGATGTATCATTCGATCGGTGGACCGATAAAATCCGTAATTGATTCTAATGTAAACATTATTCACACGGATCTCGTGGCCGTTTCTGGCTGTGAAGCACACCCGCGCCCCGCCGACGAATAAGAAACCCTCGGACCATTTCCGAAGATATTCCATTGGGTTCACTCTCTCTCTCTCTCTCTCTCTCTCTCTTTCTCTCTTTCTCTCTCGACGAGATATATACACACTTCCTTCCACGCGATAGCTCCTGCTTAGCTTCTCGGCGAGACCCTCTATTGTAAATGGACGGCATTTCCGTAATGTTCCATTGTTGCGTCGTCCCATTTCCACGGAGGTTCGACGGAACCTCCTCTCTATATCTTTCTATTACCGTGCCAGCCTGTTTTTAAAGGTTCTGCACGAGAGTTTCTCAACGAGTTTCTGACACGTTACGCGAGAACGCGTGGAGAAAGTCATTTACGTTTGATTGATTGTGGACAGCCGATGGATGGACTCAATTATGGAACTGTTTGCGTGTATCTTGTATATAATACGCGATTTATCCGCGCACGAATAAAGTATGTATTTAATTAAGGCAAGACTAGAAATGGGCAAGCACGCGGAACTCGTTTGAGTTTGTTATTCGACTGCAAGATACGTTTCGAATTTTTCAACTCCTTAAGTTGGTAATTGCGCAAGCACGAATAATAATTGTTTGGATTCCTTTAACGTTTTGAAGTGATACTAAATTCCTCAAAATAATGAACATCACATGTTTGATGTTTCACGTAGTGAAATATTAAATTCGTATATACAAGAACGAAAGAAAGTTTGCATTAGCAACGCTGCGAGTATTAATAATAAATATTGATGACGATAATTTATTCCGAAGAATATTTTAATTTTATTTATTGTCGTTTTCTAGAGATTTTTACCATTTATTCTTGTTTTGTCCATCGCTGTATCAAGAGCAAATTATTTATCGCTGTATCACGCAGCGATAAATAATTTTACAAAATTTCTCGAAACGAAAGAAATACATTTTCTATTTTCCAGTTTTGAAGACTGTTACCTCGACACTTTTACGGCATATACTTGATTTTGGTTGGTTAACAAAAATATTAATACAGATTAACATATGAAAATATCTATTAACGCTAGAACGACGATATCGAAATATTCTACAGTGTAAATTATAATTTAAACGACAATTGAAATAAATTTAGATTTATACAATCGTATTCCTTCGAGCAGAAATTAATATTAACTTTGACAAAAGTAGTCTTTTAACCACTGAAAAGACTAAAATCTGAATTCAGTCTCATTAACAGATTGGATTGTCGCGTTTTGTTAAAATGGCAAAATTATTTATAAAACATCCATAATAATAGTTCCAAAGAATAATACGTGTTTCATACGTGCAACTGTCACTTCTCAAACATCTCGCCCGAGGAAGTGTTGATCGTTCTAATACCTAAACACCGATTAGACATTCCTCGTTCGATACGATCGACAGAAACGTTGAAGACTCGGTGATGAAAAGACATGGACGAGTAAGCGGAAAGTAATGACCGAGAACGGGGACAGACTAGTTATACGCTGTTATCGGTGATATTAGGCCGAATTCAATTCGCACTTACAAGCGTGTTAACAGTTACAAATGACCTTGTTGACCAAACCTGTCGGCTGTTCCGTGCAAACCGTCTAATGACCTACCGCTAATAACTGTTACCGCTCTTGTAAGCGCGTTCAGACTACGGACCATTAATTCCGTGCCACTAAAGTGTATTAGCGCTGCTAATTTACCAGTCCGAGCCTGTTATTTACAGTTGCGGGCGCCCGTTGTCGCGATAGGCTCCTTCGTTCGTTCTCTGAAACGCGCCGTTCGCAGCGGCAAACATTTTACACGCGCAGTCCAGATACTACTCTCTGTGCAGTCGGAACGAACTTCACGTGCAGAAATATTTCAAACAAATGTACAAGGCTGACTTTGATAATTATTATAATATCTGCAGCGTAGCGACGAAAACTGTACGTGTTATCTTTCAATATAAAATATTGAAACTCGCTGGTTAACTCGACTGGTTCATTTTTATGCAAACTTTAGAAAAGGAATACACTGCATCTTTCAGTCCTTTCAGTTTTAAATCTGACGAATGAAGAATCGACAAACGCGGACGCAAAAGTACTTCATATCACAGCTAACGTAATAAAATGATACATCTGCGATACGTTGCCTATCCTCCAACGTCTTGGCCATTGATCATCCCCCTGTTAGGTCGTCAGATTATTTTCCGAAAGCAGCCTCACTGGTGAATAATTATTTGGACACGGAGCGATATCACGACACATTGTGGACCACGGTATAGTGATCAGTTTGAACAGGGTGACCACCGTGGCAAGAGAACATAATAGATAATAAATATTGAGACGTGGTGAAAAGTTTTCGGTATTATTGGCCGACGATATCGCGCGCCACACCAGTTAAGGATAAAGGATACCCATGAAAAACTGCTCCCCCTACCCATCTTTCCCTATCATCCACTCGAAGCTGGAAGGTGGACACCGAGTATTAACATATTTACGAGCGCCATGAATTCAAACCCTCTCCCATCCAAACACCATCGATGCTTCCGCTCTTTACTTCACCCCATCGCTATTCGTCTCTTTTCGATCCGCTCTTCTCCCCCTTTCCCCCGTTTTTCTCTTTTTTCTCTCTGTCTCTCTCTCTCTTTCCTTTCTTTCTTTTTTCCCTTCCCCCAGTGAAAATACGTCCTTTCCAGACAGAAATCGGCATCGATCGACCAACGAAGCGCATCGAGAAAATTAGTCGAGCGTGTCTCTTGTCCTGCGAAACCCTTCAAATTCCCATCCCTCGTTCGAGGACTTTTCACCCATTCTTCGCACTCGTAAAAATGCGCGTGCAAACTTATCCGAACACGTACACGATATCTCCCCTCTCTCTCTCCCTCTCTTCACCTCGTTCTCCTCTACTTCTCTCACACTTTCTCTCTCTCAGTTTCTCTCCGATTCTCCGTCTCTGCTCGTCTACCGGCACCGTAGGGGATGCCCGAGAGCTTGATGTCCACCGAGAATTGCAGCGAGAAGGGTTCAGCCGGATGAGTCAGAAGAATGTCGAACTGGTCTTTCCGAGACAATGATCGGGAAATTTAATACGACGTGTACGAACGAGACGGGGTGTTCCAACAGTCGAGGAATGTTAAGCTCATGATTCTCCATCGTTCGAGAGTCGAATGTACAACCGACGAAAGGAACTGTCTATATATGATCGCGGTGCGTGTTCAGTTTCATCAGTCGTCGATAACAATTCACCGTTCCTGTCAAATGTAACTTGATTTCATAACATTACGAATTACCACGTTATTTACGCCCTTTTAAATTTTTCCCCGCCTATACATATATTGGCATATTCTCTATTTGAATTCCATCATTTGTTCCCCGCGGCTCGATTTCTAACATCTTGCGTGTATTATCATTACACGCGCATCCATTAATTATTGCTCTATCCTGTCTGCCTTTTTTTTCAATTCTCCTTTTAACCACGTTGCGCTGGCAACTGATTGCGGACCATAACGAGTGACCAAACCGTGCGCAGTAATTCGTCGCTTTCCTTTTACCAACGAGCCTTTTACTCGTCGGTACGATAACACTGGGTGATAGAAATGATTGAGAAGTAATAAATTTATTATTTGTTTCGCCTTATTCGGGTTATACTTGCAATGTTGCAATTTTGGGACAAAAAGTTCTCGACGTGCGTGGTAAGAGATTAAAGATCCAAAGTCACGTGCACAGTCATATATTAATCATCAATACGTGTTTAATCGTTAACTTACTACTTATTAGTACATTGCCACTATAGGCATGACTGGAATGAAAGTTAGATAATTCAATTGCAGAAAATGCAAAGGAGAAGCGACTGCGTCATTCAAATGAACATCGCGACAGAATTCTGTCGTACCGTTGCATAATTTTTTTGTTTACCAGTCAAATTTACTAAGCAAATTTCGAACATTCGGACGTAGAAGAAGCATAAATTACATTAACTTGTCAAGTGACGTCAGAAGATACTTTGATAAAACTTTACACGTCAATTTCGATCGACGTCGGTGACGTAGACGGCACCGACAAAAGTCGAAAGCATCGCGCGATTAGATTAAACAGGTTCGACGAACGACGATCGTATTTCAACGAATTATTCCTTTTCATCGATCCTTCTGCACTGTCTGGTATTCTACGCGTACTTGATGAACAATAAGCGAAAGCCAATACCCCGAAAGAACGTTTCCGCGTTTTCTGAACATTTGAAAACATCGAACAGCTGACCCAACTGATACCTCCCTCTCCCTTCCAACCTTCCTGTTTCGACAACCTCGTGATTCTATAAATGCGAGCATTCCCAGTAAGTGCAAAAGCTTTCAGACTACTGCGAATAAATGCGAAGCATTTCGTTTTATTCGAGCTCGTCAGTGATCGATACACCACATTGCAACGAGAATCCCCCCTCGTTGCTTGGCGTTTGTTCCTCCTCTCTCGAGCCTTGGAAATTTTCGTCGAACCGGAAGCTATCGCTTGAGACATTTTCAACGAGAACTTATCGTTGGCAAAACGGAAAAGAAGCTGCGCGATTGGAAAATCGAACGAAGCAATCGTCTCCAATCAATCCAAGGTCAATCGCAGTCGAGTGATGTCTCAACGACACGTACTTGAAATTAGACTGCTCACCCATCGTAACGCGTGCAAACACAGCTTTTCACTCTGCCACCGGCTGTCTCGAAAAGATCGAGAAGAATGCGAGAAGAAGAGAAACTGTTGCACGGTGGATGCGGAACGGGCACGCGGCCACTTGTCTGAAATCGATGTACCAGCAAAGTGTAAGCGGAAACGGATCTGCTGATAGAGAAAGGTGACTGAACAGTAGTCGATGCTTGTATGCAAATGACGCGAATTGAAAGGGAGAGGGTTCGCAGCCAGAGGTAAGATTCGCCCTATCAGTGGCTGACTGGTTCCTCGTCGTCGTCGGTTTGACGAATTCCCTAACGATAACTTTATTCGAAAGGGGAGGGGGCGAGTTTGTCGCTGCGCGGCACCCCGACGATAGCGCCCCGACACCGCTATATTTCCCTCGACAAACATCAACGTCCGCGTTTGCCCTCTTACTCCGGCTCGTCCTCCTGGATAATCTCGCGATTTGTAAAATCGCTTCTCCCGGCTGATCCCGGATCTGACGTCATCGTGTGCTGCGACACACTTACTTTTATTCGACTCGGTTATGCCAAGCAGCGCGCGCGGGCGCCGATCCCGCGGGCGAAAAATCGATTCGGTTAAAGAGTTTACCAACCATCGGCGAATCGCGCGGATTGATCGAGTTTTATCTCGTTTTCCGAACGAGATGACTCTTTTATTTGAACGTCCCGTGTTTTAATAACCCGGGCGTTCTTTAATATTAATCGAAAGGGTTGCCGGATAGTAACTTTGTTCTTTTTTTTTTTTTTTTTTTCCTCTAGTCCAACTTCCTTTTAGAAATATTCACAGGCTCGATCGAGACATCGCTTTCAAATTTCAATTCACGGTTGTGTCGTTCGGTTTTTGTTGAAATTTTGTCGAGCAAACGTGGCTAACTTTGCGGAGAGATAGCTTCTCGAGTTTCGATATTAATATTAAGTTGATATTACAGAATCGATATTAAAAAACTAGATATTAATAAATACGACAAACATTTAATTTCTAAATATGTATTCAATTTTTCTATTTCACAAAGAAAAATAATATACATTACATATATTTAGATCATTTGCTTTCGAGATAATTAAAATTATTAAAATAAATTGATTAACCCCTGATACAAACGAGTTGGGAACTGTTCAGAATTTAGTGAGCAGATTTGGGATTTTCTAATCTCCATACAGGAATATCTCCATCAAGAAGAAACAGTGTAGGGAGTACGGGTGACCACGTGACTCGCGCGAAAAGCACAAAGCACAAAGAATTGTTACTGTGTAATTTTTTGCTTAATCACAGTGAGGACGATCCACTTCTAAACCGACTTGCGACAATCCACCACATTCTCCTGATTCGTCAAGACTATCACGATTTCCGGGCCATGAAGCACTTTCCAAGGGGGAAATCCTTCAACAATGGTCAGTGCTATGAAATCGTCGCTTGCAGAATATCCTTCCAAGTAAATCAAGAGACTTTCGCAAAAAAGAACATCTAATAACTGAAAAACCTAGATAGATGGAGAACAGTCGTAACAAACCGTGGAAACTAATATTTATCTGCAAACAACAGAAATCAGAAATTTTTATTTCGATGAAGAAAACGACGTTACCATCCGTCTCTAATACTACAGTCTAACGTGTTCGCCGAGATATTTTCGCACACCGTCCGTGAAATTTCTGCACGTGGTAGTCACTTCCATCAGCGATCGTGAAATTTCCCGCGAGAAAAATAGTGTTTCACCACAGCCGAAAGATAACCATCGATCACTCAGAGTCAGGCAGGGGGGGGGGGAGGAGGGAGGAGAGGGTTCCACGACGTGGAACGGGAGACAAAAATACGATTCCTTTCGACTTGTTGACTTTTCTTGGATTCACTCCCGCGAAAGCCGTGGATTTCTTCGTTTCTGTTTCTGCTGTATGCTCGCCATACTATCCGGCGTCTATGCTACCCGGCGTCCTTCATCGTACGCCCGGCTTCATCGGAATTCCCGTCGACTTTGCCAAGTTCAGAGCAAATCTATTCTGGCCGGCGTTTCTTCTCCTCTCCATCCTTCTGTCTCGCGCACTCGCTAAAAACGGCTCGCCCCCACCCCCTCCCCTCGCGTACATATACGCCACAGGTATATTTATTATTCCTCAAATGCACGGGCTTCCGATCGGGAGATGTGTGCATTCAGGAAATACAACATCCCCACGTGGAATATTTACCCTTGCAGGGATGTGCCGGGGAATCGTATATGTATCTTGGAATGTCGGCCATTTTCAGATATTAACCTACGGGCTCCCGAATTCCCGCTTCACACATTTGACACGACACTTGGGAATGCACGAATGAACCAAATACTATCTAGCGACTACGAAAATGAGAAAAGAAAAAAGAAAGAAAATGAAAGCGAGGTGTGGCAACTCGATTGCGGACCGTAACGAGTGACCAAATTGTGGCAATAATCGCTGGATAGAAAATGATCGAGAAGCAATGAATTTATTATTTGTTCTGCCTGGGTTATACATATACTTAGACATACTTAAAACTGGAAATATCGCAATTTGGGGACAAGAGATTCCCTTAAAGAAGAGGTTAAAGACTTAAGAAGAAATTTTTTGTTACGTTCCTTTCTACAGCGCGGAATCCACCATTCGAAGCCATCGAGCAAGAGGGGTCACAGCTGGGAAAGTGAGAGACAAGGTAATCGGCCGATCTTCAAGACAAATATTATTCCGAAAAATTGGATTACCGTTATCGGCACTCGCCAAACGTCAGCGGCAGTCTCGACACGTACACGCCGCGCGTCTGCGAAGGCACATCGAGTGGCCTGCGGTCTCGCCTATCTCGCACCTCGCCAACATCCAATTCCTTTTTTCTCTCGTCCCTGCTCGACATCCCCCCTCCCCCTTGCGGAAACTGCCCGACTCGCCGAATTTCCCGCGCGAGATCTCAATTCCGCTCCCTCGCGCTTACGCCGCGAGCCAGCCGTCCGCGCAATCGAATCAACGCCATCAGGGTGAACGAAATTCCACTGTGTCGAAAGTATCGTTTTGTATCTTTGTTAGTAGCGGACACACTTACGAGAGAAAGATTATTAAGGGACTGTTTCATCATTAACGCTGGAATTTTTTGTCCCAAAAATTGCGACATTCTCTCGGTTTTAAGTGTATCCAAGTATAGGGCAGAGCAAGCAATGAATTTGCTACTTCTCGATCATTTCTATCCAGTGACATCGTACCGACGAGTTCGTTGGTAAAAAGGAAAGCGACGAATTATTGTGTACGGGTTTTGGTCACTCGTTATGGTCCGCAATCGAGTTGCCAGCGCAAGTGGTTGAACGCAATTAAAACAGCATCCGACCCGGGGTGCATATTTTCACGAACAGATCATTGAATTTCAGACGGTTCGTGGAAAAATCGTTGAAATTTGATAGACGAACAAATTCGTCCGATAAAGTAAGCGATCATGTCCGACCTGTACTGGACTTGTTCGACAAGCTGTACACGTTGGTTGAAATCGACGGGACGAGACGGAACGAAAGGTATCGTCTCTCCGCATGATAAATAGAAACTGTAATTTCGCGAGATTATCGAGTCTATTAACACGATATGTCGCGCGTTGTTTCGCGATTGCCAAAAGTTTATGTCCGCGAAAAACAGGATCGGGGGAAACAACGGAGAAGAATGACGCGCGGGCATTGCACAGGGGCGCGAGTATTTCGATGGAGGGAGATGCATAAAGAAGGCGAGAGAAAGAGGGAGAAGAGAGATTAAGGAAAGGGGAGGGAGAGAGAGAGAGAGAGCTGAATGTAATACTCTCTTTGATATCGCGGCACGCAGCGGTGGTCTCGTAATACCGGGATTAATACAGGACCCGAAGCTTTGGCCCTGTACCAGTTTATAGAAAACTGCAGCCACACACCTGCTGACTTATACGATTGACAGTCGCCGCGCGTGTGCCGCCGCGTCAAAGGGAATCGGAACGGATTCAGTCGTCCCTCCGAAGTGTCTCCGTGTTTCGTCGTTCGTATTGAAAAAACGTAAAAAAAAAGAAAGAAACAGAAAAGAACAGAGAAAAAGAACGAAAGAAAACGTGAAATTATTAAACGGACGGCCACGGTCGTTAATCGAACGGGGAGGAGAGAGGGGGGAAGAAAAAACGAACGAGAAATCGGCGAAGAACGGCGTACAAACAACCGGAAACAAATTAGCGGTGAATTTGTCTTGAAAGCACGTAGCTTGCGTGGTACCGCTGGCGCGGCGTCGAAAGAATCGAGCCGGGGATTGAATCACCTTTCAACCCCCCCCCCTTCCCCGTAGCTTTCGTTTCGGGCTTCCGGCGAGTGTTTTTCGGGCGAATTAAAAAGCACACGCGAATAGAGCGCGCGCCGCTACAAAAGCGTTTCACAAAAATTGAATACGTGTCAGATTCCAGGCATCGGGAATTTTCGTTTCGGCTGCAAACTGAAACGTCACGGCTGCTTTCGTCGCAACCATCCCCTGTAGGATAATGCGAGCCATCGAATATTGCCGCCCCATTGCAATTTAATTTCTCGGCGATTCGGCAGAACGTAAAGCTCTTTCGTCTGTTTTTCTTTTCTCTCTGTCTCTGTCTCCCTCTTTCTCTGTATTTCTATAAATGATCACCACTCAACCGTGTGTAATCCTTTGGAAAAATATCGAAAAGGATTACAGAGTTTTTCGACGTCATCTCTATCCATTTTCTTTCCCCCGTATGTTTTTTCTTTTTTTTTTATTCTTTTTCACTTCTTTTCTCTTTTTTTTGGGGGGGGGGTTTATATTCGTTTTCTTTTTTTTTTTTTTTTTGTTTGTTTTTTCGTTGTTACAAATATCGCGGAGCATATCGCCAAAGCGCTAAAGCCGAGAGTGCAAATAAAAGCTGAGCGCCGCGCGAAACTGTAATGGCCTAAGACAGAACAGATCCGGACGGGTTCTGTCGAAAAACATTCGCTTCCATTTCACGCAAAATGCCCGATTTCAACGTGGATTTGCGTCGTTTCGTGTTAAAATTAAAACGTACTGTCGGCGAAAAGCTCGTATGATGAATTACACGAGACCGGATTACATTCCACGCACGATAGGTTACAACGCGCTGCTCCACATCTTCTGTTAAATCAATAATGTATCGGGTCTGGACCAGCGCGGCGCCAATCACGGCTCGCGCGCTCCACGTTAAATCTTTTCGCGTCGAAATGGCGAAAAAAAAAGAAAGAAAAAAAAATATATAGATATATATTCCATCCGGATACGACTCCCTTTGTAATCCGCCGCGGTCTCCAATTAATATATTCATTGACGAAACCGCCGGATCGATGCGACAACGAAATTTATTAACGCTAGAAGGATTTCGTACGTGGCCGGCTGATACCATAATCCATTGGTTTTCATTCACGGCTCGTAAAATGAAACCCCCTCTCCACGTCGAACGCAAAGAGATTTTCTTTCCTGCCACCCTATATCCGTTGCAAATCCACTTAACTTAAATCGGATAAAGTTTAAGTTTCCACCAGTTTATAATACCCGCGGCAGTTAAGGTGAGATGTATGTCCGCCCACAAATCAACGGGATCTGCGCTTTCTGCTATGATAACACCCGAAAGGGAAATTGGACACAGCGGTGCACTACGTTTCTCCTCGCGCGTGTGTATATACAAGGTGTCCAGTTTCCACGGCGCAACTAAGAAGAGGATGATTCTGCGTGCAAAAACAAGGAAGAAGTACCATCCCTTCTCGTCTAAGATCTTGTTTTTCAAGAAAATCAAAAGTTTGACTGTACTCGAGTCTGGCCAAATCCCGAATGGGAAAGAATAATCCAGAATCCAAAAAGGCGATATTCTACGCGCGTGCAAAATAAAACTCTCGTGTTTGGTTGAAAAATTGATCCAGCACGTGTGTGTATGTGTGTATTCTATTCGAGAGCGAAACACTTTGTGACAGAACGTTTACTCCACGTTGCTCGACTTGGTTTCACACACGCAACAACGTTTACTCGATATGTCTGAATTATCCTGAATTATCCTGAATTATCGTAATTCGAAGTATATTCGAAATCATTTGTCTTGAAAATCTCGTTTCCCACGTTTCCGGACGTTCTTACACGTTGCACGTGGAAAATTCTCCGTTCCGTTATTACACTCTGTGAAAACTGCGACACACATGTGTCAAAAGTTACAGCAGCATGGCGTTAACAAGGATGCGAAGTTCGCTGAAGCACGATGTAACGACGAAACAAGGAGGCGACAGGAAGCTCCTTAGGTCCTACGTCGACTTCCTAATTACTTAAACATATAAATCGATGGAGGAGAAGAAGAAGAAGAAGAAGAAGCAGCAGCCCACGTAAGAGGCTGCGTGAGATCGCGGAATGGGTAGGGTAGTTCATTACACGTGTATCGAGACGTCCAACAGCGAACAGCAAGACGGAAAGAGGCAACTCAAGTACAAATGCAGAGCAAGTGCATTTCACAGACTACGGTATTTCAGAAATTTCCCGATATCATCCCTCTCTATCGGCGTTCCTTTGCCACCCTTTCCTTTCTCCATTGCGCCAAACGTCCAACCACTCCCTCCTACCCTCCTAAGTCGCCGCCATCGCCACACTGGTATCCAGGTCTCCACTGCACGAGGTGGAAGGATTTCTCTACGCTTTCTCGCATAGGCGAGCTAGACGTATTTAAAAGAAACAGAGAGAATATCCTCCCTTCCCTCCCTCCCTCCCCCGGCCGGTCGATCTCTGGCTTTGTATTTTCTTCTGGACGGACCGGTTACCCGGACGAGACAATAACTACCCTCTTGCCGCCCGGCCGGATTATGAATGCCGATTTCACTGAATACCATCTCTCCCCGGCAACGGATTCGTTAAAATCGGTCGAGAGTGCCGGTGGAATCTTCTCGCGATTCGACACATAATTGGGATTACCCAGTCGGTGCGCTCTATTCATTTTATATCTGAATAGGAAGAATTTAGATCTTCTCTAGGTGGAGGAGACGTTTTATCGGGCGAAGAAACTCTGGTGAATTGTATCTGTCTTTTCTTCTATTCTTTCTCTCTTTTTTCTCTTTCTGTTATTCTGTTTTTTTTTTTTTCGTTTTTCTTCGCGTCTCAAAACTTTCAGGAAATTTTGCCCAAAAATTTTGAGACGCGAGGTCAACGTCTCTCGCTTTCGAAAAGAGATTTGGAGGACCGAGTATCTGCCCCTCTGTCGTCAAAAATTCATCCGCGATAATTGGGTCGATGGAAGACTTTTCATTTCCATGAATCATGCAGCGCGCTTTAAGCGTCCTGAAACGTCTTGAACCACTCGGGCGTCCCCCGTTCGTTAGGTAGGCCGACCGTCCCCTCGTCTTTCCCCATGGCCGAGTTTTGAATTTTTAATTTCCGTTTGGTAATCACCGGGACAGGAGGGACAACGATGAAAGGGTCTCGCGTTTAGGAAATACCCCGATTGTCACGGACATGATGTACGCATTGATTCTCTCTCTCTCCTATCTATCTGTCTCTCTATCTCTCGAATGCAGATGTATGCGCGAAAAGAGCGGCCGCGTGACTCGAGTGCGAACTTCGTGTGACGTGGCACGCAATTCACGCGCCATCACGCGGCTCCATCCGACCAATCGCTCGAGTATGCAATCTAACGAGGCCAATCAAACTGGCTCGATCGCGTTAACGACGTCCAATTAAACATATAATTCGCCGAGAGTTTTCTTAATTCCGAGCCACACTTGACAGACTGGCCCACGCAAATATTCCAACGGCTGTAGGATACATACGTGCGCGTATTAAAATTTATAATTATACTAGCATTTCGACTATCGAAACTTGGAGAGTATCAAAAATACAACGGCCAGACAAACTTTTGCTCAAGTTCTATTTCTCTAGGTGTGAATTTTATGCAAACAACACGTTACGTACTACAAAAGTTTGCGGATGAAAGTTTTTTTCTACGGTCAACTCAAATAATGTGTATCTTGTCGTTTTCCGATGGTGCCATAGAAGGCGCAGGATATAATGGAATTCTCGAACAATTGCGCGAACTTGGAAACGTAATAGCAATGATTAAAGCGTGAATCAATTCTACAACAGATATTGAAATTAAAAAATGTCCTATTGCAGATCTACTTGTTCCTCTTTATCTTTCTGCCTTACAACGTATACAAAATAGCTATAAAACAACGAAACGTATCTCCTTGTTCGTGTCTATAAAAATACCCACAGTCCATTCGTCTCATCTAATCTCTTGCTCTCTGAAGAATTCTTTTGTCCCAAAATTGCAATATTTTCTCAGTTTTAAGGTATAACCGAGGCAAAACAAATGATAAATTTATTACTTCTCAATAATTTCTGTCACAGTGATGTCACACCGACGAGTTCAAAAGGGAAAGAAAACGACCAATTATTGTACACGGGTTTGGTCACTCGTTACGGTCCGCAATCAGTTGCCAAACGCCGCCGTGCAAACGTAAAATCCCTTCGAGAAAAATTACAGAGCCGGTCAGTACCAGCGTTAAGGGGGTTGCAGATAAATCACGCGCGATCCGTCCGTAATCTAGGGAGCAAATTACATTAGGCCGAAGACAGAAAAAGAAAAAGAAAAAGAAAAAAAAAAGAAAAGAAAAGAAAAGAAAGAAAAAAGCGAGGAAGAAAGACAAAAGGATTCTATTGTACCAATTATAGGGAGCCGGTTAAGAAAGGGACGGTCTCACGTTCCTTTTCAAGTCGACGGGAAGGGGTCCCGATGGAAGTAACGAGGGAGAGCCGGATTTTCAAGTCGGACGAGCCGCGGCCGATATAATCGAGCCGGGTGTAGCCCGGTCTTAGAAGGTTCAAAGTGCGGTATTGCGTGTGCACACGCGTGTGCATGTGAAAGGGCGGGGGTGTGCGCGCGTAAAAGAGCCCGCGTACGTCGGTGTTTGCGAGCGTGCAGGTACTCGCCCCGGCGCAGGTTTCACGCTCGAACGACAACGCGAACGGACGTTTGAGCGTCGGCTGCAGGTAAAACGTGAACAGGAGCTGAAGCAGGTAACCGGTGCGAGCTGTGCCTGACAGCTATACAACCGCCCCTCTCTCTCTCTCTCTCTCTCTCTCTCTTTACTCTCGCTACCACTCTCTACGTTTTACATGATCGCCTTTCCAATTTCTGCTCGCCCGCTCCCCCCCCCCCGTCCGCCCACTCTTCAGCCCATCTTCCCCACGTTCTATCCTCTGTACGCGGCGCGTACGTGCAAGAGTAGAAGAAGTTAGGAGAATAAATAAAAGTCGGGAGAGCAAAGAATCGGAGGAAAAAGCGAAACAAAGCGCGCGCTGGCTGGGGCGGGAATGAAATAAAAGATGGAAAAATGGAGCGGAGATAAAAGCGCGCGGGTAGACGAACAAATAAAGAACAGATACGAAAGGGATGAGAGCGCGACGGGTAAAAGACGGGAGAGACAGAGGGAGAGAGAGAAACAACCGACGTAACGCACGTCGAAAGCACAATTCCTACCGCGCTCACGGAGAGATTACGAGAGATCTCTCTCATTGCCGATCGAATCGTTCGTGCATACTTCGCAACCGGGATCAATTCGACTGCGACTAATTCCAGAATTGGCTGCGAGCAGGAACACGACGCTAGACGAGATACAACCCCCCCCCCCCCCCCGCTTCCCCCGTCTGCTAGTTCACGCCGGCCGATTTCCCACAGAGATCGAAAACTGGTTCCGAGAGACTCGACTTACGTGAATCTTGCAGCGAGAGATTCGGCACGACCGAATGGTCTGCCAGTGGTTTATAACTCCGAGTGGATTTAACCTTTGCCAGGCTCCGCGTACAGTATACGTCCGGACTTCACCGCTTCGATCCGATCTGTTTCGAAAGTTTCAACCGTTGACGTGGTTCAAATTTTCGTAAGAAAGTCGCTCGGAAATTTTTGTGGGAGACTGGAGATTTACGTGACGTAATCCAGTCTCGTTCATTTGTACAAAGAAAACTCTCCGTCTCGAGGATCCACGTCCTCTCGGATAAAGGAGAGATCCCTCGACTGAAAGATGTTTGCATCCGCGCGCGGGGAATACCTGTAATCCGACCTTTGAAAAAATCACGACGCAATCGCGCCTTGAGTAATTGTCGTATCACCGACACCCGTCCACGTTGAAACAAACAACAATTGGCGAAGGCTTGGAAACAGTCCCATCTGTTCATAACCGGTAAACAATGCGCGATATCTTACGCGTGCACTGGGTATATGGGGATGCACCGGCGGCGAACGTCGCAACTCGCAAGGAAACCATTTCCTGCATAAAACAAAAGGCGCGCAACACGATATCCCGCGAGTTTCATACGCTTACGTCTCGTACATATTTCAGGCACGTCCTGCGCTTCGAGATACGGAACCGTATCAGGATGCACCGACCCGCCGCATTTTGTTCAGCGCTACGCGCGTGCAAACCGTCGTTCCCCTCTCTCTGGCCGCATTTCACTCGCGCTGCGAAACGAAACATTTTGCACCGTCCCTGTTACGAGCGTATCAGCCGTGCGCCTCCGCTTTAATGCCTCGTAACGCGAGCGAATTTTCACTCTTGACGCGGAAAACGAAGGGATCAGAATTTGATTAACAACAGGTTCGCGGAGGACGTAAAAACTGGCCGAGGGCTGGAAATTTCATCGAGGGGCTTGTACATGAAAATCGTCAGTCGGTGCTTAATTTCAGTTTCGACAAACTCGCAGTCGTTCGTCCCTTCTGCGGCAACTTGCAAAACTGACAAGAGAACAAACGTATTAAATCGCGACAGATAAGACACCGGGGAGGAACCAACTGTCGCGGGTGACAATGTTTGGCTACGTATCTCGTATCTCGAGTCGAAAACAAGGTCCGAAAGTTGCCGTTTTGGAGCGTGCCGAAGGGCTTTCATCGGCGTGTAGGAAACTGGGCGAACGTTGATAGAACTAAGAACTATTGTATCGTCGTCTATAAAGGGTCGGCGTACCGACACACACACACACACACACACAGGACTCGCGTGCAGTTTCTATTAATATTTCGGCTGGCCCTGTATCCTATATATGTGTGTATATATATATATATGTCCAAGAGGCAGCGCACAATTCCATATCAAGCTCCTTTGTACGTTCGAAGTATAACGATCATAATGGGCCTGGCCCCTCCCTCTCTGTCCGCGCGAGAATACAATTGCCCAGGGAGGTCGCCTCTATACGAATGCCATTGATTGCACAAGTGGCGCAACTTGCATTCTCGAGTGGTAATTGGTCAGGCTGTGCGGGCCCTGCGGCTTGTTGCGCGATGCATCTTGGGTTTATCGACCCCGGTACGTGGAAATTGGCTCTGCTCGCACCGAGAGAGGAAAAATAGATACCCAGCGTACGACCGTCTCGCACCCCATTCGCACGTTTGTCCTTCTTGAAGAAACGTAGCGAAACGCTGTCACGTTGGAGGAGAACAAACGAGAAGAGACTTGATCCCTGATGACGGAAGTGAGTCGAGAGCACACGTGAATTGAACTCGAAGAGTGAGAGTGGTTGAAAGGCTCTTTGAAAGTTGAAATTATCAATAATTGTTGGTAATAAATTGATGGTTCAAGTCGAAACGATTAATCACTGACAATGAATCCGAGTTTGTCTCGAAAATCCTTATTTTTGACGTATTATGACAATTAAGTTTCGAAAACCTTCTGGATGCTGGAAAATCGAAAAGGGAGAAACGCAAAGAAGCAAACGTGTAGAAAAGCACGGAGAAACTGCATTGCGATGCCTTCTGTTCGCTCGTTAGCCAGGTATTCATCGAATCGAAAGTCGGACATTAATTCCGGGACAGTAGTTAACGCACAAGCTTATCGATGCACGAAAATAGAGTGCACCGAAAGCACGATTATCGCGGATTATGATAAAAAAAAGAGAGAAGGAAAAAAAGACGAAAAGAAAAAAAGAAAGAAAAAATAAAGCGCGAAGCAGTAGGTTGGCATTAAGCTCGACTCCGCTCGCATGAAATATTTTGACAACCGGCTTTAGTTCGTTGCCACTGAAAAATTTCCTTAACGCTCGAGTTCCGTCGCGAAGAAATTTTTCTATTTACGCAGGAGGTGAATATTCATGCATGCTGGCTACTCGACCTATTTCGCCGTGCATTTCGGCATCCTTCCGAGGCAGCTGTATCCGGTCGAAGTGGTCGCAGAAAATATCACGATAAATTTACTTCATCGGTCGAGTTTTCATCGTTATATCTGCCTTTCCGCTCGCAATCGTGTAATGTTAATACTTTCAAACGATACGGAAACTTTTTGTAAACGTTTCTCTCTCTCTGTCTTTCTTTTTCTCCTTCAATCAAGACATGAAAATGTCAAGTGTATAAATTCACTGTCTTTACAATTAATCAATAGTCCGTAAGTTCCTTCGCTACATAATTTAAAAAAAAAAAAAAAACAGTATTGATTAGTCTATATTTTCTTTGCCTCTGCTACTAAAAGATGCATGGCCACGTGTGACAACAATAATGAAAATTTTTTACTTGTGCAACTTAATTGCTAGATTATCGTTTGTTTCGATCACCTTTGCACGATCATTGGTGATCAAAGAACCTGAAGAAGGAAAAATTATTATTGAATTTTCCGATTCAAAATTGTCATTTTCGAAAATTGAAGAGTTGCCTGATAGACGAAATGAACATGTACAAATTGATGGAAAAACTCCTGTCCCAGATAAAAATGAAATTTTAAGGGAAATGGAAGTAATTCGTAATTTATAGCACTTGGGCCAGCAGTGATTCACTCTCCAATTATCGAACAAGTTGTCACAACTTATTTTCTACATCTATCACTGTAAGAATGCTGCACAACACTACTGACCGAACATCTGTATTTCAAATTAAAAGATATTCATCAAAGTGAATGTAAATTTTTTTAAAATTCATCAAAGTAAGTCCAAATGTTAAAAAGGCCTTACGTGTTAACTGTTTAATTTACGAGCACCCAGTGTGCAGAAAGCGTTCGTGCAAAAGTTCTCTCGCGTGTCTCCCTCCCGATTCTAACCTAACTCTGCTATATATTCGCTGTTCCTGCAAAGGTATTTAGAATGGCGATAATGACGCCTACGTTTAACTCTTCACCGAGGAAATCTACTTCGGATTATCTCGCGAGTCATTTTTTTTTCTTTGCCTCCTTCTCCTGGAATAATTTTCTGCCTGCCTAATCTCGTTGATAAGTCAACAATGATCAGTGGCGAGATTAAGGTCACCGGTAATGAACAATAATTACGAGCGTTAAACGTTTAAAAGAAGTAAAGCGGGGAGCACGCCGAGCGGCGAAATATATAGCTCCGCCGTTGCCGCTTTAAAACTACAAATTCAACCAAAATTTATTTCCTGTAAACCGAGTGCTACTAATTGCGCAGCCGGATAACAAAAATATAAATCCGTTGAAATTAAGTTGCACGTAGGAACAGCAAGAGCGCAAATAAGTAAATACGGCGCCTCGTTAATTCACGTTTATGTCTCTTATATTTCGGGAGGGAGTAATGTTGTTCGGCTGATTTATCGTTAAAAATGCCCCTGTTATTCTCCATTATTTCTTTTCTCAACCGTTTCTTCCCTCTCCTTTTTTCAAATCTCTCTCGAGCGCGTTTCAAGCCGGCGCGTGAAAAGTCGAAGGACCAAAGGCGTTGCAAAGGCCAGGGTCGATTATCGCCTAGTTACATCGACAAGTGAAAAAGGAAAAAAAAAAAGCGCGATCGCGCGCATCCTCCAATTAATTTTACCCGCGATTGTATTCGCGTGGCTCTAATTTAAATGAATAAATTACGTCTGCGCCTCCGCTTAAATGGGTCGTCCCATATTTATGACCACGTCAAATACATATATTATCGTTGCTCGTCGTTCAGCCAACAGGAAAATTACAATTTCAATGACGAACGTGTAAATTATGAAATAATTTGGTCCCGTCGTAGATTATTCCGTTCGGTTGTTAAACGTTGATCGTGCTGCCTGTTGTGAAACACGTTCGCACACCGATCGGGATCCACGATCGCGATACACATACGTAAAGGATACGTACCCACTTTCGGGGTGGTAATTCGTCTGACGTGCAAATCGTCGATTCGATTTTGCGCCGAGTGGCCAGGTCACAGCGCGGCGTGGTCCTGTTACACTGACTCGAGAGCGTGCCGGCAACCACGCGATGAAATCGCTCGTTTCCACGCGCTTTATCGAAACAGAGGATACGATATCGCGGTTAAGGTAGTTACAGCTCTGCCTTACGTGGTCTCGCTACCACCGGCCTGAGAAAAGAAAAATTGCTCGCCACACGAACAATTTTCGCCTCGGTTGTTCGCGCAATTTCGACGCGAGCAGCTCCGTGTCAGGGTGTTCCGTATTTAAAATATAAGTGCCTCGGAGAAATAACGAGAAACAGTGGAAAACTCTCGCCGGAGCGGGAGCGTTGGAGGGCAGGTGGCTGGCAATTAGTAGAAAATCTTCGTTACCTTTACGCTTCGTACGAACGACTCAATCCCCTTCGGTCGTTCGTTCGACGGTAAGTCGCGCATGGTGCAAGCCCTCTGAACCACCGCGATGGTTACGAATGTATGGCGCGCAAGAGTGCAAGCGAGTACACGTGACGCGTGCACGCTGCGCGCTGTAGGCTGCAGCTCGCACGCTGCCGTTGCATGCACCGCGAGATTGCATAATGACATAATATTCATGGCGGTGCCGTTGTGCTAGCGACCGAGTAGGTAATAAGGCCGTCGCAGACGAAGACGGGGGCGTTCCGGAGAAAGGGAGGAGAATCGAGGAGCCGGAAGGGAAGAAGAAAGGAGGAATAAGAGAGAGAGAGAGAGAGAGAGAGAGAGAGAGAGAGAAGCTCGTCCCTGACGGAAAGGAGAACCAGTCAGTGGCTGAATATACAAAGGCAGAAGCTGTGGAAGGTGACGGAGGTTATAAGAAGCTGGTAGAAGAAAGAGAAAGAGAAAGAGAGAGAGGGAGAGAGAGAGAGAGAGAGTAACGCTGACGGGCGGCGGACACATTTTTAATTAAGACAGTTTCGAGGCGTAATTAATTTTACGACGGCGCTACCTAACGACCGGTCTTCTGCCTCCCATCTTTGCTCCCTTGCCTCTTCTTTTCCCCGAGTAATTCTACTTCCAGCTTCCGCAACGTTTCCGTCGATTCTCCACCACCGCCAAGAATTTCCACGCGGCCGCACCGTCGCCTCCCTCCTCGCCCACTTTTTAATAACACTGTTTTCGTTGCCGGCTGATCTTTCGTAAGCGACACCCCCTCACCATCTCCTCCTCCTCTTCTTCTTCTTCTTCTTCTTCTTCTTCTTCTTCTTCTCTTGCCCTTCCTCCTTCAGTCGGCCGTTACTTACGCACGCTATTTTTCCTCTCTCACCTTAGCTTCTCACCCCTAGCTCGTGCAACCCAACTTCCCGAGCAGTTTGTCGTCTCGACTAGAGCCGCGCATCTGGAGCCCCGGCGCATACCTCTAGCCGACTATTTTCACCCTCGAACACAGTCCTGACAGTTAAAAACGCGCTAGCCCGCGTCGACCATTGTTTTCCCGCCGTTTATTTCCCACTGATTCCACGGAGACTGTTAAGGGAGCGGCGAGGGGGGCGACCGGCGAGCTTGATAAATTTCAGGAGAAACAACCAACTTTTCTCGCGAAGGAAGCAAAGTTCGGACAGATAGGGAAGAGCGCCACCCCGCCACCCCTCCCCCTCCCCCTCTGGTATCGCCGTTTATTTTTGACTTTTTATCTCGCACCATCTTCCCGTTAAAACAGGCGCGCGCGTATCCCGTCGGCCAACGGGAACGAGGTCAAAGCATAAATTACCGAGCGTCGGGCGATTTCTCCGCATCCTCCGGAGGATCCTGTCTCTCCGCCATCTATCCCCCTCCCCCCTCACCTCTCCAGCACCGACTTCTCCATTCCATAGTCCATAGTCCTTCCTTCTGCCAAAAATCGAAGGAGAACTTTCATCCGCGTCTTCCCCACCCCTCCCCCCCCCATCCCCCTCACCCCGCGCAACGTTCTGGATTTATGGCTACCACAAATTACGTGTTGTACGAAAGAAAAATGTTCCCTCCTCCTTGGAAACTGTTGGAAGCTTGGGATCTCCTTAAGAAACTTTCCTCTCGGATGTTTAACCGAGCCAAGAGATGTCTAGCCATCCAATCGAATTAAATAATTCTCGTTATCCGTGATTCGTTTCCTTTCTTTCTTTTTTTTCTTTTCTTCTTTTTCTTTTTTTTTTCCCCCTCCCCTAAGAATCTCATCCCGATAGAATCTCGTCCCGCTGTGTAAGTGGAAAATTCGAGTGGTTTCTTCCTCTCGGGTAAAATATTTACAGTCCTAAGTGGCAGCGAAAACGTGGTTAACTCGCGCTACAAAATTGCACTGCTAATAAAGTATTCGTACACGGGGCGAGCTAGTCTTTAAACATCGTCACGAGCGTACTGGACGTAGAATGTCGTAAACAACCCCGAGGGTCGTTCGGGAAAAAGGGAGACGAAAAGAGAAAAAAGAAAAAAAACGAAGAGGAAGAAGAAGAAGGAGGAGGAGGAGGAGGAGGGAAGTGGAACGGGTGTACGCTCCACTCCGCGGCTTGGAGGTTTTTAACGATTCACCCTTTGTAGTCTTCTTACGACACCGTAACGGATTACCGTTTTTTTTCGACGAAAGTTTCAAGATAAAGAGACGAAGCGGAAAAGGATAGACGGCCCCGTAAGGAGCGGGAGGGGGGGAGGGGGGCAGGCTGCTCTGACGCGCTCTATATTCGCAGCCAAGTTACTGTATTATGCATAATAATCCACGAGCGCCAGCATTGAATTAAAAATGTTAGAGAAGCTACAGCAGCCGTCGCGTCCTCGCCTCGCACCGCTGCCACTCGCGGGCAAAATATATAAAACGTATTGACGTAGACTGCGAACGACGAAGTAATAAGATCAGCGTCAGTGACTGGCCTGTCTGCATAATTTTAGCCGGTCGTTCACCATCGCGATCCTCGACCCGTGTCCGCCAAGGAGCCACCACCAGCGTGGACACGTTAAGTGCCTTGTATTAAAATCAGCCGGAAGCCGGGCCTCGCTCTCTTTTTCGGTCATTTGAATTTAAACGCTATTTGCCACCGAAACGCCACCTCGCGATTTATTCCCATATTCTGTCTCTCTCTCTCTCTCTCTCTCGTAAGTTTTTTCCTCATTTTTTATCATCTTTACGGCCGCACTGCAAAATTGCACGTGCTCGTGCTCGTAATAACCATTAAATGTTCCTCCAACAGGAAACGTTTCTCCTCATCTATCGTAATTTCTTCTCGCTGTTACACATATCCTCGCGCATTTTCTAAAAGTGTTTTCTAACACGCTGTTCCCTGCCTCGAGTGGAGAGTTAATTACGCGCACGCGGCCGCCGGGGGGGGCGAGAGGAAGAAAAAAAATCCACGGCGCAAGCCGGGCCAGAGCGCTTTCCTTCGTTTCTTTTACGATCGACGCTAGTAATTCAGCTGAAATAACGGTCGACGGTTTATCTAGCCATTAAAGAAAACGACCTGTTAACAGGCGTGCACACTGCCAGTGACTGCCATCCAATAAACGTCCCGCTAAACACCCGAACCTGCCCCGAACGTGTCTATCCGGTCGTCCGCGCGCGAAACCATATCATTTGCCATCTCCCGGCTCGATCGATAACGAAACCACGTCCCGATCGTAATCTCTTTATTTCTCGCCGGGGATACGTCCGACTTTCTACCTCGTAAACTTCTCCCCCACCCCCCACCCCACCCCTCCCGATTTGCGTATGTATTTCTTCGATCGCCGCGACGGAAGAAATGTCTCCGCTTCGTATAAAAGGGCAGAATGACACATCCATGGAGCGAAGAAAAGAAGAAAAAAAAAAAAGGTTTCTCTGTCGTTCGCGAGATTTAACCTTTAGCGGATACTTTTCTCCTCGCAAGTATCGACGTCAGTTTTATTGATCAGAAGCCTGCGACTGTTGAGAAAACGAATAGGTTTCTTAGGTTTGTGATCAAGTGTTAATGACAGTTTATCGAGTAGATGAGAAGGATCAGGAAGTGAATCACTTTGTCTGTAATCTAGTTCTAGTTTTCATAATTTAACGTTACGACAGTGTTGTTTTATTTTTCTCCAAGTTATTTTGTCGCTTGGTTTTGTTAGTTCTTACGTGACACTTATGCGTCTGACTTAAATATCTCTGTCGTCAGATTTTCTCTCGTACATGATCACTTTTCGTCAGATGATGATATCCCGTATAAATATCTAACGAAGAAAATGCAAGGTTTTAACCATGTTTCCAGTCCGCACCAAAATCAGAAGATCCTTCACTCAATGAAACAAATAGATACTGCGTGTATCGCAATGTCTTGAAATAATCTGAACGAATGCCAAACCGATTACTCAGTCCCAGGCGCATCAACTTTAGCATCGTTGATTACTATAAATTGTAAAGGAAACAGAGAAAATAAAAAAATACAACGATATTCCGCGACATGTACGTACAATCACACGCAAGGTTAAAGTTTAAAATGAGAAGCTCGACCAACTTGGAAATAACTCTACGTATCGCATTATAAATTACGATGAATGCTCGTGATTATTCAAAGCGGCGCGTTTTTCTTAAAGCCCGGGTCGGCCGAGAGTCACGAATAAAAATTCTTTTTGCATATAATGGAAAAATAGTGACACGGGGGTAGGGGGGAGGGGGGAGGGGGGGAGGGGGAACGAGGGCAGTTTATCACCGTGTTTCGTGCATGGGAATAGCCTGCAGGTTTTCCCTGCCAAGAGCAAAATGTAAGCGCCAACAGGAGCATCGAGTCACCGTCCGGATCCTGCAGGATAATATTTAGTATTCCCGTGGCGTCGACTGTCGCGGCTTATAATATTTCGCGTCATATTAATATTCCAGAGGGATACCAGCCATGCAGTCGACAGGAGAGAGAGAGAGAGAGAGAGAGAGAGAGAGGGCGTCCAGGGCGACCAACGCGACCGGTGCAGCCATTGCAGCTACCTAACCCCAGTGCCGTATCTCGCCCTGAGTGCTGATGTCGAGATTTCCGTCGCTGTGCTTTACTAACTAAGACGGAAGGAGTAAACGGCCGCGGACAAACACGAATATTCAGCGCCGGTTGAAATCTTGGCCACTCTGACCATGCTTCTTTTCTCTTGAGAATGAACACGGGTAGTGGGTGCATACAAATTTGCACTACAAATTTGTAAATGAGACAGATTTAAAATCGATTCGTTCGAAAGATTACGCACGTCGTAAAAATCGTTTGTACGCATCCAACGAGGTGTATCTACTTTTGTCAGCTGCATTTTATTTTCCTAATCGCGCGTAAGCACTTGGATCGCGTTGCAGATGATGCTTTCTACACTCTCTCGAGTCTCGCGTTCAGTCAGTCTTGTCAGAGAAATTTCGTCGATAATCTGGAAAGTTGTACAAAACGTAAAGGGAAATATGCGATCGGGCATGTAAATGATGACACGCGTAAAAAGCAGGAACGATATTTATCGCTTAATCCACGGTTTTTCTTTCCACGCGACAAAGCCGGCGAAATGCGGACCGAAGCGCAAACATTATCTAAATGTTAAAACAATGAATCGATCGTTTTCGTCTGGCACGCGATAAATCGGCTTTTAACCGTCCGCGGCCCGTGACGAAGATGCAAAATGCGCGGTGGCTAACGAGAGCTTGGCCCCCTGGAAATCAATTGCACGCAAAGCGGTTTTGTAAATGAATCGAATATCCAGTATAAATCGTCCCTGTGACAAAGAACGCGATACCAGTCGTTGACGCTGTGATTACAGCCACTCCTCTTCGGTTCGTCGTTGATCCTTTCCCATTCTCGCCTGCTCTACATCTCCACTCTGTAAACACACCTCGGCGCCCCCGCCTCGTGTGTTTGAACGTGTCTCACGAGCACGTGACGATGTCGTAACGTCGTCAGGGTGGTTAAACGTTCGGGAACGACGTCTTCAACGAGCCGACTCTCCCCCAACTAGGTCAGACGGGTCGATTTTTCACTGAGGGATCAATTTCTAGGTCGCGAAATATAGAAAGTTTGTACGATTCGTCGAAGGTTGCACTGTCGGATGAAATGTTGGAAAAGACTAGAGAAGTCGAACTTCTGAAAAAGTTTCAATTTCCGAAAGGAAAAAAAAAACACCACAATTTCGCTTGCAAAATTATTCAAATACACGTTACAACGCCGGCCGAGATCAACATCGAGCCGTGGACACGAGCAGAACGAAATCTGCCCTTCCTTCTTCACCGTCTCGCAATTATCAATTCAAAATCGCGACGCGAATCTAACCCGCCGAAAATTGATTCCGCAGCGGTGCGCAACATCAGAGCCGTTTGAAGACGGGTGGGCGAGGGTGTTTAATAAGGAGGCTAAGGGAGAGAAGGTGGTAGGCGAAGACGGTTGAAAACGGCTGGTTGGCGCGAGCAAGATGGCGAGGGCCGAGTACAGTGGATGGAGAGATTTAAAGGGAGGCGAGCAACGGAAGGGACTGGCTCGCGGTAGACGAAGCCATTTACGGGCACGTAAGCGGTTTCCATTGTCTATGGAGGTATAATGGAGTAATCTCGCGGTGATGTGCCGCCACCGAGGCCGATAGTCAAATTACGCGCCTCTTACAAGTATATACACAGTACCGCTGTACCGACCCTTCCGGTCACAGGGCCGGCAGGGTCAGCGCCGGAATATGTACACCCAAGCCCCAGACTTGGGTGCCAGTGCCGTAACTACGAAACCAAGGCTCTGCGTTATCGACCGGTAATGCGGTGACCAAGCTAATATACAATTAGCGATATCACGCCCGTAATACGAACTCGCTGCGTTTCTGCTTCCCCGGGCTTCTGCACATCGGGTTATCGAGTTTCTACCACCCGCGACCCCAGTCACGAACGTGGCTGGGGCACAGCACTGACGTGTAGTAACGTTCAACGTATTACCCCAATTTCGCGAGACATTCACCCCCTCGCCCGGCTAACACCACGAGGAGGAAACGAGAAAGAAAGTTTCCACGACGTTAATTTGTCGACCGAACGTCCCAACGACCCAAGAAGCGCGGTCCTTCTGCCGACCATTCCGCGACTCGCCGCCTTTTCCACCGATTCATCAATCACGCCCGACGCGGTTCGAAGGAGGGAAAGATTGCCCTGTCCGTTGGCCAGGGGGAAATCTTCGGAAGATTGGTACGGTTAAAAGCATCGGAATAGGATGTGACCGCAAATAGAATTTAGGGTGGGCCGGCCACAGCGAAGGAAGGTGATGGCGCGGCCGTATCACGCGCGGACCGCACGTAACCGAGCGGGCGGACGTACATCTTTCTCTCTGGCTGTTAACGAGTGTTTGTGCAAGGTACACAGCAAACGTTGGGAAACGACTGTGTGTGTGTGTATGCGCGCGCGCGCGTCCGATGGTTACAGCGATATATCATCGCACGTCCAGAGTCATAACGTGACGCGCAACACGCGGGCGCATCAGTCATTTAGCCGCAAATGGAATCTGCTTCCTTCCTCTTGCAGCGTTTCCGCGCCTTGTACCTCCCGGTGTTTTGTACGTCCACCGGCATTGTACGTGTGTATGAGTGCGGTTATTCGTCGAGCCGAACGAGTAAGAGCGCGCGCGCGCGCGAGAGAGAGAGATAAAGGCCAGCGTAACGAGCTGCCACCCAACCAGAAATACCCCTTCCAAATTCGTAAAACCGCCCTCGACACCAGCCGCGATGTTAATTGATGGTTGTAAGGGAGGAATATCAATAACGATCAAGTCCGTTTATGAACCTATAAATGTTGCCCCTCCTCCCCCTCACGGACTCATTAGTATCAATCGAGACTAGCTAATGTCAACATTTACGTACGCGATTCGTGATTCACGCCGAAAGAGATTTCAAGGAAATCGCGGTTTAAGGCGCGACCGAATGAGACTGCCTTTCGTTCGAGAGCGGGCAAACACGTGGCAAACTCACTTTCCATCGTCGTGACAGGCAAACAGGGCCGATTCACCGGGACGATTACGCACTGGGAACGTCAAGGCAGATGAAATTCTCGTTTCGTGCGTGTGTCGGAGGATTGCAAACGAACCCTGGTCGGATCAACAAGTCAGACAGCCAGAAAGAAAGCGGCGAGACACAAGAGCGAGCTGACGGAACGAGAAAATTCGATCGCGCGATCGATACGGCGAAATTCCGCCGAGAACCTTCGTGAATGAGAGTTCGTCGTGGCCACGTGGGAATCGAAAGCTCCGATGTGGAAAATTTCATGAAAAAGGCGCGAAAAAAAGACAACACCCACGCCGTCTCTGCGTCTTTCAACCTGGCGACCAGCACGTTGTCTCTGCCTCGAGCCGAGAAGCTCGTCCATTCTTCTTCCACCCACTGCCTTTTCGACTACGCTCGCGTTCTCTCCTTCGCTTAATGAACTTTAACGAGTCGCAGGACGTGGCGAGAGGGGGATAAGAATCTATAGGGGGTGCGGTGGTTAAATTAGAAAACTCTCGGGAGACCAATACCGGGGGAATATTTAAATTAGGTGAACGCCCCCGCCCGGTGGAAAGATCTATTCTTAATGAGCTGGATGAACGATCGAGAGTTTTCGAGAAGGTCTCGCGCTCTTCGAGTTTTCTTTTTCCTTTTTTTTCTTTTTTTTTCTTCTTCCTCGCCGTTTCTCGCCCGCGAGCGGAGAAATCGACCCGAAATTCAGCCCGAAAAACGATTCACGCAAGAAGATCGACTCGCACGGGACAATTTGAAACGCCAATTTACAATTACACTTTCGCCCGATACACAGCGATAATGGACAAAGAGTTCGATCGGTTCTGATTAACTCGTTCGCGGGATACTAAAACGATCTCATTCGGGGCGAAAATTGCGAATTAGACCACCCCGCGTCCCCCTCCACCCGCCCCGCCTCATACAGTTTTGTTAGGGAAGTGTTATTAGTGTATTAACATAGCACGTTAATGATGCCACGGCTATATACCACTTTCTATGGTCATGTAAACGTAATAACGTGCATCAGCCTACGCTGCCCTCGATGATTAATATCGCCCGGTGCCCAACGATAATACTGTTACACTAACGTTACAGTAATTATTCCTACAGCTCGACGGATTATTTTCTATCAAATGAATAACTAGGCTCGCTGCATTATTAAATTGTCGTAATTCGGCCGGCTTTATAAGCGAAATCCACGACAGAGCGCGCGAATATTGATATCGTCATTTCCGTTCTTAACGTAACAATTTCCGTGAAATGTGCATCAAAGTGACGCATGGGAAATGATAAACGTAAATGAGAAATATCGACCGTTTAACGAACCACCCGCGTATCGCCGTGTATCCAACAGTTTCTTTCGTCCGGTTCTCGTCGAGGCGATTGATGTACGCGTTTCACGTCTACCAGACGGTGAAACAAGAAAGAAAAAAAAAAAAAAAAAAAAAAGAAAAAGGAGATGGGAGTGGGAACAGAGTACATCAACGATATTAAACACAAAAAACGAATCCTCCGAGAGGTGGAGTGGGTGGGGGGGGGCGGAGAGGGTAGGGCACGCGAAAGAAATTAAGGGATCCAATTTGAAGCATCAAGCCCCCGGAGTTCAAGAACTCCGCCAAGAATCCGACTCTCAATTAATAAGATTAACTTTCGCGACGGCAGTAGCCGCGTTCTGCGACTGTTTCCCTCCCCCTGCCCCCCCCCCCGGTTCGTTATACGTCTAACAGATATTGGATAACTAAGGATAAGGTACGTACACAGATAACGTCGAAGGAGCTCCCTTTTCGCTCCTGTTGGAGCAAGGTGTGCCAAAGGTAAAGAACGAAGAGCGAAGGGGAAGGGGGGGGGGGAGAAGTGGAGAGCCGGAGAGAAGAAAACTGGAACAGGACGAGAGGCAGAAGAACGGGAACGAGAACCGGGCCGAAGCGGTAGAGGATCAAGCGGGGGGTGGTTCCAAGCACCGGGAAGCATCTTACGCGATCAGACTTCATAAGCAAGCAGAGCCCCTTCAGTCTTCGAAGGCAAACAACCTTGCACCACCCCTCGCCCATCCACCCCCCCCCTTTTCTCGCTCACTTTCCCTACCCACCGTTCGCCGCTTCGTCTCTCTTTTAACCTCTGGTTTCTCGTGCTTCCAATGGGTTCGCCCTCGGGACCCACGAATCCTTCGTCCCCACTGCGAATCCTCCCCGGGATATTTTATATTCACCTCAAATCATGCATATTTAATCGCAGAAACGGCTCGATCTACTTTCTCTAAGAGTTAATCGCACCGCCATGAACCACTGTAAATATCCTTCCTACAAATCTCCGACGCGTTTGCTTTGTTTTTCGACCGGATTCTCCGGATTTCCCTTTAACGTCGTTTCACGTTCCCACCGGTCTCTTAATTCGACTGAGATTGACGTAACGCGTGTTTGTCAATCGAACGGTATCGATATTTCCTTCTATTGCCATACTGAAGAATCTAAGGCATCTGCGACGTCGTGTGTCGTGCGTTCTGCTTCTCCGTTGCGTTTCATCTTCATCCGCCATCGCGGAAATATCAACGGTCGTTAGCAGTCCAGAATACCCACGAATTAACTAATAATCCCCCTTCTCGCGTAAATAAAGGAAATTCTAATTACAGAAGATTAACGAGGATGCAAATTATCGTTCCCCTCCATAAATCTTCGCGCTTCAAGAAATCGATAAAACTCGCTGAAGAACAAGGCGTTAATCATCTTCTTCGGCGAAATCCCCGAGTCTAATCATCCGTGCATAATCGGCTCGATTACGCGCGCTATATTTATCCACGGGGCGGTTCTTCGGCGGGCGTCATCAACTTTTTGTCACCACGTCGCTATTTCGACGACGTTCCAAGGAATTTACGGCAACGTAACGCGTCCGTGGGAAACGAGCGTTCGTCTGATTCACGGTCGCACCGAGCAGACGATCAATGTCGACGACCGTTCGTACGTAATGCATTTGTCGCCGGCCCTCTTGCGGCCTGACCAATGCAAAATTAGAGAGAAAATAGGCCATCCGGATGGAACGTGTCGAACTGTCATCGCGAGAACATCTCTGAGCGTGAACGAAGCTGAGCTAGTCTATTTCTGATCGTGTTAAACACGATGTCACATTGAAACACCGATTCGACGAAGCTGTATAATTCGTACGTTGACCTGGGTGAAACGACGCTCGAAGTAATTATAATTTAGGATATTTTTTGGCGAAGGTGTCGTAACGTGTCAACGCGTTGATCTAATGGAAATACGTGGTGGCTCGAAGTAATTATATTTTAGGATATTCTAAGACAAGGCTGTCGGTTCGCTTTGATCTCGATCCCCGAATACGGAATCCATTCGGCCATAATTTATTTTCTTGCGCTTTAATGCCGCGCACGTCGAGAACTTTTCATCCCAAATGGCAACATTTTCTTAGTTTCAAGTATACTTAACCCTTTCACTGCTAAAGGCGTATATATACGCCCTCACACGTCTATCAACATATACGAATGCCGTAAATACACGCCCTTTACGTTTTTCTTACTGTAACTGTTTTAAAATAGATCGAATACTGGATATTTTGAATTTATTTGCAATTCTGTATTTTCTCAACCTCTAAGGATAGTATCGAATCTCCAGATACAGTTTTGTGGACAAACAGTCGCAGCGCCTAACAGTAGAACATCGCGCCGTCTGTATTGATGGTTCGTGCCGAAAGTGCGCCGCAGTGAAAAGGTTAAATGTAACCCAGGCAGAGCAAACGACAAGTTTGTCACTTCTTAATAATTTCTATCCAGCGATGTCATAGCGACGAGTTCAAAAGAAAACGAAAGCGACGAATTATTGTATACGGTTATCGGTCACTCGTTACGGTCCGCGCAACCAGTTGCCGGCGCAAGCGGTTAATAGAAGCAATTCAATTTTCCACCGAGGTCCAACTGTTTTCAAAAATATGAACTCGAACGAAGAAATATATCACGATTCGGCGAACGAGACCAAAGATCCAACGAATTCGCGAGACGTGAATGCGACGTAACCGCTCGAACGCAATAGCCCGTTCGATTAATTTGCGACTTGTAAATACGTAGCTATCGACTTTCAGCCGGATGCCGATACGCGATATGCAAATAAGGATGCACGTACACACGCACGTACGTGCGTTAGCATATCAATGAAAAAGTCGTATGAATTTTTAGCGAGCCGGGCACGCGTGCTTCTCTATTTCCATTTGCTTTTTCCGCTTCGTTTTCTTTAATCTCGCGTAACCGTGAACGCGTGCTATCTGGCCTCGCCCATTCACGACTACCCATCCGCGCGAATTATCGAAAGAAATCGGCAGATGTTTCGCCCGGTCGGGCACTGATTTGCATATGCAAACCTGGCGGAGAGACGACGACGACGACGACGACGACGACGACGATACAGTTTCAGTTTCAGTTACAGCCGTCGGGACAAATCCTATCGACCTTCTCACGGTCGGATTTGACTTTGCCCAACTTACTTATAGAATAACCCTCCCTCCCTCTCTCCTCTTCGCTGCTTCGAGTCACTTAAGTTCCCTCAAAGCAGCTGTACGTCGCGGATATCAAAGAAAGTCTCGTTTTAATGAAACCCAATTATACAAGGAGGTCGCGGCACACGTTCGAGCCAAGTTTTGCATAAACGGACGGATTTGGGACATCTGACGAATAATTCCTGAAGTTCGCGGCTGGATTGTGCACGAACGTGGCACGATACCGGTAGATTGATAATTAGTCTTAATCCTCTTTGGCATCTTCGAGTAAGATTCGCGTAGCGAAATGACACGACTTGTGTATATTCACATCGGCGTGCAATAAGTTAATCGACAGTAACGCGCTATTGTCGATAATTGTATCGAAATCCCCACTCAGTTTTTCTCTTATTAGTTAGTTACACCTACTAAGAGACACGCGTACAGAATAGACACGTTCTGAGAAAAAAGAAAAAGAAAAAAGAGAAAAACAAATTCTCTAAACTTTGCAATGAAACGTATCGTTGGTAGTTGAATCGTCGTCATTCAATCGGTTATTTTACAATCGACTTCTTCAAAGATTTATACGTCGTACGTGAGCCTTACACGTACGTACGTGTATGTGTGTACATACGATTCGTACACGTAGAAAGGAGTTAAAAATCCAATGGAAATTGATTGGAAAACGATGCCATCGGAGAGCAGCGTTTCTCTCGCGTTCCGCGACGCGGGGAAGATAGGAGATGCAGAGAAGGAATTAGAGATGTACGATTGAGAAACGATGTAAACGCAAGTGGAACAACAAGCGGTTGGAGGAACCTTTATCAGCCTCTGGAGGCGCGTGGTTGTTGGTTTGGGTGGAAACTACACCGGATATAAGCAATGGATAAGAAAGTTTCGCGGCTCTATGAAAAATGCAACGCTCGAGTTATCGTCGAGGTGAATTTTTCATCGGCGCGAGTCGAGCTGCTGCTGCTGCTGTCGAGCTCTACGCTGCACCCCTTCAACACCGTCTCCCATTTTAGCGCATTCCTTTTTTTCTCTCTTTCTCTCTCTCTCTCTCTCTCTCTCTCAAGCTTTCCCACCTTTCCTCCTTTTTCTTACTTGTTTTTAACCTAGCCACCTTCTTTCGTGACATAAGCGCGGCAAGCATTCGGTAGAGGAAAGTTTCGAAGTGACCTGCAACGGAGCAAACCCGTGCTGAAAACTTGCTTCTGACATCGTCGAGAAATGCAGCCGAGCGATTTCTCTCCCCCTTATCTATGCACCACGGGAACCTACTTTCCGAACTGCAATACACCGCGAGGAAATTCTTCGAGGAACCATCGTAGCGAGAACACGCGATGCCGGCGCATCCGCTGACAGGAAACCGGGGGAAACGTTACCAAACTGCCGATGAAACGAGCGACACGTTTGACTTTTGCCATTTCAATTCGAAAATCGAGCATCCGAGCTCGCAGCTTCATCAGAGGTGCCATTTCGATATTCCGAAACGCTGGCGAAACTTTCGAGATACTTTTTCCAAAAGCTGGATGACGGCCCTCTGACTTTTGATCATTTCTCCGTATGTCAGAAACGTTTTATTACAGTTTTCACGATTTTAATCAGTCTGTCGTGTACATTCTATTTTCGAGTGTCACTCGACGAACGACCAACAAATTGACAAAATTTACGAAAAATCAGTGTTTGTCGATAATTTCATCGACCACGGCAAACACGCGACGCTTTATCCTCGAAATGATTAAACTCCAAGGAGAATTGGCAAAACTTGCGTTCGAAATACGAGTGCTATAGGAAATTTTTCTCACAAATCAGTTCAATTGCAGCTCGCTTCTAAGGGTGATGGCGATTTCCACCTGGGAAAGGGAATTTTTCGGCAACCAGTTTCAAGATAACCAGTCACCCTGCCGCATTTTCATCCGCGTTGCGCCACCACCCTCGACTTACGTATTCGAATACCTCTTTAGAAGGGGACATTATTGCGTAAGATAATTAAACGGAGTCGCTGGAATGGATAAATTAAATCGTCTACTATTTCTCGGCCCTGTAATTAGTCGTCTACCCAAAGCGCACTGTCAAAGAACACTTCCTGCGCCCCGTTATCAGGAGACAAGCTGTTAATTAAGTGAACCATTCCGTCTGCCGGTGCAGGTAACAGCTTTCTGGATAACGGGCGCACTTTTGTACAAGTGTAAATGCTCGTTGAGTCAGCCATCGCGAGAAGATTAGAAAATTCCAATGGGCGTATAGTTGCAAATAGCCGGCTAAATGGAAGTGAGTAATTATGGACAAACGTATGGGAAGAGCCAGTTCGAAAATGATGGCGAAAGAACGGGCCACCACTTGATTCGAAAGTTTCCGTGAAAACGACAACTGTTAACGTGAATTCTTGTTGTCCTCGAAACTAAAACCAATTTCGGATACGAGAGCTTCCCACGCGTAGCAGGGATCGCGATACATAGATTGAGCGACCTCGATATGGATCGAAGAGCTAAAGACCACCGTTCGAGAGACCGAAGACTGTGGACGAAAAACGTGAGAGGGGGGGAAAGAGCGAGAGAGAAGTTCGTCGCGAGCATTGCGAGATTGGAAGTACGAGGCGAAGTCGCGGTAGCAGAGATATGGCAGAGCTTCGTGCAAGGCAGATAGAAGATATTCCACGGGGGCGTAGACGGGATAAGTTATCCTTGTGTCTCGGGATGCACACCGACATTATTTCGTATCTTGCAGGACACTTCGAGCAATGAGGACGTCCTGCAGCGCACGCTGCCGGAATCCATAACGAGGTCTTATCTATCTTAGTCCGGCTTCCTTTTTCCCTTTTACTTCCTCTCTCCCTCTCCCCTCCCCTCCCCTACTGGTCCCTTCTTCTCGCTTCCTTCCTTCGTCACTGCTGCGCGACGAGATCCAAGACGCTGCACCATCGAGATCCAACTATACGCGTGTTTCTCTTTAAATTAGAGCCCGCTTCAATATCCCTCGCCACTCTCTCCTCCACTTTAATTTCTCCGTCTCTCGAAATTGATGTCCGCTCGGATCTCCCGGGGAAGATGGAAGGCCATTCGTCGGGCGAACGTATACCGCGTGAAATCCAACCGGAGCTTTCACCGATTAACGGCGTCGCGCGACGGTCGCGTTGCCAATCGGAGCGCAGAGTAATTGCAGGATTCAGATGCAATCAACACGCGTGATTTACTCCTAATATTTCATCCGACCGCCGGTGGATTGCCAAGCGAGGCATTTTCGTTGGCGAATGCATTTTTCAAGACAAACAAGCATCGATTACATCGCCAACGTATGGCCAACATGTGGTATCAAACAAGGGGGGGGGAGGGGGGAAAAAAAAAGAAAAAAAAAAGAAGAAAAATGCAAACTGGTTCCCGATAATATTTTTCACGTTACGGTCTAGAAAAAAAATTTCCGGCGCGATGAGAACGGGATGAAAAAAGAAAATGCTACACCGGCCGTGTGCGAGCATCGCAACATTTCCACGGAATGCTCCGCCATTTCCGGGCGGACTTTTAAACCAGTCGTGCCGCTGCTACGCGCACCGGTTTCAGCTTGAACTCGGGCGCGACCGCGTGTCCGTACTTTACGCGCCGCGGACCGCTAATAACAAACCTCGCGGAGTGATTACACGGCGTGATTTCGCGCAGATTGGACGAGTGATTAATTCTTGCGGACAATCCGCGCCACCGACCCACCCCCATTCCCTAACCCTCCCTCCCCCATCCCTCCTACACCGCGCCCCACGCCGCGACAACACCGCCAGACCGTCGACCAGAGCCCTCCCGTTTTCCTCCTCTCTGTTCGTCGCCGCCCTCTGTGGATTTGTCGCTCGTACCAACCCCCGGCAAGGATATTTTAATTCCGAAGCGGCGGCCGAGCGGTTTCAAACGGTTATTAATTCGTGCGTCGAGGGTCCGAGTCCACCGGTCCAGCGCAAGGGGTGCGACGAGCAGGAGAGGCCAAACGACGACGATGCTCGTAAAAACAACCCCATTGTTATCGCCGTCCCGTAGCTCGTTTCGCAGTGGGCGGCAGTCGAATTGACGCGACGAGTAGGAACGAGAGGGGAAACGAAAAGAAACGAGAAGCAAGGTTTCACGTGCACGTTGCGACGCTCGTGCAACTCTTCGCTCCTCCAGGTATACACCACCCGGTACGCGAGTGCACGCACGTGTGCGCCCTTCCGTTATCGCGAAACAGTCGCCGCAACGCGATACCGCCGGTTCTCGCGATGCTTCCGCGGGAACACGGAAGCTGGATTGATTTTTCGCCATGATTTTTTTCGCGGTGGAGCTGCAATTTTTTTCTTTTTTTTTTTTTTTTTTTTTTTGTTTGAGGCGAAACGGCACGAACACGGAAACGATTTTATCGCCGGTATGAGATGAACGCGTTGCTGTTGCTTTCAATTATTTAGAAACGATCGCCGGCAGAAAGGTGGCCCGATCTTTTATGCTCGCCAATGGTGTTTCAATCTTTTTTTCTTTTTTTCATTTCCAATCCTCTCCCGGATGGGAATTGCTTAGCGAACCGAAATTCATACCCGAATGCATGGCTGTTAATGCGAGGAGTCGTACGAAATGAACGTCGCGAATGGCTCTCGAAAGTATCGTCGACCGTGACTTGAACCTACGCCACGAACGAAGATTCGAACGGGACTTTGGTCCGACTATTCGCGAGAATATCAATCTCGGAGGGTTGAGCGTTCGTTTCTTTTTTTTTTTTTTTTCTTTCTTTTGTATTCCGCGCGTAACGCTTGCGAATGTGTCGAAGTGAACGGCAGCGAATCATCACGTGCGAGAATCCTCGGTGCAATTCTTTCGGATTGATTAATACCCGGTCCACCCTTCGAAACTGTTTTACGACCCTTTCTTCCTCTCTCTCTCTCTCTCTCTCTCTCTCTCTCTCTCTCTCTCTGGGCAACTCGTTGCGCGACGACAGACTCATCTCCGATTTTATGCCTCGTTTGAGGGCTAACCCCTGCCTCTCCTTTGCCTGGCTCCCTTCAGGACAGGCCAGGGCGGAGACCCTCGTTGCAACGCCGCCACGAAAATCACAGACCACGAGACTCGCGGGGAATGCTCTATTTGGTATTTAAATAAGCGTACGTGTACGCTCGCCTGGTCCCGTAACCGTACGGGACAAGTTCACTGAGCTTCTTTTCGGGAAAATCGGCCAGGGAGGACCCCGGTCCCTTCGATATTTATTTGGAGGGAAAGGGTACGGTCAATTATGCCGCACGGCTGGTAAATATGCTGATCCACGTGACGCCGACCGTGTATTCAGAGATAAAAGCAATTGCGAGAGGCATAAGCCTTGTAACGCTGACACGTGCGACAACTCCCCCTCCCTCTTTAGGCCATTGTTTCAGGCTGTGTTAGAAATATGTGTATCGAAGCGATCAAGTGCAATACTTGAAACTAAAATGTCTATCAAGTCAAACGTGCGTTCTCGATATTCAGATATTCGGTTCAATAGAATACCTATTTGGTGGCGACTACTTGACACACTGAAGGACTGAAAATCATTGGTCTGTTTGCTGTTGCTTTTCGCAAAACGTTCGGCACTTACCACTATGAAAAAAGAAAAAGAAAAAAAAAATACCCAACTTTCTCAAATCGCACGACAAAACGAAATTTCCCAGCTGAAAATCTTGCCTCAGTCTTGATTTAATTGAGTCACGTGCAAATCGAAAAGAAACTCACAAGATTGTTTCGCGAGACAAAAAAAATTACTCGACTTTGTGGTTTTTTTTTTTTCCCCCGCGACGATTAAAGTGGACACACGCGCGCATGTAATTACACGGTGAAACGAAGGAAAGCGATAGAGCGTACCAGGAGAGACTGTTGCTTTTGTTACAACGTTATCGCGTAGAGGTATAATTTTCGTGTCCGGTGGACGCGTGCTTCGAAAAGCGGGACAAATTCCTCGCGAGCGCGGAACGCGGGCTTGCCTTTCCCTCGAAATGAGTTTCCGTTCCCGTTATATTAAGAACCTGGAAACGGCAATGGAGGCAACGTGGCGAATCGCGGGAAGTTGCTCGTTAAAAACGTACCGATGAACAGATTGCGAGAGTTCGCGGAGCCGATCGATTTCTTGCGTGGCGGAAAAAAATAGACGCGTCCGCGAGAGCGCAAGATAGCAGCGAGAGGAAACTATCGGGAGGACCCGATTTGGAAAACAGAGGGAGAAATAGATATCGCGCGAGTGGTTAATTCAGCGATTCGGTCGATAACGGAAGCCCTTGAAAATAAAGTTGCCAGCTTTTCTGAAGAGACACGACCGAGTCAATATTGTCTTGCCGTGCTAAGCGCGCTAAAGTACCGTGAAAGAGAGAGGGAGAAAGAGAGAGAGGGAGAGAGAGTGCTGTACGGCGTACAAGCAGGGAAACTTTATATATCTCAGTGCGTAGTTGTGAACAAACTTGACAGAATCCAACAATAAGGCGAAGTTCCGTCTCTTCGTTGCTCCGTTCTTCAGCCTCGACTAAAAATAAATACAGCGCGAACCTCGCCATCGGCGGAAAGAGGCACCGGCGTCACCCGATTAGCCAGCGTCGTTCCCAACGACGTGGAAAAAAGTAGCCTGAATCCCTAAATCCGTCGCCCGAATATCTACGTGCATACATGTGTACGAATCCGTTTCGAAACGAAGATTACAGAATGTTGCTCGCGGAAGGTACTTTGGTACGGACATGCATGCCACGCTTGAGAGATTACTGTTAAACTATTTTCAACCGTAATCTTTCACACGCTGTACTTCTTTAACCCGATTCCGAGATAAGAGAGCCACTGTTCTCTGAATTTTCTGGAGCACATGACGCAAAAAAAAAAAAAAAAGAAAGAAAAATGAACGTTTCACGGAGATTTCATTACTTGTGATGCGGCGGCAGCATCTTGCGCGTGTGTGATCGTTACTTTACGGCAAAAGATATCGAACCTCATTCGATAATACATCGTTTGCCGTGTGTATATGGATGCACGTTGTCGATACCGATATACGAAGATCGTGCTGGTTGTTTTACTTGGAAATTTCTATTGGAAAAGTCTACTGGCCGTTAATAATTCTTAACTGTCGAGGCAAGGAATTTTTTCTTTTTTCTTTTCTTTTTTTTTTTTTTCGACAAAGATGTTAATATCGTTTAACGACTCGAGCGTTACTCCGAGGCTGTAAATATCGCGCCAATACCGCCGACCGAGCTTAAAATCGAGCGTAATTCTGAAGAATTCGCGCATTTTGTAATAACGTTGCTACAGCAGCAGAGTTTGTCGCGTCCCCCCTCAAAAGCAATAGAACCCGGCAAGACTTCACCGAAGTATGTAACTTTCAGTGACTCGACTATGGCCGGGAATAAAGTCTCGAGTATCCGGTGCTCGACTATAGCCATAGAATCCCCCACCGCGATAAAATCTAATGAGATGTCGGAAAACTCAAGAATCCCACCGAGAACGAAATTACAGATTCCCTATCCTATATTTTGTCCGTCTAACGTCCAATCTTTTATTAACGTCCAGCCCGAAATCGATTTTTCAATTCTGCCTCGGACTCTGAGCTCTCACGTGACTCGATCGCCTCTCTTCCTCTCTTTCTTTCGAGAAATGTTAATCCACGATATCCACGGCGTTTCGATCGATGCGAGAAACTGTCTCGAAGATCCATCGACGAAGACGTTCAAAATAGAATCAAGGATATTGAAAATTTCAGTCGAAATGAGAGACAGAGGCAGACTACGATTTATTTTTAATATATCTCGACTCCTCGTAAGCCCCAGATTATTCTATTGTTGAGTCTTTAATCTATTTACCGGGGGACGGGGAGGCGTGGGGGGGGGGGCGAGACGATTTGATTTCGTCGGCACGAACTCGCTTCCTTTTCGGAGATAACCGTAAATTCTTTAATGACTCTGATTCGGTTAGAGATAAACGGAAGCTGAATATCCATTTTCGCAAGAATTGATGTCAATCTGGTGATAGTTCTGCATCGAATTTACAACAGGTGTAAAAATTGTGATCCGATTAACTGACAGACTGACATCACGGTATCTTTACCCGACGATGACGAACGATCGATTGATAAATGCTCACGAGCAATGTTTAATGCAAACGTCGGACAATCGTCGATTCGGGGGTGGACGCGAAACGATTGGCATAACGATAGGAATAACATTCACTCGGAGAAGGACGCGTCCTCGGCAAAGACGACGAGGTAAAACAGAGAGGAGTGCAGAGAGAACACGCCCGCATGGATATATCGCTTTCCTTTGTCGAATGTTCTCCGTGCACGGCTGGCCGGCGTACATCGTTCGCATTAGCCTCTTTACGATCGATTAATTCCTCGGTTGCGGGAACAAAACATCTCGCCGTGTGAACGATCTACAAAGTCGCCGGCGGCGCTCTGTCGACGGGCTTTGTCGACGCGTTTAGACGGCAAAGCCGCGCGATAAAAATACCGCCGTAAAAACTGCGATATCCCGCCGGACGATTAACGCTGGCGCTCGATCTCTTTCCGACACCGAGCCAACATAACCTAAACACACCGATTGGTTCGCTTCCAATCAAATCGGGAAAGCGGCGGAGAGGGGGAGGGAAATTCAGTCACGCTAGCGTGGTCGATAGTTTGGTTCAATGAGTCGAAAGCCAAAACGATTTTAGCTGCAACTGCGAGCGAATTAGCACGAACAAGACAACAAGCCCCTCTCTCTCTCTCTCTCTTCACGGGTAGCGAAGATGTCAATGGTCGTGTTTCCCGGTTTACACGGTTAGCACCGCGAGGTAGCTGCGATTCACGAATTAACGAGGCTGGCTCGCGCGCGCTAATGAAAACGTACAGTTAAATTAGCAGCGCCAGACCATTTGGGCGTACGCCAAACCTGGGTAATTTACAAAGTACAATAATTTCGGGGTCCGGAAGTTCAAGCCGAAGGGATTAGCGGAGAAAGCGGCGCGACAGGTTCGAACGAGTTTGGGAAAACAGGCGTGAAACTTACTTTTCGAGGAGCAGCAGCGGCGACACCGACGAACATCCGACGAATGTCAGCAGCCGGACAGCGACGCGACGATCAGCGATCCCCCGGTTTGGCAGAAGTGTATCTATGGCGGAGAAGGTCCAGGAGAGGTAGCCCAAATACAAGATAAACAAGCGACGAAAAAGCACCAAAATAAACAGACGTTGATCGTTCACGTGACACACAGAGGTACGCACTACCGGGGGAAATCCAGTGACCGATTCTCTTTCCACGAATAAACAAAACACTGTGAACGTGCGGCGCGGCCGATCGACAACAACGTTCCTTTCGCTCTCGTTGCTTTTTGACTCCGTTCGCCTCCCGTTGTCCAGCGTCGACTCACCCTTTTTTCTTCTTTTTTTTCTTTTTCACGTTGTTTTCTCCCCTCTTATGAACGACTCCGAAAACGCCGGCTTACTCGAAAAACGGCTCGCCTGGCTAGGCCGGTTTTGCCGCTATTTCGCCGCGTTTCCACCACCTGCCGCCAGAGTGCACCGCTTCGATTCTCGATCTCGCGTCGCTTCGACCGCTCGCATCGATCGCGTGTATCGACCGTCGGGCAACACGACCGCGCACAGCCACCGCGAACCGTACTCTTGTTCTTCCGTCGCCGTGTAGTGGTGAAGAAACGACGATGGGAACGATGAACGACGACGACGACGACAACGACGACGACGACGAGGACGAGGACGACGGAGAAAAGACACGAAGGTAAGCGCCTGTCCGAGAGGAAAAATCGACGCGGCGAGTGATCGTTGCACGAGTGCAGCGAGCGTCGAGAAGAGGTCGAGAGAGAGGAACGACCGACGCGGCGACGGTCGCGTGGTATCGATTCGTGGCCGTGGAAAGCCGGCGAGGCAGTCGAGATAGAGAGAGAGAAAGAGCGAGAGAGAGCTTTTTCTTCGCGTTCTCTCCCTCTTCTCCTCGCTCTCGCTCTCTCCGAGTCCTCTCTCTCTCTCTCCCCCCTCCTTCCTCTCTCTCACCCTTCTTTGCGAACCTCGTGCGACGCGGTCACCGTACGTACCAGTCCCACAGTTCGAGAGTTGCCAATATATAACACCCCTTTCTCTCGCTCTTTCTCCCTCTCTCTCTCTCTCTCTCTCTCTCTCTCTGTCGCTTTCTCTGCTTTTTTCTTTCTGTTCTCTCCTGTATCCGTAAATCGTACGATCGAACGTCGCCTCCAACCGACGATCCTTGTGCTGCGTATGTTATTTACGACAGAGCGAGAGCGGTTCGTAATGTGTACGTGTCTGTCTGTTTGTGTGTATGTGTGTAGTGTGTGTGTGTGAGTGTGTGTGTGTGTTACGCTGACAACGGCGACAACGTGCGTACCGAGACGACGCGTACGTACTACGGAAGACAGACGCGTCTCCCTCGAACGTCCGGGTCGGACTGAGCGTGGCAGGGCAAACTGGAGACCCATGGAGTCGTTCGAGGTACCGACTACCCCCACCCGGAGGAGCCACGCTTCGGTTTTCCCAACCCTCGTCAACCGCCTTCCCCTCTCGAACCCCATCCGAATCTAGCGATGGCCATTCGATATTCTCTATGTCGCAAGTTTTCGTGCAATTTGCCAGTACGAATGTCTCGAATCGCTTCGAGAGCGCCAGTCTCAAGTTTAAGCCTCTCCAACGTAGGATCGTCGATCCTACGTGAATTTAAAACAACTCTGCAAACGTCCGCCCTCCCAAAGTCTGATCACTTTTCAACCTCTACCACGCGACGTAACGTTTTCTCTTTCTTTCGCTTTTCTTTTCGAAAGAAATTACATTACTGTTGTTGCAGTGGAATTTGTCGGTCGTAGATTCGATATTAAAGTGTATAGTTATCGCTGAGACGTTCCATTGTTACGAAATTTTTACACTTTCGAAACAGTCTCGGCATTTGCCACGGAACACTCAAGCGACGCGATCTCGCGGACATTTGGAAGAAAAATGTTCACAACGCACAAAGTTGTTCAAACTCGAACTCGCTCCAATCTATCGCTATCTGGCACCCTTCTCTTTTACTCCAGCTTTTGCTTTCGTCTCACCCTCTCTCTCTATCTCACGATCTTGCCATTCCTACCTACATTTCCCTACCCTCGCGCGTTGCTTCGTCTCTCTCCCTCTCTCGTTGTTACTCTCTCTCTCTCTCTCTCTCTCTCTCTCTCGAACAGCGGCGTACACCCTCGGAGCTGGCTCTCCTCCTCTCTTCTCTACCGACCGTACTTCATCCTGTACCCTTCCTTCAGTCCTCGTCGCGGCACCTTTCGCCCCCTCCCCCCTCCCCCCCCGCCCCTTACTTCGGGGGTTTAAGGCCCGTTCAGCCTCAGTGTTGCCAATTTAGCGAAAGCGCCACTCTTGACAGTGGATCAATCTTTTTATTGATTTCGTTGGGAACAACACTTCTTTTTTTTTTTCTTCTTCGCCCTACGGCCTGCACACACACCGACGCCGACACGTTGCTCCGTTTCGAAGGGTTAACTTTCACGCATTATATATGAACGAGCTTTCGTGGTTTCAAAGAGCAATCTGAGAAATCAGTGTTGAACGTACTGGCAGTGGCGAGTGCGATCGGCTTTCGACTGCCCGTCCATTTCGTTCATCGCGTTTGTAGTAAATTTTCAATACTCGAAACGGAATAATTCACGTTACATTTCCATCGATTTCTCAATTCTACCCCGTCGAAGATACTTTTCTACAAAAGATTCGGACGTTACGTCCGTTATAAATACATTTCGTTACGAATATCGTATTAAATTATTATTCAGCGATTATAACAATCCATCGTTGTCAAACATTTGTCATAATAATTTGATACGAAATTCTTCGGCCGTCGGGTTTATCATAAATGTTTGATACTCGAAAACCGGAATATCACGTCGCCCCTGGCTTTTCTAATCTTGCGTTGCCGAGAATACCGGAGATGGGTGTTACACGCCAATATTCACGAAAACGCTCGATGAAAATTTTAACCGTCACGGCGGATTAATCAGAGAGAGGCTGGCGCGTTTTCGCCAGACGATTGAAATACCAGTGATAAATTTTAATTTCCATCGTGCCGCGTTACTTATACAGTCGGCACGCTGTATCTCGTGTCGTCGTTTAAACTTGCCACGAAGATCGGGTTTTGGTAGGTTGCCATGGCTTTGCGGATCCGACGCCGACGCTCCTCTCCCCCTCGTCCCTTTCTTTTTTCCATACATTCTGTCACTGATATATCGCTCGTATCCGAATCGCGCAAACGTGATTTACGCCGCTCATTGCGCAAGAAGGATGGCCAGGGCAGGGTTTTCCAAGTGACTGCCGAACTGCGGGTCTCGTCTTTTAAATCAGGCCACCGAGAAAACCCTAAATTCACCAATCGCACAATGGAATTATATAACCACGTGCACGCGTACCCTTTCCCCCGGGCTGAAAACGAATTACCGCCGGTACGATCGATCCGATCGATACAGCCGAAACCGAAGAACGCAAAAATGGCTGGAAGAGGAGTCGAGAAGCTCCCTGTTGCTGGCAGACTCTCGCTACGAACGTAACGTTGTACATCATAAAAGCTGCCGCGTCTTCGTGCAACTGGTTTAATCTTCTCTGTTAGTGGCGTTCCTCTCTGGATCGCTTAATTGCCAAATAAATCTATCTAACTAGACAACCGGCGATAAACTAGCCGCGTAATCCCGCGTGATGCGTGTAACTGGCAATTAAATGGCAAGAGGGAGCAGAGGTGCAGGACGTTATTAAGCATGCAAAAAGTTCAGGTTCGCGGCGTAACAGCGAGCGACTTTAAAAGTTTCGCCAACGCGGACACCGTCGTTCTGTCATTTCCGCGAGATCCTTTTACATGTAGCGTTTTATTAATCACGAGTTACGTCGCGCCTGGTCGCGCGTTCAGCTTCTCCGTGAAAATCTGTGGCGTACGCGAGGTGAGAAAGGGGAGAGCGAGGGAAAAATCCGAACGACGATTTCGAGGTCAAAGGCTTCGGGCATATCGACACACCACGAGAGGGCTGCAGCCGATAGGGTGAAAATACGTTGTACGTTCTTACCGCGGATGGTAAGCGCCAAGCCCGCTTCTCCGCATCCTCGCTCGCTCGCGAAATAAAAATTTCGAACAGCGTGGCCGAGGATTGAAACGGTCTCGCAAAATATCCACGCGATATTCCCTTGTCTCTGGAGACGTCCACCGACCGCCGAAACTGCAGACCATTCCCGGCATACCTGACCATCGACGTACAAAACAAACAAATCCCATTTTCCAAGCGAGCTATGCTTCCGTCGGCGATTTCATAAAGCTCGGCGGAGGAATATCTTAAATATCGTCGAAACTTGTTGTTCGTCGCGCGGTTATCGAGATATCCTGAATTCAGCGCGAATTACAATTGACAAACTGGCTTGATCGACTTGACTCGTTGTATATGTACCTGACACTGGGTATCGAAACGTATTCGTAAAATGATATTAAATACCGTCGCGATTCCTCCCAAGCGCCCAAGCTAATAACCGTGTTTCATCAGCGTCGTTTCGTTTGTCCATCTCGCGAACGGAGCAGAGGCTCGAGTTATTTCTTTAATAAAACGTTCCGGAATTTCTCGACGGAGGCGCGGCGTATTTCGCCGGGGGAGAATAACAGTTCCTTTTTCTATCACATTTACCGGGATCAAGAACGAATTTCGCACCGTGCAGCAGAGTACGAAATGGGGAAGCTCCTTTGCACGACGGTGAAAGCCAAAAACGGTAATCCGCTCGTTGCCGCTGAAGGGCCCGAGAAGGTTTTTCGCGATCATGCGAAAACCCGACCTAAAGCAACCGTGGAGCACCGGAGTCACCTCGTTTTTTCGCTTCCTTTCTTTTTCTTTTTCTCCCCCGGACAGGCGCACCCTTCGTCTTATTCGGCCCTCCTTTTATCAGACACCCCGCGAATCCCACGAAAAAAAAGGGACATGGGACCCTCTCTCGGAACAGTTGAGATATTCAGGTCTTCCCCTCGCCTTCCCGTATATATCTTGCCTCACGAGAACCGCTCCCGCGGACGGTTGAATTCGATCGGTCGAATGCAAATGCGGCGAACGTCCGACACGTTACGGAGCTCGTGTTACCTGTGCCCTCTTCGAGCCCGATGTACGTTCACTTCGCACGCTATAACTTTCGCGTGGAGCTCGAGTGGATTATTGGCATCGCGCGCCGCGCCTTGCCCGTTGCTATAACGCTGAATTTCCGCGATGGATTGTTGACCAGCGTCGGGAAAGAAAGGCACGACGAAATCTCGTTGAAATAGCACGCGAGAAGCTGAACGCTCCTTGTGATAGTGAAATATCTGGCGGAATGGGAACGCGCGTCCCCGGCACCTGAATCGCGCATGCTGCACGGTGGAAAATTTAAAAGTTTGCCAGGCCACGAATGGAACTGCGGGAATAAAAATTTTATGGATTATACAATACAGGTGGGGAAATTCTCCCTGTGTACACGGCAATGCGAAAACTTTGGAAATATTCCAAGAACGCATTATCGTGTCATTTCCGAACTACAGTGGGCACCGCAACTGTTCCTCTTTTTTTCCTTTTTTTATTTTTTTTCGATATTGAAAATCGATTATAGCCGTGAAATGTGCTCCATTTTACTGTTTCTTTTCTTCTATCCCTTTCTATTTGACTAATTTAAGAAAAAAAAAAAAAAAAAAAAGACTGTAACATCGAACGTTATCTGAATGTAAAGGGAAATAGGTGCGTAACGATTGGATTACGAATGTTCGACGCAAACATAAAATTCCAAAAACTCGTGGAACGCGTCGACTCAAAAATACATAAACGACATTTGGCCGATAGAACGAACCTTCATTTCTGCGAAACTGCATAAACATCCGCGGTCTGGTAATAATCGGGTGTAATCGATGAAACGTTGTAGCCGTGGAAAGGTGGTCGGCTGGAATTGCAATATAACCGATCTCGTTTCGCGACAGTGACGAATCTTTCTCAGTTCCGGGGCAGCGCTGGCAGAGCTGGACAGACCCCCATGGAAAAGAGAATGAAGCTGACGTAGAGGCAGCGCAGGAAACGAAGGTTTTCGGCCGCGTTTGTTCCGGGACTGCCGCAACACGAGTTACGGATAATAACGGCGGGCTATCCAGCAGCCACCGAAGTCAAACCGCAACCCCATCAACATACGCCGCACGTACTGTTCGTGCACTTGCATACGTGCAGGTGCAGCTGCAGTTCACCCAACCTACGTACAACAGAATACCCGAACGATTCCCCTGCACGTACACACTGCCGATCAAAAGTTCGGCCAGCCGTACGTTCGCATTTTGTAGAGCAATCCGAAATGAATTCCGTCGCGCTCGATTATTTCTTAATTACGAGCCATACGACGAAGCAGCGAGTAACGTTTGCAACATTTGTTCCAAAAATAACACGGATTCGAATCTGTCGGAAGAGATTGCAATTCACATGCGTCACTCAAGACGATTAAATATTATCTTTGCACTTACAGTGTGTAAGCACGGTGTCGTTTAAAGAAACATTTGTTCGTTTCACGAATTCTGAACATACAAACATGACAGTTTGAAGAATTCGATCAGACATAAATGAAATTGGCGATTCGTACGAATTAGTCGGCGTGAAATCCTCGGCGACGTCGAGTCGAGGATTTCCGAATGTAAGATTTTGTTAATGTTTACAACTATAACGGTCGCGGACAATCGGAGCCAGAACGTGTTGCAAGGACAGTAGAACCTGCCGAGCTTGTAACTCGGTTGCAGGAATATTTGTATTCTAAACGCTTTCCACGGACACGATAGCTGCGTGCAAACAGTTTCGCAGCAGAGTATTTAAAGATATACAAAAGTTGGCGAGCGAGTCTACCGGGGAGATAATCCGGGTGGCGGGTGTTTTCGTACATTATAACTTGAAGCAGCAGTTCTCAAATAACGATTCTCCAAGTCATGAGTCATTAACGTTGAGTCCAACGCCCGTTTTTCTGCCGGGGAATTGAATTCGGAATGTGAAACGAAGAGGGGGAGAGGGCTCTCAGGAGCTCGATGGAGCATTCATTCGAAATTAGATACGGAAATTCAGGCAGCTCTCCGTGACCTCCTTAGAGTTTCACCGCAGGCTTCGGCCACCGCACGCCCCTCGGATACATCTTTCAACTTGGCAACCGACATTCTATTTCGCCCGTGTATTCCACGCGTAAATGCCTATGCACGTGCGTAAGAATTTGAATAAACCGACGCGAGAAAAGTTTGTACGCGCCAAGGGTGTGTTGTACGCTCTACGTCGAGCCAGGCAGCCACGGAACCTGTCTCTATTATATATTCGATTCAGGTAACCATACGTACACCGCATCAAATAGTTGCATTCATAAAGGGACTACATGGACTACACGACCGCGTCGATAGACGCGTACGCGACGAAGATTTATAGAACTACGTGTAGATTTTACGGGAATCGATGCCGTATGTCCCTGTCTGGCATAGGGGGGATCCCGTATTTCCTGATAAAACGTCTTTCCCAGAGGCGTAAGCCGATTAAATATTGCATACGATACGACACGTATGAAAAAAAGAAGAACCATTCGTCGAAATCATCGGCGATGGTTTCAGTTTCACGGGCTAATGTCGCACAATTACTTGAAATTACAATATCAATCAAGTTTCCGAGGGTGGGCCTCGTACAGCCTGGATGGCAAATACGTACATACGTATCCCCGCGCGGGGGCGGCACATACATACGTTCCCATTAACGAGGCTTCTTGGATGCAACTACGTATGTATGTGCCGATCGACGAGGACGAAGGGGCGGCGGGGGCCAACGCGTGTTCCCGCGGGATGCATTATACATGTACAAGACCATCTACAGAGAGAGAGAGAGAGAGAGAGGCTCCGCTGGTTGTACGCAGCGAATGGGGAGTTGACCGACGCGGGACAGAGGAGACGATTGATAAATAATATTACTTCCCTCCCCGGTCTTCCTATCTCGGGCGTCGCTTCGTCGTTCGACGATCGATTATCTATAATTTCTACGGATCTTCTCCGTGAGAGAGGAAATCGCGAGGATACAATTTGCGCCATCATCGCCTGCCCCCGTGTACGTTTCTGATCGGTGCATTTACCACCCGCTGCTTACACAGGACCTTCCATTATATATCCGTTGTATAAACGTGCCGGCCAACAGCGGTGCCCGGTAATGGTTTCAATTTTCTATCAGTCCCGTGCGCGCATTTACAACGCTGTCGGCGATTTGTTATCGCGTGATTTATTCGGAAGGATGTGTTTTCAACGACGTTCCGCTGCGGCTTACCGATAACGCGACGTGTTATCGAAACTACCTCAACGCTGGCTGAAAAGCAACGGCGTTCGGTGGAACGCACGTGAGAAAATTTCAACGTCGTTCGATCGTTTCGTCTACGTTGTTAACTTTCGAGTAGTATGGAGAGATCGTCGGTGAGATCCTCCAGTTTTCCTTCGTCCTTGCTTACCCTTCTCTACGTTGTCTCTTTCGATTTTCATTCTGACTGTGTTTTCAATGATTTTCATTGTTCGATCATGCTTGAAACTCTTTGTCGTTCGGTCAGTGAAAACAGTATGCGTGCCTATGAAACACCTGTGTTATGACGCAATAAATATTAGCGGCCTGTGAGACCTTGTACGGCAAGCTTCGATGTCTATAGGGATAAGTGGAAGTATATACTCAACATTTATAATCGCAGTTGACATTCAGAGTAGAGGAAAAATAAACAAAAAAAAAAAAAAAAAAGAGAGAGAACGGTCGCTTCTTTGTACAAAATTTTTGTAAATTAGTCGGTATTTCCCGTAATGTACGACACATCGATCGACGATCCAGGATCTCTAGTATTCGTAGAATCGCGCGAGCGCGATAAAGTATGTATCGCCAATTAGAGACCTGCGAAATATATGGACGAACGATTGGGCAAACAATTTGCAAATCTTAGCCGGGGCGTGACATAATTTTTCACGATAATATTTTGCGACAGCGTATAATGTATATATTGCGTATCCGTTGCTGCCGGCCGCTTTTCCTGTGCTGTATCGATAATGGTGTTTGTGCCGGTGTTCAAAGCGAGTAAAATTGGAAAGCGTGTAACTACGTGAAACAATGCACCCCGTAAATATTCTCAATAATGTTACAGGGAATTCTCGGTTCACGGTGTGCGAAATACCCGGTCCCGGTTCCGGGTTTTACACGGAATCGAATTATTCGCGAAAACAATTGAAATCGTGTGGACAGAGTACCGATATCATCGCTACAGGACAATTTCACGCAGGCCAATGGATCGTCGCGCGGTTTCCTGTCCCCGGGTAAAAATCAAACAGATCGACAGATCGTACCACCTTCGCGGTTTTCAAGAATTCGCGTCGAAAAGAGATCTTGAAACTGTTTAATTGTGATCGAAATACAGCATTTCAAAGATTCGGCGAGAAATAATCAGATGACAGACGGCTGCTTTAAATTACAACCAAGAACACGAGATTTTTTTATATTTTCTTATCTCGTCAACTGCCCGCCGGTGGTCATCCGTGATCGATATTCCTATTCCTAGTGGACTGAACAGAACGATTAAAGTGAAAAATCCGGTCTCATTCGCTACTTTCACTGTAGCACGATATTTCGAATTAAAAATTAAACATTCCAACCCACGGGCGAATCTCGCGTGGCAGTCAATTATCAATGATTTACATTAATTAATTTACATTAATTACCAATTTAAATCCACATCGCTTTGAAGTAATATTTCGAATTTTCGTCCCCGCCGCGCGGCTCGTCATTAAAAAATAATCGATCGCGCCGCAATTCGTTCCGGATTAGTCTTCGCGAAACGTATAAATGTTGCAGCGTGGGCGGCGAACGTGTCAATCACGAAGGGACAAAAGAACTTGACGAATATGGAGGGGGGACCTTATTGGACACCAATGAAATCCAATCGAAAATACACTCGCAGCTGCCGTGTACGTGCACGCGTGCATAGACAGCGTTTGTGATTTGTATTAATAACGCTCAGCGTTGCTTGCACTTGCGTCAAAAGGGACAAGCCGGTTTCAAAGTCCAGGCGCGTAGCATTTGTTCGGTTCTGGGCTCACTCCCATGGAAACATCTTTCTTCGTGTCGCTGTGTGTACACGAGGCAGAGGTGTACCGAGCTGCGATGTTTGTCCAGCGTGGATGAAGCGAACGGGAGACGAGCTGAAAGCAGAGCCTCCTCCTGTTTCCCGCACATAATAGCGAGTGTATCGTTCGCCGATTATGGCCGGCGGAGGCAGAAAAGAGAGAACACCGTCAGCCCCTTCAGCCTAGGTAAACACACGCGTATGTACACCTACGCGTGTAACGAGGTCGAGGATGAGGTCGTTCGGAAAGTGGTGTATTCCATTAATGGCACTGCACGGACCTGTGCAGATCTTACAGCACGTTGCCGGGTCTTTCTGATCTTACAGCCGCTGAGCAACTCCGGTAAACTTTCCACCACCCAAACCTGAACCGATAAAATCGACAGGATCATTGGACGAGTTCGAGTATTCCCAGCCTGCTTAACGAATGAATTTATCATACAAAAGACTTCGAAAGAAATAAAACTTCGGAGACGGGTGTTTCCTTCTTTCTCCTTCTTTTTCTTTTTTTTTCTTTCTTTCTTTCTTTCTTTCTTCCTTTCCTCCCCTCGCTCTCGGACTTTCCGAGAAATTGCAGCACGGAGACGAGGGAGAGATTACACTGGCATTGGCATTCAGAATTTTATTAACGAGTAACCATTCCCGAGGAGCACTTTGAAACTTGATGCGTTTACAAGCGCATCAACGTGACGAAGCTTTTTACATAACGACATTATGATAAATCAAGCGATCGCCGGCGAACGAGGCATCGCGAAGTGCTTAATAGGATACAAACTAGACCGCGATACGCGAGCGGCCATGCCGAAAATTACATCCGCGCCGTTATCGTCCGCGCATTATCAACGCGTAAGTGAAATACACGTTGGCCCGGCCCGTCAGGGGGAAAATTACTTTGAAATCCGTTTATCCCAATGTCAATTTCGTCGCGACGCTGTTTGTTTCGTGCCCGCGGTGCGAAACAAAAGGAAAAAAAAAAGAAAAAAAAAAAAAAGAAAGAAAGAAAGAAATGAAGAGCAGCAAAGAGCTCGTGCACTTTCGTCTCGTCATCCTCGCGACGTGTCGCCGTTCGAACGAAAAGACGAGGACGACGCCGCGATTCGTGGTCGAAACTGCATCAACGACTTTGAGTAGCGTGTTAATTCGCGTCGTAATTCAGTCTCCCCTCCCCCCCCCCTCCCCCGCCCCTCCCACTCCCATCCCCCGTCTCTTCGACTGTCCCCGACCTCTTCACAGTCCCTGACCCCATCCCCTACCCCCTTGCCGCCCTAAATTGCGAAACTTTCTTACGGTAGTGCGCGAGAGGAGAGTTAGTTTCTCGTTAACGAAGTTTACGCTCTCGCTTGTGGGCGAGGGCCGGGCGCGGTGCTCAGGCAGTAGGTCCTTGCGCGCGTGCGGATGTATTTATGACGGTGCACACGCAGGACACGCGTGTTTGGGCTTTGCTCGCCGACCGAAAATAGGCGAGGGGGTTGCCCGGCGCGCTCGTACGTACACGCATCCACGTCGAGGGCCTCTCTGCGGGCGTTTTTTCTCCCCGGGGCGAAGCACCGACGGGGATAAGCGGCGAAAATATGGCGCTGCGCTAAACACGCTACGTCGTTAACACCTGCTCCATCCCGTCGGTATTATCCGAAGCCCTTCGACGCTCCAACGAATTCTCTCCGCCCGCCGTGACACCCTCTCCATCCCTCTCCCTCTATCTCTCTCTCTCTCTCTCTCTCTCTCTCTCACAGCCTGTTGACAATAAAACGCGTCACGAGATATACGCGTATTTTATCTTTAATGTTACGGTGGAAAATAATCGGAGCCGCTTTTATGGATCCATGTGTAACGATAATGGAACGACGGCGAATTACGTTTCTCGTTCGCTTCGATCGAAATCGTCGTTCGAATTTTTGTCGCGACGTATGTGCATACGAGCGAAAGAACGCTGGCAATCTGAGTTCTTCGTTAATCATCTCGCGCTGGCCAACTGGTCCGCGGACCATAACGAGTGACCGTATGTACGACAACTCGTCGCTTTCTCTCTCTTTTGAACACGTCCGATATCACCGGATAGAAATTATTAAGTAACAAACTTGTCGCCTGGGTTTACGCTTAAATGTACTTAACGCTGAAGAAAAATGTCGCGATCCGTCATTCCAGCGCAAGAGGTTAACAATTGCGCGCGACGCGTGATCTCTGCGTGCTTCAGATAAACGTTTCCCAGGAAAGCGACGAAGGTTTGATACAGATATCACAATGGAGAGGACGGCGCGAGATGCGCGCATCCGGTTGGATCAATGTCGGATTAATACGATCGGCAGTGTGAATGCTAATTCCGTCGGAGATCTGTTAAATTATTCGCCTAGCTGCTGTCCCGGCGAATTGCCCGTTCTTTCGCCCTGCCACAGTATATTTAACAACAGGGCGGCTGCACGATCGAATATTGAATTGTATACAGAGCGTCGATCGCGGCGAGCTGTTTGTCATTTCTTCTTGAGAGACAAATATGAGCGACATTTATTTATTGCAGGTTTCATTCGTTGCTGGATATTTATTCTATGTTTAACGTCGCGTCTTGCTAATGATCAAGATGTGAAACGAAGCTTCAAGATTTGTCAAACAAATACGTATATTAACGAGATATGCATCGAATAACGCGAATCCTGATAGAACTGTTTGATTGAATGGAAAAAGTTATTTTTACCATAGTCACGGGATACTCTCGTTCGTTGAAACTTTATAGCTTTTACTAAAAATTTTGGATTATATATTATATTTAATATCCGTGGCACGATTCGCCTCGTATCAGAGAAATAGATTGGAAAAAAAAAAACGTGCTCCCCGTATATACAGTTTGCCCGCTGAAACTCTATGAATTTCACTGGAAATTTTAGATTAAATATCAGGTACGTGTAATTTCTACGTACGAGATGTGGAACGAAGCTCTACGATTTGCTTACATCGAACCAATAAATTAACAGCAAACACGTTGCTGTGTATGCATGCATGTGCCTACCCAGTGTTCGCTCGCTGAAACTCCGCGTATGTAGCATTCGCTAAAAACACTCTCCGCTGGAGACACTGTTTTCTAGACTTTGGATCCTCGTTCGACATGTACTGTTCGTACGATGACAAATCGCCCCTCACGAACGCTCATCGTATGCACACATCTTTGATCATCGCTCGACAAGTATACCTTACGCACCGACGTTTGTATTTTCCGAACATCGCTTCGTTCGATCTTTATTCAAAAAAAAAAAAAAAAAAAAAAAGAAAAAAAAAAGAAACTTGCCGCTGCTGGGCGGAGCCGCGCGGAGCGTTTCAAGTGCGCATCAATCTTCGAATCGAACGTATTTCACTTCCGTATTTCACTTTCTGCTAATAGTACACAGGTTTGGTAACGCCCTGTACCTGTACATACCGTCGCAGGGAAACCGCGCGACATCGAGAGCCAATACCCCTGTGTACTGTGAAACATGATCGTCCTGTGCACAATTAGGACGGTGGTTCGCCTTTACGTCTAGCTCCTGCGGGTATGTGCGCATCTTGTACCGGGTATCTCGAAGGGATCCGTCGATAATCCTTAAATCGAACAGTCAATACGCCTCGTGTCCAAAGGAGTCTATCTAAACGCATTAGACAGGCGTACTTGAATAAATACGTATAGAATGAACGTGTGCAGGGGATGTCAAGGAATCAGGCGATACGTTTGATACCTTTGATACACAACGGTGGTTGACCCAACTTTACATCTGTGCGAAGATAATTAACTATGTAGATAGGGAATAGGGGTGTGCGAGAACCTGATGATCGAGACGAGTCGAGAAGAGTCGGGTCGGGTCGGATTCCTGAAAATTTCGAGAACACGGTTACCGTTTCTCGAACTACTCCGCAATGTTGTATAGCAGCCTACAAAATATGTAAATACACAGTTGAATTTCTTCTGCCAGTGAAGTTATTGGAAACACGGATTCTAAGAATCGTGTGACCTGACGTAAACGAACGTGTGACTGCGTGCTTGGTACTTGTACATTATGTCGAGCAGTATCGCTGAGAAATTCGGGAAGCTCGGACGTACATTTCGAAATCTATGTGAATTTAATAAAGATTGAAAATCTGTGAAAAAAATGTCGAGTGATAGTGAGAGTAAAGTTGTGGTAGCAGGAAGCAGTGCAGAAGATATCGTGCGAAGGAAGAAGGTAAAGAGAAGCTCTGTTTGGGAACATTTTCAGGAAAAAGATGATACAAAGGCGGAATACACACATTGTCACCATGAATTTAAAACCAAGTATGCAAATACTATTGGTTTATTACGCCATTTGAAGCATATGGGTCCAAACATAGGTACGCGTACTCGAAAAGAAACTGAATCGATATAAAATTTGTCGCGTGTACAAAATGATACGATGATAAATATCAATTTTCGGGAATCCCGATAAATTCGAGAATTTCGAAGTTTTCTGGTACCGATCCCGAAGAAATTTCACGTTCCCGATATTTCGGGTTCTCGCACACCTCTAATTATTTTACTTATTAAATAACATTAACCTCTTGCGCTGGAATGACGTGTCACGCGCGTCGAAAATCTTTTATCCCAAATTGCAACGTTTTCTCAGTTTGAAGTATATTTAAATGTAACCCAGGCAAAGCAAATGATAAGTTTGTTACTTGTTAGTCATTTCTGTCCAGTGATCTCATACCGACGAGTTCTGAAGAAAAAGAAAGCGACGAATTATTGTTCACGGTTCGGTCACTCGTTATGGTCCGCGCAAGGGATTGAAAGGGATGTTGGAGGTTTGCATGCTATATACTTCTGCACCTTCAAATTTTTCATAATTACGTAAAAATCCGTAATGTATACAGAGTGTGAAATAGACAAATGATCAATCTTTTGTATCATTGAGAATGAAAAATCGATCATACGAGCGTGTAAATGCGAAAATTCTTCCTACGACGACCCAACCGTGAACGAAAAGGGCTCGCGCGAGTCTCTTTCTCTTCCATGCAACGTCAAAGTTTGACCACCTGTTTTCTTGACGCCTCGTACCGGATAATCACCGGTTTTTCTCCAAGCGAGATGAGAGATGTCAGACAGTGCACGTCGGAATCGTAGGCAGCCAGCTGGAAATAAACGAATCGTAATTAGAAAGTTGGAGAATGACCTATGCCCGACGAGACAGCCGACGGTGGTAGTTAAAAATTTTCGCGTAGCCAGGAAGATTTGTCGGTCGAAAATTCCTACTGCGATATAATGAATGAGGTCGCCCGGTGTGGTGGGGATTCCTCATTCGTATAAAATACTCGCCGATGTAGCGAGCCCGGTCTATACGCCCGTACAACTTCTATGTCCCGCAGTTTTTCACGAGGGAAACCCGGAGTGGAAAAGTGCGAGCAATTAAACGGTAGCGAGGAACCGTGTGGTTGCTTTTCAGTCAACTAGCCTGACGATTATATGAACGCTTTCCTCGTTACTTCGGCATTTTTTATTTTCACCCGTCGCTGTCTCCGAGTTGACAGTAACGAAGCGATCTCATCTGTACGCGTTGCGCTCTTCCTTTTCTCTCTCTCTCTCTCTCTCTCTCTCTCTCTTTCTCTCTCTATCCCGCTTTCCCTCCATTTCCTTTTCTCGTGCTCTTTCATTCTCATCCTTATGATCTCGTTAGAAGCGGCTCGCTCTTTTGCAAATGAAACGCAAGAATTGCTCTTTGACGCCGAGGTTGCTTCAATCTTTGCGCCACGACACCTGACGATTTCCTTTTATCGACACCAGTCCTTTCTTCCTCCCTCTCGCGACAAACAAAAATTTCGTCGCGAGGAAATACTCCCGCGTTCTTTCAATCAGAGATCGAGTATTACAAATATAATTGGCCGGCATTTTTAGGTGATTATTGAGCAATGCTACCGATATGATGTCTTCAAAGAGACGTAGCTGTAATACCTATATGTGGTTATAATAATATCTATATATATCAATATATATATATAATACCTATATATGGTTATAATACCAATAAATATCATAGAATAAAGTTGCGGTAGAAAAATACCGGTATTAATTGATGAAAGAGGCTTCGTTACGTTATTACTAAATGAAATACCGATAAAATATGGAAACCTCGAAATATATATCGGTGTTCGATCTCTGCTCGTGTAATTGATCGTTACAATCGTCTTTACTTTCTCTCGATGTAATGGTTGACGCCGAAGTCGCTTCGATCTTCACGTCCCGGCCACTAACGATCCTTCTCCGTCGAACGACAGAGTTAACGTGTTCGCAGGCTCTTCACAGCAATTCGAATGCCCGTCGCTTTCCCTCTTCTCTCGCCCACCGATCCACCGCGATCAAAAATTTCATCGCCGTCGAAATTCCCCGTCGTCCTTTTAACGCATTCGGATAATTAATCGTTAGGATCGTCCTCCCTTTCTTCTCGTTCGTTTGACGCTTACATATTTCAAGATAATGACTCGCAGAAATGCAAGTAATAAACGCCATTCGGCTCAGCTATTCGTTTTTCAACGAGCTAACGCGAAACTCCTAAGGAGTGTTTCTCCATCTTCCCTCGCTTTCTCACCCCGTTCTCTCCTTCTCTCTCTCTCTCTCTCTCACTCTCTCCTCTCGTTCTCCCTTTTCCCCATTCTCGTTCGCAATTTCCATGAATTTAGTCGAAACTTGATGAGCGCGTCTCATTCTCTCTTATACAAAGGAAATTTATGGAAGCAATAAGAGCAATTTATACGTGCTCCTACGCCGTGCAAAATTCATCAACTGCAACCTAACCCTACCGCCGGTTGTCTCCTATGCCTTGGATACCCGATGAAAATTACGCGCGATCTCGACGTAAAAATTTCGCACGAACGCGAAACATACCGCCGGCGTCCTCGCGTTCCGTCCCATTGATCGCTGGATCAAAATCCCGCGGTTTACATTTTACCATTTCCGCAGACTTATTTGAAATTCAAAAAAATTTCAACCGTGCGCGCGCGAGGGAAAATCATCGCTACGGGTCTGGCTTTGTTTAAAGGGGTGTTAAATCCACTTTCATAAATTCTACCGTTGCACAGGACCGTTCCGCTTCCCTTCATGCAAACTTAAGAGCCATAGAGCGGAATTATACGACCGTTTCTTTACTTTTTCCTTTTTTTGTTTCTTTTTCTCTTTTCCCCTGCCGCAACCAAGTTTCGTTCGATCGTATGAAATACATTCTGCATTTCTTTCCCTTCGGACAAAAGGTACACAGAGGGCTAAAATTACTAACATGGTCAGGACAGTGTTTTCTGGGAAATTATCGCCACAGCGAGGCTGTTTCCCTTAAATCGTTTAAACCGTGAACAATGGTGCTGGTTTGGAATCTTCCAACGATTCTCCTTGTCGCAGTATCTTGAATAAAAGGTCGTTAGATATTCTTGAAGTGTACAGCGATGTTTTTCGAAAAAGGTACTGAGCCCTGAAGTTTGCAAAATGATCCTCTATGTAGACGATCTCATCCTCGATTTTTGAAGTATGGAAATTCGCAAATTCTGTTAGAAGTGAAGAAGCTGTCAGTGAGCAAATTAAACAGTCTACGTTTGTCGAGTCGATACTTTTCACTCTCGTTTTCTCTACAGTTTCAATTCTTCAACAAGTTGTACAGATATATAAACCACGTATTCGTTTATAGTAATTTGTACTTTTTATAGAAATATTAATAACATTTTCGCGTGGTAACAAAATTTACTGATCAATGCAGCATTGAAACTTCTAGCTTCAAAATTTCAAGTCAGACGATTCGCAATCACTCTCGCGGATTATGCCCCGACTTTGTCCACTATGGAGATTCGTGAAATTGGTTACCGCGTGGCATAAATACAGCCTACGTTCTCCACAATGACTTATCGCGCTCGAGCGAGAGAAAACTCTCGCCTAAGGGATAATTAAAAAGAATCATCGTCGTACGACCCTCGACATCGATGGCCCTCGACCGGGGACTTGAAAGGGTCGTGACTCCGTTTCATTCTGCAATCTCGCTACTTCGATTGAAGTCGGCGACCTTCGAACTCAAAAGACGCGTCATCGACGGAACCTCGAACATCAACATTCCTCTCCGCTTTCTCCTACGACCAACGTGCTTCTCTCCCCAAAGAATCCATGACGGAGTCAACGAAGAACGGCCATTGTGAACTGTCTGTCTCTCTGTCTGTCTGTCTGTCCGTCCGTCCGTCTGTCTGTCTGGTAGACAGAGCGACAGAAGTAAAAGTGCTTCTCCAGCGGTGCACCCCCAGCTGGGTTCATTAGTAAACTGAAGTACCGCGCGCTCTGCGCACTAAGGGTCTTTTGTGCGAGGGTGCGCCATTCGCGATAACTCTCCGAGTCCCTTCCACTTTTCCATTCTCGCTCCCTTCTGCCTGTCCTACCAACCCGCGCAACCTGCCTCCTCCTCGCTGGTTCCCCGTACTTTAGGCTAGTCGTCTCTCTCGCCTTCTTCAGCCCAAGGTGCAGCGTTCGCGCGCGTGTACGTTCCTCTCGAAAGTGTACGTTGGCGAGCCCGGCGGTGGTGTTTCGCCGCGCGTTTCTAGCTGCGTGCTTCGCAGCGAATTTATCTGCAGGTTAGCAACCTAAGGTCTGGCCAGCAGGGCGGGAACGAGACGCAGCGGGATGTTTCGTAGCCTAGCTGGCTGGCGATTTTCCGGCGTCGCGGGCAGACTTAAAAAACCGAGGCAGGCAACGGTTCAAGCGCCCCTCAAGCGAGCCATCTTCCTTTGTAAGGCGAGACGCGTTCCAACACCCCCGTCTTTCATACTCTCGGTCTTTTTCTCCTTCTTTCTCCGCCTCGCGTCGCCTTTATCGCGCGTCACGGTTAATTTCTCGGCAAATAGACGCCGACACTCGAGCTCTGGGGATAATTCTCGACCCCCGCGACCTCTGTTTCGTCTCAGTTTCGCCGCGTCGGCTATTCCAAGTCGCGACTCGTTCAGTTACACGGATGTAGCACGGCAGTATGAACTCGAACGCGTAGTGCCGCATCGCGTCTGATCAAAACTGCTACGATAAAACCGCAAATATCTCTCAATTATGCATCACGTATTCGAAATAATCCGAATAGCCGGGGTTGTTTGAATTTTCGATTCACCGAGCAACATCCGCCTAGGCAGATCGCATCTTTTGTACTTTACAGCGGCGGGATTGTTTAACGAGCATTGGCCGCGAAACGCTCTGCAGCTTTGTTGGGGGAGATCGCGTGAAATGTTAAAAATGGATAAATGGCGCCGGTGTGTCAGAAACGTCCTCTTGTTTCTGAAGAAGAGCAATTTCGTTTGACCAATGTTATCGATGACAGACGAAAGAGATCACGGGATCGACGTCATCGCAGTGGAAAGTGCATGGTTAAAGTTAAAAGCCTTGCGTCTACAACTGAAAACGTTAAGAGTGTCCAATTACTTTCGTCAGACATTCATCGATTGAGAAAGAGTGTTTCAAATAGGGAAAGAATTTTCCGTTTTTGTTTCTATTTGAAGAAACGATGAGTTTTTGACAGCGTCGCAGAAGAAATATTCACACGCCGTTATATTTATAATTGATTTCAATATCCAAGTGTATTAAATTTTCTATCGTACGGTGATACTTTCTAAAAAAAAATATTTCATAAATAAAAGCATTTTAAACATACCTGTAATCACAATTATTCTACATACTAAACATTGTTGATTATGCAGCTAACTAAATACTGGACACAATATATATATATTTTTTTTTCATGTTCGATGCAATTTCGCGTTTTAAAATTTAAATGCGCAAAAATCCATGCTCTATTGAAATTCAAAACTTTAGAGAAACGACATTTCATACGCATCAACCCGTACGTAATTTAAAAGCAGGGAAATGCGCTTCGCTCCGTATGTCTGCCGATTTTGCACCGGTGGATTAACGGAAGGTCGAAAAAGCGACGTGGAAAAAAAAACAAAAAAAAAAAAAAAAAAAAAAGAAAAAATGCACCGAAATAGAGAAACAACGGTCTGTATCGCGATGCTTTTGATTTGGAAAACATCCGTGGAACGGCGCGTGCAATCGCCGCGAAATTACGAAACGATGGTACACCGAGGATAATGCTGTTCCGCTGTTACGATAAAGCCGGACAATTAATATTCCATAACGAGCCGCTTTTGAAAGGGGCGAAAAAGCTCGGGAAGGATTGGCCGAGCGCGAATTAGCGCATGCACAATCATGTGTATACACACAGGGCCAACGTGTTTTCTGGTCAGCGCGATTGTTTGCCCACGTTTTCGAAGAGATGCCAAATGTTGGGAGCACGTTGAACGCGTGCGTGCGTGCGTGCGGCCAACTCGTTTCCCAACGATTTGAACGTTCTTCATACTGATAATTGGTAACGCGTTCCTCTGGACAGGTCAAATCATTACGGCGCTCGTACGAGTCTCTCCATTTTTTTTCTCCCCCTCTTTCCTTTTGTTTTTAATGGTAGAAAAAATACAACGCTCGTCTCGAAATTTCGAATCTACTTCCCCCCGCCCCTCGCCGCCCCCCCCTTCGTTTATTTACTCGGGAAGAATAATTGGACGAAACAGGATGTTATTTCTGCAATGTTCAATTGGCGAAATAATTTTCTAACTTCCGTAACCTGTATCGAATATTTATTCGAACGAATATTTATTCGAACGTGTGTTCGTTCGAGGTAAACGAAAGGAGGGAAATTAATCGACCCAGATATTTCCCTGCTGTTTTCCTGCGGTTAAAAATGACTGAAAGATGCAAATTACAGGGGTCATTCGATCCTGATCGAAATTGGAAATGGAGAAAGAAACGTTTAAGTAGACGCTCCCGTTCTCACAATTAGATATCCACTTGACAGTTTCCAGTTGTCACCGTTTTAGTTGAAACACCGCAAATATTCAACTTAATTGCTCTCGTTTGCATAAAAATCTGTGCATGTGTATCGATATGGCTGGTGAAGAAATCACTAGTCGATAAAACGCCCACCGCATATCATCGAGGATAGAAGGACAAAACGAGTTGGAAAATTATCCGAGGTTCTGTCATTCTCCTCGTTAGCAGCGATGGTTTACGGGGTTGATTCGTTCGAGGCCGCTGCTAACGCTCATAATTGTTCCTCCACCTACGCCGTGATTGTAATTTTCGAGGAAAATCGCGTTAACGTTGCGGTCGAACCGCGGCGCGAAGTAAATGTAACGACACGCCATGGCACACGCGATTATTAGTCAAACAAGAGGAATAACCAACAATGAACACGTGACAAGCACTCTTAACCCGAATATCACTTTACACAGAACATTCTATAGTTACTGAATTGCTTGCTTTTGCGCGATGTTGTTTGTAAATCAATTCTTATTCTGCTTTCATCTCTGAACAGTTTGTGCCGAGTGAATCTCTATGAATGCAACTCTTCGATTAAAAAAAAAGACAATTTGGAAGACGAATTAATGAAAAAAAATTGTTACTTCCAAATTTGTCACTAATTGATTATCAAAAGAGTTACTGTTCTGTTGTAGTAATTTATTAACTGCTTAATTATTATAAAGTAATTATAAAAGGGAAGCTCGCAAGATACATTTCTCTCTATTTTTTTTTTTTTTTTTTTTTTTGGTCATTTTAAAATACAAGAAAATTGCGTACATCTCATTGCTCGAAATTCGTAATTTTATTGGACCATCATGAAGTGAAACTTTCCTCCGCCACGGTGATACGTACAAATTTATCCCGTCCTCCCCCCCCCCCTCCTCCATTAAGTAAAAAGTGGAAGTTAATCGAAAGTCAATGGTTGATCGATAGCAAGAAAAGGGAAGATTAATCGGGCAAAACGATTTTACAGGAGCCGGGGAAATCGTTTCGACGCGTCTCGTGCATACGAAATACACAGGAACATTCGTGATTGCTTCGGAATCAAGTTAACACGTTGCCCCTGCCGAGGTATACGACGATACACACAGCAAAATAATAAAATGGTCGCGAAACAATCAACGATTATAACGATCAACGATACGACAACGGGGGAAACCGTTATTCCCAATAATCATCGGTTGTCGATGGCGACCGCTCTCACCCCCAATCGGCTAATTCGACGTTAAACCGGGGAGCTAAACTACAATGGAGTTTCCAATACGATTCCGAAAATCCATCTCGCGCGAGCTTAAAAGTTCGCCGCCTCTTATCGAACCATCTAGCGAAATGTTGATCCACCGATTTATCGTTCCTGACGCGTACGAACGGTGGTTGACTTTCCCATATATAATTCCAAGGGTAGTCGTTTCACACATTTCGATACGCGAAACCTCTTTCTCGTTTCGCCGTCGAGTCCAAGTGCTCGCACCTTTGTAAAAATATCTCTCTTGTAAATACTGCGGAATTCAGGTGCAATCGGATCCAATGGATCAGCAGTCTCTATACGATGCAGCGCCGAACGCATTCAGAAACGTTACAACGAATTATATCGTCGGACCCGATACGGTTACCCAATTAAGAAGTTAATAAATCTTCCTACACGCTGGCACGCTCGGCGAAGCTCGGAGCAGCAACACGAGCGAAATTCTTCAGCTCTCAACCACGAGAAACTGACAAATTGCTCGAGTATCACGCTCGACAGGAAATTCTGCAACTGCAAGGTAGAAATATTAATTCATAACCAGCGACTCGCGTTACCTGTCTCGGTTTACCCAATTTTTGCTCAAGGCGGCGAGGGGAACGTCCGAACCGGAACTGTTCCCCCGACAGTTTCTGCGCCGGAACAACACAGATAAAGTACACTCGGTGAAGATGGGTCGCGAGGGCATTCGGTAGCAGGTATCAGCGGTTTCGAAGTTACAATCGAAAAGCCAAGCGAGTGGCTCCCGTTCGACGTCAACGTCGCGCCGGAGGCCGATCGAGGAGAGGACGCAATTACCGAAAGCTTTGAAGCTTCTCGTCTCCGCTCTCTTTTCCAAGCGGAGAGCCTCTCGGCGAACGGATGCACCGCGACGATTTTATAAGCGGGCCCGCAGCGGGTTGCGGAGCGATGGCAGATCGAAAACGGTAAAAACAGGAACGAGGTCGGACCCGCTGGGTATACATAAAGCGGTTCCCGTGGCTTTCGGACAGCCCCGTCTCCTCGCCGGGTTTTGCCGCTTTGTTACATAAACCAAAATTTACTCAGCCGTCCGGCCGTGGTGAGCGGGGTAAACTGCGCCCTGTTCTTCCGCGCCACGCGACCATTTCATGAATCTTTCATCTGCCCGATCGGAATTTAAGATTTTTCCACCGTGCGACGAAAGTCGAACTCGTACTCGTACTCGGATCAAAGCGGCGCTGGGGCGGCGCAAAGAGGAAAAGCCGTGGGAGCCTTGACCTCCTTCGTTCTCGAGCCCCGGCCGCTGTTTCTTCGCTGGTGTCTCGTCGATGGGGGGTTGGTTTTCGACGAAGGACGACTCTTCCCGTCTTCTCCCTTGGTGACGAAGCATCGCCGTCGGGGGGAGAAGAGCGAACGCCACGAGAGAAAGAGAACCGGTGCGCGCTCCCGACCGGGGATTATGCAAATTGACCTCAACACCGCCGCGAAACCTTGCAAGGCCGCGTTCTCGCGACGCTGTCTCGCGGATCAGCATCCCGCCTCTTAAGAATAAGATTCCACCTTGTTGGGGGATATTAGGCAGCCTGTGAACGCACGATTGCAAGCACTACTCGTCGATTATTGGACTGTTTCTCGTGGTTCGACGCTGGAACTAACCTAGCAGATTTGTGACAGAGAGAGAGAGAGAGAGAGAGAAAGATGCAAGGAGCAGGAAAGGATTTGTAGTGTAATAAAAGACGCACGAGCGTATTAAGAAGAGAAATTTCGATGGAAAGTTAATTAATAATTTAATAATAGCGGCTCTGTTGTTAACTCGGAATGGAAGGGCATTTCTGAATGTGAAATAACGAGACAAGAGCCGTGTTCTCTGTGTTCGTGTAGTCGATGAAGATCCGAGGAAATTTGACAACAAACGAAAAAGAATGCTCACACGGATGAATTTGTTCCAACGACATATTCAAGTGTATCCTTCACCTCTTCGAGAATTTTTGTCCTAAAATGGGCAATATTTTCTCAGTTTTAAGTATAACCAAGGCAAAACAAGTAATCATACCGACGAGTTCAAAGAGAAAACGGCGAGTTATCGTATACGGTTCGGTCACTCGTTATGGTCCGCAATCAGTTTTACCAGCGCAAGTGATCAAGACCGAAGCAAAGTCGAGATATCGGCTCACGTTGCTCTGGTGTGAACGAAATATTTTTACAAGTTTGTCGAAAGTGGCGAGAAATTTTTCGTTATTATCGCAGCGAGAAACACTGCACGTCCGTCAACAGTGGGCCTAAACTTATCACGTCGTAAAGGTCAACAAAGTCAACCGTGAGAAAAAGAGATAAAGAATATGACTTGCTTCGCTGAAAGCGATTCGTTGCATAAATGTTCGAGTAATCGCGAGTTCGTAGACCAGAAAGAAAGAGAGAGAGAGAGAGGGAGAGAGAGAGAGAGAGAGAGAGCGGTGCCTCGCGTTTCCACGTTAATTTTATTCGCTACGGTATTCGCGACTTTATTGCCGCGTAAAAAGCATATGTTGCGCTCGCGAGGTATTTCGCCACTGGCGTGCTTTGATAAAAATTTCCCTCTCGCGGAAACGAAACGCAAAGTAGTGTCGTTCGTACACGCCGTAGTTCAGCCCAAGAAATCGAATCTACGCGTCTCGGTTTCTTCGTTAAACAAACGCGGAAATCAAAAGGAGTTCCATCGAACGCGATGTGTACACTTTCGCACGCGTGCCTTTCAGAGGCTCGTTTCCATTTTTCTTCCTTTTCTCTTTTTCTTTTCTGTCCTTGTTCGGCCGAACAGAGACGCGCGGAGAGCCTTTCCACGGCAGGAAATTTAATTTCTGCCACTTTGCGCGGGCCAGAAATACGACGTTGAGTGGTTCTTTTCCGTTCCGACGGTCCGAGTCACGATTCCATGATGAATTCACGTGTATACCTAACACATGACCTAAAAAGACCTGTCGCGTCACTCCGTGTTTCCGTCATTTTTTCCCATTCGCCTTTCAAAGCGACAACGCTCCGGCGAATATGGCCTGGCTACGTCATACACCACGTACTACGTGGTGAACTTCAACTTTCTTATCGGCGACACGACGCGAACGACCGTGAACATGTTCGGACGTTTATGCACTTTTTTGCGAATGTCTGACATTTGGTGAAGTTGCCGAGAAAATGGTGAACTTAATCTGAAAGTGTGTTTAACACAAGGATACACTTGGCAGAGATGGTAAAGGTATTTAGACAAACAAATTTCATTGGATCTGTTTTCCGTGCACGTTGTGCGATTACTGCGATCAAATTATCATATACTGGATCATCAGGCTACGAGCTAAGTCGATATCGTGACGTTGATCGAACAATTAGGAAAGGGAGAGAGGAATTAGATAAATTGTCCTCTCAAAGAGATGGTCCTTCGTTTCTCCATTAGACGAAGCTCGAACCATCGTATTGGTCTGTACATGGTCAATAAGTCTGAATATTCCGCGGGACCATTTTTAACGCTCGTTGCTACAACGATGGTTACTTGTACGCTCATTTTTTTACTAAATATATCTTACGCATTTATATATTTACAATTAATAAAGATCGTGTCTCACTAAGTGCTTGTGCGACAAGTGTTCAAGTAAATTCAAATTCAAGAGAATAAAGAAATTAGAGTGCAGCGACAAAATGGCTACTTCAAGCGTGAAACAATTGCAACAACAGTTAGATCGCCCAAACACCCCACTACGATCCGTATACGAGATTCTGCGCAACTAGCAGGTGAAAAAAAAAAGAGCTGCACGCTTTAGGAACGATCCGTCAGAAGTTTGCATGTATCCGGTAAAAGTAACTGCGGCTGGTTGTGTGCAAGTACTGTGTGTGCCTGACCGTGGTAATATTGCTCCACCCTCTGGTAATTTACGAGTAGTGCCTAAGTACACTGACGCGCACTTTTCTCCTGAACGTCCTACTTTCCCCGATGAATTTTCTTCGATCGTTGCAACGAGCTTTCGCGTGCAATTTTCACCCATCGTGTCAAACCGTGCCGTATCTCTCTCTCTTTCTGTGATACCAAGCATACCACACAGGTTTTGATCATTCAATATCAACATCTTGTTGTTAATTAAACTCGGTTAAGATTAGTCACGATGATGTTGCTTCGCTTTGCTTTAGAATTTGCCAACTGTGGCTCATATTTTCTTAATTGTTCATTAATTGTTGATCAATGTAACGGAATTTGCATAGTTAGGCCAGCGAAGGGGAACAACTTAATGCGCAGGTGTATAGCGTCGAAATAAATGTCAAATGTTTGTAAAAGTTTGATGTTATAGTCAAGTGATTCTAAATCTAAATTCAATCTCAATAATTTTACAAAACTATTCACAGATGAATTGCCAATGGAATCTGGAACAAAAGATCATTCTCACTTTTCTCGAAGGAACGTTCAAACGTCGTTTCCCCTCGGATAATCGTTCGTTCTGGTCTCCTGTATCGACGGACCGGTTGAAAGCTGAACGAGGAGGGGCCACGGAATAAAATGAATAGAAAGACTGTGTTCGGTACACAGGAGCAGGTTGGTCGAATTTGTCGCTGGCACGAAAATACCTTTCTCCATCAGAAATTTATTATTCCCCGTTCAGGATGTCGCCGCGCCGTAGCGCAGCGACGCAGCACTCGCCGTTCGAACGTCGGCCAACCTGCTGAATTTTTCATCGGCACACATCGCGCAAATTTGGTAACGCTCGCTGGTGCGCCAAATCGCTCTTCTCCGCGTTTTCGGCCACCCTCTTTCTCGCGCGGCCACCGCGCTTTGAAGAATTAAACGCGGAATGACAGACAACGTCACTGGGAATCACGGCTCTCAAATAATCATCCGTCCGTGGTGGTGGAATCACGGCGCGCGCAACCTTGGTCGAAAGTGCTCAGCCGTGCGCAAACACGACAGTTCGGTTATTAATGCGCTTCCATCCGGGGACGAAGATCCTGTGATAGATGGAGCAAGTGATTTCCTTGTGTGTGTTTCTTTTTCTTTTTTTTTTTTTTTTTTTTTGTAATTTGATTTCAAGAGTGCAATTGTAGAGTATCGTTACGACACTAGGTGAAATTGAGGCCAAACCAGGTCCAACTAGATCAGGCTGAACGTTGTTGGAAATTTCTCGTGTCTTTGTACTTTCGTTTCATTCCAACTTCTGTTGTTGACGACAGAAAGCGATGATGTTCACTGTTAATAATGAGATAAGGATTTAACGACCAAAATATTGTTGACGAGAATTTAAAATTTTTAAATCTCGATGCGAATTTTTGAATGTGAAAGCATTTCGAAGAATCTTAGTTGAAACGTTTAAATACTTTTTTACATTGTTAAATGTATATTTGAATATATGTAATTGTATATTTTACCCAGATACTCGTATTATTGTATTATACACAGCTGACTGTGTTTAAAGGGACGAATGTTTATTAAATTACTTGGTAACTTGCAACGAAACAAGATTCAAGCAACAGTAACACTCTGATGAAAAATAAAAGTATTTATACAATGCTATTGATAAATGTCCGCGTTATCGCTAATATTTCATGGGCTTTCCTTTCTGACGAACAATAGCTCGCAGTCTGTCGAACGTTGGTAATAAATTTTTAACGAAATATCCAATTCCATACTTTCCCAATCTTTCTCCGAATATATAAAATTTAAAATCGTTCTCTCTTAAATCTGCAAATATTAATTGTAATAACCTACATACGAGTATTTAATAATAATAAAAAAAAAAAAAAATGCCTCCTCTTATATCGCCACGATAAATCAACAACTTCATCCACCGTCGTCATTGTAATATGCGCGATAACGCGAAACAGTGAGATATCAAAGCGTCCTTAATCCTACAAAAAGCGAGACACGTCGAGAGATAATTATGCGTGATACACGTCTGGGTGACTTCGTGCGTCACGTCGAATTTGATCGAATTTTATAACGCCGGGCACAAATTGGCTGACATAATCGAACGAACGCCAGATATAAAGTAAATAATTCTCAGGAATTCGTATAGATTACTCCCTCGTCACGTCGTTCATTTCGCTAACAGCTTACCGATATTCGCTTGCAGATACAGAGACCCACAGGGATACGCTCGCCCCTCTGTCCCTTTATTTACTTCGTTTTTATTTCTCCGTCGCGATTCAGAGCGAAAAGCTCTCGAAAAGCGTCGTGCTCCGATGTGTACACGCTAGCGAATGGCAGCGGCATTTCCGTGTAACTACCGCCCAGTGTAAATACACGTAGGGCCCAAGTGAGTTATGAATTTTTCCGCGTTCTTTCAGCGAGTGGAATCGTTTTGCAGCTGAGAAATGGCCGTCTCTGAGAAGCGGCCGACGATAAAACACGCGCCACTCCAGGCTAACCACGAAACTTTCGGTAATCCGAGCTGATTTCATCGAGAAATGAGGTCCCGTCGTCAGCAAATACGAACAGTCCGGCTCGAAAGTCCTAGGAGGCTTGTATCATTTCTACACGCGACATTTATCGCGTGATAACAAAAAAAATCTTAAATTGCGTATATTGATCAGACAGATTTCGTGTTTTTTTTTTTTCTTTTCTATTTCGTGACAAATATATAGTGTACGTTCTAAAAAATTGAAGCACGTGTGCATTTACGAAAGAGAATCTTCGTTTCGACGTAATTAATGAAGAGTCAAGTGTTTTAATACAGCACGAGTGTTCTAATTTCTGGAAATTCCGCAAAATATTATTTATCGTTGGAATTGTAGTAATTCGATTAATTTAGAAATTTCTCTCGTAACCCTGACGGAATTTTCGTGACGCGAGTTGGTTATGTAAAAGTATAAAATATAAATTAAAGTTTGTTTAATTAATATTTGTTACTAAATAATTATATACATACATAGTATTTTAACAGTATAAAATATAATACATTATATTTGACGTATATATATATATATATATATATATATATATAAACATCAAAAATAATTATAAATTAATAATAGAATATATAGAATATAGCTCACATAGTTATGCATAATATATAATTATATAATTAACTATACAATATATTTCTTCCATTTTGTTAATGTAAAAGTATAAAATATAAATTAAAGTTTATTTAATCAATATTTGTTATTAAATAATTAATAATTATATATTATAGTATTTTGACAATATAAAATATAATACATTATATATATATATATATATATATATATATATATAAAACATCAAAAATAATTATAAATTAATAATAGAATATATAGAATATAATTATATATATACAAGAATTACAAATTAGAGAAACTAATAAGTTAACTTACCGATCGGACATCGACGAAATCGTCATTCGCGAGACGAATGATATTCGCGCAGACCAAGAAAAAAAATATTGACTCTCTCGTTTCGCGAAAAATTAAGAGAGTGAAACCGTTTGAGCTAGAGAGGAGCTAGAAAAATTTCTTCGTCCAAACGAAGCCGAGCGAAGCTCTCGACTTTCCCTCTCCCTCTTCAAAAACGAATTACCAAAGCACTGTGCTGTGCAGCTCGCGACTGGGATGAAAACGAAAGAGCGTGGCTGGCAAACGCGAGGCCGTACCGAATTATGCTCCGCGGCTAATGTGCCGCAATGAGACACTTAAATCGCAATTACGTCCGGCTGAATCCCTTGTAATTGACTGTCCGTGTGTGACTTGGTATCGGCGCGACTGCGTGCCCGCCGTTTCACAAGGGAACAAAGCCGCCAACGCTCGGGACAAAGGGTGGAATCGGAGAAAGTCGGATAAAGATTCGAAAGAAAAATGAAAGGAATGAGTAACAGAAAAAAAAGAGAAAGAAAAGAAGAACGAGAGAAAGAGAGAGAGAGAGAGAGAGAGAGAGAGTTGCATCGAAGCTGGGGCAATTACCTGCGAGTTTCTAATCAGCAAATTTACCGCGAGAAGTTCGCCGCGATATCTTTCTTCTTGACAGGCAGAAGAGACTGGAATACGTAATTCTTGCTCCACACACAGAGAAATAAAGAGAGAGAGAGAGAGAGAAACACAGTATACGGTTAGCTGGAGCAGTTTCTAAAGCGTAGAGGAAACGAAGAGAGAACATGTTCGGGGTGGAGCGTGGCCGGATCAAGGAGACGGAATAAAATGGTCATCCTGATGCTGGCAATAAAAACTGCAATGACAGCGCGAAGACGGTACACGGATTTCCAACTGCTCGATACGGGGGCATCTAATTCCGTGGAAAAACAAGGAGGATACGTATTCGGTCCACTCTCTTTTGTCACGTTCCTCCTGCTAGCTACCCTTCTTTCTTCGTCTCAATAACGATCTCTCTCGTCGGATGAAATGAACATTCAAACTACGCTATATTACAGGAACCGTGTTACAAGAAAATTAATAAACATTAACAACCATGCTTCCATCCCAATAAGAATGAATCCAACTACTGTAAAGCTCGAGCGGAGACAGTAGATAATAGTAAATTTATTTGGAATTGTTTTAACAGATTCGATTTACAACACGTACGTAATAGGTAATTTCTAAATTCAATTCAACTGTTGGCGACGTTCTTTTCGAATTGTCCTAAATACAGAGGATCTCGTTCCAAAGTTCAACTCGAAGACACTCTAAATGCTAATCTCAATGAGAAGAAGCTTCCTCCTTTTTTTTTTTTTTAAAGGTACAGTTCGATGAAATCTGATTCGTTAAATTGCAAATCAATCGTCGCTAATAATCACATATGCGAATACATCGACATCAAATTAAAAAAAAGAAAAAACATAAATAACTTCCAAGAATTCACTTTGACGCAAAGACAAAGAATTTACGGCTCCGTCATCTTCACGTGTATGACACTGAAATTGAAAAATACAATACAATATTTGGATAGACTATGGATCGCAGTACGCGTGAAAAATCAATAAACGCTGCTTTAATTAGCAATAAAGCAAGAGGTTATAAAAAATCAACCAAGACGGAGAAATAAAGGGAACTTCGGCGAAACAAGGCGATCGTAGCTTGCGGTTTAATAACAACACGAGAAAATATCGCGAAAGAGGGGGGAGGCCTTTGTTCGTTTAACACTTTTATTCACTTTGACGCAAAGGCGGCGCGCGTAATGCAATTAAAGCTCTCGCTTTGCCCACGCAACAAGCATCGAAACTCCGCAACAGAATGTTAATAGATTCGATCGAGGGGGTGGGGTGGGGGGGGGGGAGGAGGAGGTCTCTTTCGCCAGCGAGGTTCGTTACTGGGATTGTCGCGTCGTGAAAATACAAACGATCCGATCGATCCGGCAGAAATTAACATAGAAAGGAAGCGCGGCACCGAGCACACCGGTAGAGCAAATTTATGAAAACCCGGTGCCAGGTTTAGAGATGACACAGTGGCGTTTTTATTGACGAGCGTGGGAGTGGACGATCGAACGAGCACGATGAACGAAAGAAATAAAAAAAAAAAAAGAAGGAAGAAGAAGTGGCACAGTGGACGAAAATGGAAAAGAGGAGAAAGGATGGAAAAATTCGAAAACTGATATCTTTAGCGAAAGCGTGTGAATAAATGGAAAGGTTCTTCGTGTACCTGGCTTGTCCAGAGAGAAACTGATATCTTGTGACATACTCACGGTGCCCTCTCATCGAGGGGTACGGATCTCAGCGAGAAAGGGAAGTTCCTTGTGCCCGGAGAGATGTTCTTGGTTCGTCGATAGCACATATACTGTTGCCAGTTTTTCCACAGGTAGATTCTGAAAGGCGCGGAGGGACCACCTTTACCCTGTAAAGTTGTTGCCGGTTTCAGGTATACACGGGCTGTTTCCGATGCACAGACTGCCTCATAATGCGTGAAGCCGGCTGGAGGCAGAATGCAGGTCGAGTGCAGGTAAAGAAACGCAGGGTGTTAATGAATTATAGATGGGCCATTCAGTGGAACGAGATGCTGTTCGAGCTGCATGGCCGTGCTTGACGATTTCTCCGGTATGTCACTCGCTTTCCTCGCGAGTTCTTCGCGATTTCTTTTATTCTTCTCTCTCGATCTTTCTTTTTTTCACGGTTTCATTGCGTGACGCGAGATGTGAAAAGCGGCGTAAAAAGGTAAGCTCGAGATTGGCCAACGCCGAGTTTTAGTTCTGTTACCTCCGATGAGTCGTATCACGTCTCGAACGAAAAGTGTTTCAGGGAACGAAATGTTAAATTTCGTTGAGCCGAAGTTTCAACATTGAGAAAATTAGGCTTGTTGGTAATTAACTCTTTCGATCCCCCACAAGATCACGAATGTTCCTGAACATTTCAAATTTTAGGGCAACGTCCTTTAAAATAGAATTCTATGCTCATGCTACGAGTCTGGTCATTCTGGTCAACGAAATTTTTTAAAATCTACCACAACTCTGAGTCCGAAATGTTGAAAATGAAAAAGGGGTTGGATCGTTCAATCGGAGATCGAGAAATGAAGACTGAAAAGGCCGCTCTACGTACCAGAGAAAAATTCGACGAAATTGAAAGAAGAAAGAAAAAAAAAGAGAGAAGAAAAGAATAGAAGTAATCAGACACGCGCGGCGATTACAATCCTACTGAATTCCGTCGCAATTGCGAGCCAACGTCCACCGTGAGACATTATCGTTATCGCGTTTGTGCAACAAGCTTGATAATAACGCGGACAAGTGCTCGGGGACGACTGATACGCGGCTTATACGACGACAGATACGCTGGCTTATTGCGCGGGGATCGTTTCCGAGTGACGAGTCGCGCGTACTTTCCCTGGACACGCGGCGGAGAACATCTACTCGATGAATCGTTTCGCGCGATCGTGTAATCCGCGCTGTCCGTAATAACTGGACGCTTGATTTGTCGGATGAGCGTCGCCAGAAGCGTGGCGATTTAGTGAACAAAGTCCCGAATCGTTTTCGAACATCAGAATTCGTCCATACGTAGTTCACCCGCACGTATCGCGCGTTGTTTCCTTCGTTCTGCTTCTCGCCACGCTGCGCGAGAGAAATTGGATTATTTTTGTCTTTGTTTGTATCGAGCGAAACATAATACTTTGAATATCGAGTGAGCGGCGGGCTGAATTTTACGAATGCTCGATAATTTCATCGGGGAGAGGTCGGTGGAGGGGGCGCGTCATCGATACCGTGGAAACGGCTCGCATCCCCGCGGGGCGTTCGTGTTTCTGTAACGATACGCGTTACACGAGACCGAATTGCGCATTACAGCGGGCAACGTAGCAACGAATCGGGGCACCGGCGATTTAAACGTGATAATAAAATCCCGGAACAATGACCGAGCCACTTCGTTCCCCTCCTGGAAACCCGCTCCTTCGATCGTTAATCCTGGCCCAAAACGAAAATTCCGCTCGAACCCCTCTTTCTCTCTGCCTCCGCGCCGCTTCTCCATCTTTCACCGAGTGCACGCTCCTTTGCACCGGCGGATCACGAATTTCGAAAGTTTCTACGCGCGTGGTAGTAGCGGGGGCGGGTGGTAGGGGCTGGCGCGCGCGTGCGGCGCCCAACAACCATGGCATCGAGAGGCCATCGTCGCGAAATTAAACGATAAATCAGCAAATCGTTTTGCAAGGGAAGTGATTAGTGCCGGCAGTAAAATCGCCAGGGGTGCACGAGGTACGAGGGTGCCTGGGTAAACCAGACCGAATTCCAACCCCTCCTTGGGCCGCTTTCCTTTCCTCCTTAATCCAGGCTGTTGCTCGCACGATAAACGCGACCTGGGTTATGGTCTCGGATATCCATCGTGTTTCCACCCTCTGTCGCTCGCATTACGCCAGTCTGTTTCGATACGTTGGTGTACATGCACGTCCTTGAAAACTGGCTGGTGAAAGAAGAAAAAAGGCGACGCGCCGTGCTTCGAGATTTAACTTTCAAATCGGGGGTAGTCGACGCGCGAAAGTTCGTCGAATGGCGACGAAAATTCTCCCCCCCCCCCCCGATAATTTTGTAAATAGGACTCGTGTTCAAAGGTTAGGGGTTGGATCGATGGAGGTGTGAAGGATGTTTCAAAGTCGATTTCGTTTGTCGTGTATTCTCGCAACGAGTGTCGTAACGTCGTGTTGCCCGGGAGGGTGGTAGTTTTCGTGGGAAGGACGTACTCTTTGGAATCGTTGCGTCTTCTTTCATTCGGTTGCCGGCTCGTCGCAATTGGCGACATATTGCGGGGTAATTTTGCACGGCGTTCGCCGCCCCACGGAGGATCGCTCAACCGCGAAAAACTCACCGACTCGTAAAGCGAAAATTTTATTTTCGTTCGTACGGGCTCGGGGTCGCGTAGACGGGTTCCAGCTGCCGACGATTTTTTTCTTTTTCCTTACTTTCTCCTTTCGCATCTCTGGACGTTTTCGACTTCCAGACATTACGAAATATTCGTATGTCGTGTTTTTCCGTCAATCGTGCATTTCTGAAAAGTACGTGGCACTAACGCCCGCAAGGGCAGCGAGAATTTTCTGAAATTGTTTTCGTTTCGTCGCGAACGATATCGTTCCTATCTTCGTTCTGATCTTTTTGAAGAGACTGTCGATTCGAACGATGTGGACTCGTCGGAAACCGCGAGAACTGAAAATAATTTGGACTGTCGTGGCTGATGAATTGACAGAGAGAGAGAGAGAGAGAGAGAGAATGGGGGGGAGAGGGAGCTGAACGAAGTTTAAGCTTCATTCAGGTTGCTCAGTGAATTCAAAATTGACCCATTATCCTGTCGCTTCGTTGCGCAAAAGAGCACGTCTGTCGTTGAAATGCTGTAGACGTGATTCAATTCTCCGAGAGAGAGAGAGAGAGAGAGAGAGAGAGAGAGAGAGATAACATTAATCCACAAAAACTCAAAGATATGTTGAAAAAAATTACACAATGTTCTTCCATTCAATTGCAAGTCGTTCCATCGTTCTTCTTGATTAACTCTCGAACGGTGGATGGTTTTAGCAGCATATAGAAAAATGTTTCTCTTCATTTTTTCCCATAATTATTACATTTACAAATGTCAGTTTAAAAAGTCTCTGTACGCCATATTAAAATTTATTTAACGTCGTCGAATTTCAATGGAAACAGAGCAGCGTGTCATTAATATAAATAACAGTATTATTAAAATTAAGTAAATAAATAAGTTATATATATATATAATATTAAGCTGAATAAATTTTAATGTACCGTACCAAGACTATCCGGGCTGATCGACCACTATTCCTTTCCTCGCTATTATCATTTCGAATTCGTCCACGTGGCGGCCGTTAAAATCGATCGGCAATAAAAGGCTGAAAGGAAATCGTTGCAGTTTTCATCAATCGTCGGTGAACGTAATTACGATTAATTAATCCCGGAACGGCGAAACGTAGGGAGCGGGAAACGCGAGTGCAGCCTGACGCGCGAAACAGTGAAATACTAACCGACGCGCGAAACTCGATAACAATATCGCCGTTGATGGAGGTCTCGCGACGTCGTTCGCGAAAAGTTCGCAATGTGAAAGGGCAACGGTGGAGACGAAGGTGAAAAGAAAGGGAGGAAAAGGGTGGGAACGCTGCAATTAAATGAAACGACAGTGGATCGAACGTCGGACGGTTCTCATATTGTAATCGCCCTTTTAATTGCGCTTGTGATTAACGCGGTGGGTTAAATTGATTTACACGCGCGCGTTGCACATATACTTTCAGGCAGAAATAACCGACGCGAAACGAAAGCAGGCCACGACTTACTTAAATTCCGCGATCGCGCGTGAAAGAAATCGGGTGATCCGATCCCCGTTTAATCGGGTCGAGCACGTCGCTCCGCTGTGCACTGTCTTCGCGAGTTAATGAAATTACATTGTTTCCCTTAATCATCCGTTCGTTCGCCTCGACATAAATTCCGAGCGTGCGCTCCTGCGCGACAATTGCCACGTCGTTTAATTATCGGGGCCGCGCGCGACGTAATTGAAAAAACAAGCGGAGTTACGACGAAACGTTCGTCATTTTGCGAATTCGAAACGAATTTGAAATTTCCACCGGAGGGGGGGAGGGGTTGGGGGGGGAGGGAGGGAGAGGCGAAAACATACGCGCGTGGGTTGTAACCGTGTCCAAATATTTTTCATCAATCGACCCGATCGTTAGAGCGCGTGCTTGGCGAGTTGAACGACGAATTTTAGAACAGTTGACATCTTTCTGCTCATGGTAAAAATTAATTTACACGCTTGAGTGAAACAAATCGTACTTCAACGATGAGTGGTGTGTCGCTGATGCGAGATCATTCTTACGTTGTTACATTGTACAGCTGCTGGCGAATAATCACAGAAAGTTGATTAACTTTGTTAAATGTTTCACGCGAAGCAACGCATTTTAACATTTTACGTTTCATTAATACCGTGGCGAAATCTGAGCGTCACGATCGCGTTTGTCGAGTTTGAAAAAGAAGATTTTTTCGTGCGCGCAGAAATTGCAAAGATATTTAACGCAGGTACATATTTCACAGGGCTCGTGAAAAATATTTAAACAGCCGCAATTAATTTTGTCAATATTCAGCGTGATCATATTTAACATTCATTAATTTTTTTGCCAAATGTACGTTTTTCGTCTCGTAATTTTCCGACTTCCTGCGACTCGTTGCAGCATTAATGAAATTCCATAAACGTGTTCGTTCGAATAATTTCGTGAAATTACTTCCACGCGATGTTCAAATCAATCATCATACGAAAATGTCGTTCACCGGAAATATCGAACAACTCTCTTTCCGATTGTGATTCGAGTAAGCGGGATGTTGCATTTTTTTTTTTTCTTTTTCGACTTGCGTCGTTGATCTCGAAACGTGCGAAATTCTTTTGCTGCCGAGACGGCTCGACGCCGGCAAAATTTTACACCGGCGAAGTTGCAAACGAGTTCGACGCCCGGTAATTAACCGAATGCAATTAATTCTTGCTCACGTCATTTGCGAGCGAGCGTGATGGGGATAACGGGGATGGGAACGAAAGAAATTAACGACCAGCTTTCTGTTTTCACTCTTGCGCTCATCTCTGCGTCGTTCTTTCGTACCTAAAATATACATTTGCCTAAAATAGAGCTACACAGTCGCTTTACATTGAAAAATAACTATGCTTGCACGTTGCCTACGAGGAAGTATCGCACTTCTCGCGCAGTTTCTCTCATACCGTACGGGTCGTGATACAACGTCGTTATCGTTTCTACAACGATCCTTCTCGCAAAAATTATTCAATCTCTCTATCCTTTCTCTCGGCTCTTTCGTGTTTAACGCGCATCACGATATCTAGCGATTACCCCTTTATATACAGGGTAACGCTCGGAACAGCGTAACGACGTTCGTTTTAAGATAGCTGGGAATGCAACGGATCACCGAAACCAATCCTCACTGACTAAAAGAACTTCGAGAGACGTAAAAAAAAAAAAAAAAAAAAATAAATAAATCAATAAACCGCGGGTCAAGCCACGAATGTTTTACCGGTGGTGTACAAAACGATTCCTCGAACGAATTCCTCCGACGATAAAGCTGGGATTTCGCGTGCAACGCGCATCGACAAACGATACTTGTAGCCACTGCGACACGCCACCCTACGATCGATTACGCGAGCCTCTCCTTTTAGAACTCGAGACTTTTAGACTCTCGAGAGGCGGCAGAAAGGAAATTTTTCGAACAGCAGCGTTGCAAATTTCCAATCTCTCGAGATACGATGATCTGTCGTACGTAACGCTATAACCACCAACTACCAACTGTCAACTAGGAACTTTTTTGAAGAAGCTGAGAACTCTATGATCGAACAAATTTTTCATCCGTTTGTGCAACGCTTCTTTAAAATTATGCAGTCCGGGTGGGAAAAGATGTTCGTAGTCACGGCGTTAAGAAAACAGAATTCGATGACGCGAATCGATTTAAAAAAAAAAAATTGAATTTAAATGAAACTTGTTAATTTAAATGACATTTGCAACGTTGGCTCTTAATTGGGTTAATCTCTTTGTAGAAAAATCATACGACAGTGGCGTCGTCGGTTGTTATAGTGTTAATGACGCGTGGTACTTGAAACACGAGACATCAACGAATCATTCAGGACATAAGACGATCTTGCAACAAATGCTTCATTACTGCGGATTTTCATGCAAATGCACAACGATCTGCTTCTTCGATCGGGTATTCTGACGAGTATTTTTTCTTTGAATCTGTTTTCTTCGAATTCCTGCACATTGTCATTTAAATGCATAAACATCCGTAGTCTGTTTACTATAGAGTATATGTTGCAGCAATATGACCAAAAGATTGTGTATCAAATAATTGCCAATGTTCGAAGGAAGAAGAGGCGCGCTATTTAATATACGAATCTCGATGCGCAAATAAATTTGACAAAGTTGCCAACTGTCACTACTCTCTTGTTATTTTTGTAGAATATTGTACGTCGTCGTCTCGTCGATAGCAATTCAGATTTTATAAAAAGTGTGTTGGTTCGTCAGTCCCGCGAGACGAATCGCGACAAAACGAACAGAGACCGATCGAAATCAGATCAAAGGAAGAATTATCAAAAAGACATAATTCGAGTCAGGTCCTTCCGTTAGACATCTCCATGTCGGAAGAATATGCCGGCATTAGATATACCGCGAGTCTCTAAAACATTTGGTAATTTCTCTCGTGTATATACCTAAATATAATATAATATGTATATCGATGTATACCTAAATATAGTACAACATGTATACTTATTTATATGTTACGAGCGCAGGATAAGTAGAATATGGCACGACAACAATTAAATTAAATGAAACGTGCTTATTGTTGTAGATTGAATCGTCTTCTTTTTTCAAAGATAAATTAAAAAATTTCTTTTTTTAACGATACAGTACAGACATTCCTTCTCTATTCCTTCACAAATACATCTATCTTTCTTTTAATAGATTCCATGACAACAGAGAATCAAACTGGTTACGTAATTCCAGCATTTTCTTGTTTTTCAAATGAATCTTCCATAAGTCATACGTAACACGTAACACTGAGATAAACAGAGATAAATCTAGCATACACTACTACGCGAATTCATTTTTCCATATTTTCAGTTAATTATTCAACGTTTCAATGTTATTTAGAATTTAAATGTCCAATTCCAATGAGACGCAATTCCATCATTCTGCACACGCATCCATAATAAATAAATATACACGTGTATGTATTCTCTAAATTCAATAACGAATATATATATATATATATTTAAATATTTATATAATATATGTATGTATATATATATATATATATATATATATATATAATGTATCAGAACTTTGTTTTTGTCTTTGGTGAACCAGTCGAATCAAAAATATCCGAAAGATACTCGATCTTACGGAGTGTATCCCGTTTCTTTTTTTTTCTTTTCTTGTTTTACGATAAATTCTAAAGCCATCCTAAAGTCTTCTTCAAACAGTCCCGTTTGTCGCACTTTCAACAAGATAATTAACAGTCCTTTCGACGAATCTCTTCGATCCGTCTCTTTGATAAATCTTTTTAATCGACGATTATTCCGTTGCGCCCAACCCTGTATGACATATTGAGACGTTCCCAAGATGATTGAAAACGAAGATTCAATGCTGAAGTAGGGGAGACGTCGTTTCGTGGCACTTGTTCTGCAAAAATGTCGATTAGAAAGTTTACAGTAGTCGTTAGGATGCGTAAAGACGTCTTAAAAATGTGATAAAAAAGTTGTCGCAGTGAACGGTGCGCCAATTTCTGGACCGCGAATTTTTTTCACGTCTTTGAATTTTTTACGAACGTGGCAAAAGAAATGTAATCGAAAACAGAATGGAGAGTATCAAAGAAGTGTGTAATTCATAGCCCTTTGGACAGCCCGAAAAATTTTGACGCGAATCATTCTGTGAGTCGCGATTATTTATGATAAATGCGATGGGAAAAGTACAGAAAATGTAAATGAAGTTAATGATTTCTCTGATGACTTTCGCTCGTTGTCAGCGAAAAAGCGAATGGAAACTTTCTGACTGCGAATGATCGTAATTTCGAAACGAATAAACGAATTGCATGTAAACGTTCAAATGCTCTTTTACAAATGGAATTTATAACGCGTAAAAACATAACACTGCTAAAATTGTTAACTGATAACAATAAAATGCGATGTATTAAGATAAGATATCACGATGCAGATCTTCAGCAAAATACGTTCGTTATTATACTATAATTTAATCTTGAAATAAAATAAAATGTACTGAACATATTGTATATATTTCATCCATATATGTACCACATTTCTCTTTGAGAGAACTGTGCAATAAAATGAATGTTAACGATAAACTCGTCTATAAACACTTGACGCCACATGGTGGCGAGTGACTCGCATACTTGACATCGTTAACATTGATTTTATTGGAAAGCTTATCATCTCAAGGAGAAACGTCATACGTACGGATGAAATATAATAACAATTCTTTACGTTCAATGCATTTCGCTCTGCTTTACAAGTATAATATAATATAATAAAAAAACATGTTTCGTGTAATTTCTTGATATCTTATCTCTTAATATTTTCTTATCTTTGGTATTGCATGTTTCACTGTTATCAATTAACAATTTTACACGCTATAAACATCGAGTTCTATTTATAAAATAGCGTTTGAATTTTTACATTTCACGCACTGATTTTAAAATTACAATCATTTAAAATCAGAAAGTTTCAATTCGGTTTTTCAGAGTAACGTTCGTTTACATTTTTTTCTAACTTTCCCATCACATTTGCCATAAATGATAATTTACGAAAGTTTACAATTTATAGAATGATCAGGCATTCAAAGTTTTTCGAATTTCGTACTTTTTCAACACCTTTCTTTATTCTATTTATAATGATCTATCGTATTTTGTATATTTCTGCATACTATATTGCATTCTCGACGTTTTTACAGATTAAAAATTCGCAGTTTAATCAGTTTGATCTGTTACTCTCCGGGGGAGTATAGTTATATTCGAATTATCAACGATCACACTGGTTTATCGATCGAGACAGAAATTGTGCGCAAGATCTCCATCATAAATTCTCATTTTCAGTCGCTTTCAGATATATATCCTTATCGAACGTGCATAGCGTTTCATAGGTAGATGATGGAAAATTGCAGTGTAGGAAAATTTGACTTAATCTACCATAAAAAGAAGAAGGTTGCCCGATCTCGCGATCGGTATTGCTTTGTTGCTATGTGGCGCAACGGAATCGATATCGTGTACAACAAATGATAAACTTTGAAGTTTCAAATCATCTATCAACAGCAATTTACAATTATGTACGCTTTTCATACGAGGAGTTATTACATTTATATTCAAAGGTTACTTCTACGTGTTACGTATCTTAATATTTCTTTTTCTTTTCCATTTTCGTCCCGCATCGTCGAAATCTCTGTTAACCGTTCCAGGCGATAATGACTAATTATTTGTGCGAGCTCTTATCATGGCATACGATGTGAACCAGTCTCAAGTTCTTTATCGTGAACAGATTGTCGTAAATTTCGATGAGATCTGCCTCGTTGGCGGCTCCTTTGGACGCTAGTTTCAGCAGTAATGGAATCAGGGCCCTGGACCTTTCGATCCTGAAAATCATACACAGCGATTCTCACAAATCTCCCACTCATTTAACTCAAGTCGTTCGAATACCACGATGAAATCCACTTGTTTATGATAATGAAGCAAATTCAATTAACTGAATCATGGTTTTCGGCTCATTCTCTATAGCAAATATTATAGTATAGATATGTACATACATTACCAAGTCTGGAGCATCCATCAATTTTATATTCAACAAAGAAACGACACAAATCTTATTGTCAGACACAACTGTCTTGACTATGTCTTTAATCTTTCGATTTTAATTTATCAGTTGAAATTCATGGTTAATTGATAGACAGAAATACATTTTACAGTGTAAAGACAAGAACAGAGTGACAGGAACAGCGAATATACCGAAAGCTTCATAAATAACGATATCAACACTGATGCAAGTCACTCAAACATTCACGTCGATAAAGAATATTGGTTTCATCTAAAATTGACAGGATACATCGGAAGTTTGCAAATTGGAAATACTTACTTGTGATCAAAGTTCCACGTGGAGAATAAAACGAGCTCTTCCTTCGACCTGTACGGATTGATCTTGTGCGTCCCGTAAGGACATTTCTCCTCGTTCCACACCCCATGACATCTGAACTCGCCCGTCTGATCGCACAACGCGATACACATTTTCTCCTCTATCCTTCTAATCTTGTAAGGACAGTTCTCCTCTGCGTCCGCCTCCTCCTCAGTCTTCACGACCGCCGCCGAGTTCCTCTCGTTCCTCTTCTTCACGCCGTCGACGTCGTCGGATTGCTCCGCCGTGCCGAACAATCTGAAGTACGTGCCATCGTCGAGCCATTTCAACCTGCAGGGGCAATGATCGTAACAGGCTGACGAATCGAGCTGATCAGCACCCTCCGACGCCTCGATCCTTGCCCGGCTCCTATCGAAATAGTAGCCAAAGTAGTGATCCTCTTTCAGCTGCATCTTGAAGAAGGCTATCGCGTACAACAGTTGCTTTCTGGCTCGTGGATCCTTCGCGAACACGTCCGACGATCTGATCTGTTCGATCGTTTTGTACAAGTAGCCCCGTATTCTGTCTTGGCATCTACGATGCAGGTAAGCTTCCTGTAAAAATGATTAATCTCGTTTCACGTCGAGTTTACGTACGTTCCCGATTGGATGTCGATACTTATTTTAATAGTATTATTTGTAATATTATTATTTATTATAATATTATTCGTGATATTATTTTGACAATTTGCATTCTGTAAAAAAGATGTTGTACACGTGCGTGGGAAATGTAATGTGTCTGATGCGAACGATGTAATAAATAATACAAACAACGTAAATTGACTGCAAATCGCGTCATTCGAATCTGCGCCAGCGTCGACGCATGATCGTTTTCAACGATCACACTGGGCAAAGGGGATTGATAAGTTGGTTTTTCAATCTCTGCGCGATCGTCGTACCAAGAATCTAACGAGACTAACCAGTTTGAAGCCGACGTGGAACGAAATATCTCGAAGCATTCAATTGTAAACACTAGAGAACAAGATACGTACGTGTCTGTAAATATGTGTGTACAAGTGCTGTTACTCCACACGAGATATGTATTTCGTTTCGTGGTAGCGAAATGATTAATCAAATAACATGACGCGCGTTCCAACAGGCTGGAGCAGCTTGTATCCCGTATCGAGGGGGTATTTACCCTCCTACGCGCCGTAAATGGCAACAATCTCGCTGTGGCAAATCGAAATGGGTCAGTATGCACCGACATTGCCGTATTGTGAACGTTAATGTGTTCTATAATCAAAACGGAGCTGTGCCATTGTTTTCGGTAAATCGGCAATAGAATCGTTCGTTATTGTTTATCATAACGAACAATGGATCATTCGTCCGAGCTAATTTCGATCGATCCAGATTTCGCGAGTTACCATCTTCGTATCGCTTTTGGCCAAACGCAATTGTTACTCGGCGAACAATCGACAGCATTGTGGATATTTTCGTGCATCCGTGCGGAATTTCGAAGAATCGCAACGGAATGCAAGACGTAGCACTCTTTGCGATTAGAGTTAGGCGGATTTTTATGCAAATTCGTAATCTCGTGAACGCGAGAAAGAGATCTTGGCGGAAGTTCGTTTCACTTGCCAAGTTCTATTGTAACTGGACCGTGGATTTTCGTGGGTGTTCATGGGACATTTGAAGTTTGCAAAGTTGCACGATACGCACGCAACGTGCAGAAACAAATAAAATAGTATCCAAGTGCAGAGTATTTATTGCAATATTCGGTAGACGAAACGAACTTCTATAATATTCATGAGAGTAATAAAAAAAAAAAAAAAAAAAATATGCATAAAAATTCTCGGCGTGGTTACAACGAATATAAAGGTACCGCAACTTTGCATTTTATACGTATTTGCATGTTTCGTGCATCCCATGCATTTTTATATCGTCAAGCTCCTCGCAGATCCATAAATCTAGTTATAATATTTAATCCAATTACAATGTTTCACGCGCGACAATCTTTTACCTGAGTTTTTAAACCACGTTCGGGGGGAACCTATGAATTTTTTGTAAATTGTCCCTGTTGTCTAACGATCAACAAAGACTTTTACGATGATAATCTATTCGCGCGCCCATATGCAACGGTATAATAAAAACACCAGTCACTGGTAATCAAAAGAAACGAGGCGTGATAAAAGAACAAAAATCACGGAGAGAAAGAGGCGTGTTTCATCGGTAAAGCTATCTGGGAAATCTGCGCCGTAGATTCGATCCTGGCAGGATAGATATACTATCGACACGGGCGAAGATTAGGTGTGGGATTTGCGAGCTACAGGATCTCCGTAATATCGACGTCGAGCTTCGCCAGCCAAAACACGAATTTATTATTTTTCCGTGTGATCTGGGTATTATCTGAATGAATTACGCGATCGAGACGAGCGTGGCGCAGAAGTGCCGTTTATGCACGAACGAATAGAACGTTTGAGGCTGATTAATTATTTAGCGCGGCCGTTGAATCGACGGTAGTAGGATTTCGTAAAGAAACGCCGCGATAAATAGCAATCCACTAGAATGAAAGCGCCGTGACGTTAATTAACTCGAACGATATCGAACGTCAAAGGATAAACTCCCTCTCGTTCTATTACATTAAGCGCTGACCTAGACCGACTTATGCGTTCGAAGGGTGACTTATCGTTGATCACGACCCGAACCGGTATCTATGGGGAAAAGTTTCACCGGAGGAAATGCGTCGGATGGCTTTGCATCGATTTTTCATCCCCTTTGTTTTCATATCCAACCACACTAGCGCGTAAATTTTCAGGAATGAAATTCACAGATACTCTGGGATTGGTAAATTAACGGCGATATAAATTAGTAAATTGAATTAAATTAGATGAAATTGAATTAATAGTAAATTCGAAGAGTTGACGTAACAGTAGACAAGTTTATTGTATCTTTCAAAAAATACTTCTGCAACCTGTTAATTGATATTTCACATTTTATCCCGTAGGTTTCAATAGTCTCGCAGAATTCGTGGTTTGAAGAACTCAAACAATCTGGGCGTCGATCAAATCTTAAACTCGTCACCTTGCAAGGTAAGCCTGATTTTTCTTTGCGAATATTTATAACCGTGGCGGTAAGAAACACGCGATGAAAGGAAAAGAAAAATCCTTTTGAGAGTGAGCAGAGCGTGAAAATATTTTCCCAGAAACGGGAAGACTTACTTTGGTCGCGCAGTTAGTTTCCAATCCATAAAACCACTCCGGATGTTCGTCCCTGCCGCTGAACGCTGTCTTCGAGTCATCTTTGTTCAAAGCGTTATTTAGAACAGCGACCTTCGCTTTAAGGTTTTCCGTGAGGAACTCGGACGCTTTCTCGCCGGCAATCAGAAAATCGATGTTAACACGCCTCAAGGTGTCATACAGAAGGTCCGCGTCTGCAAGAAAAGAACGGATCTCGTGAGGCTGCGTTCGAAACGACGAAACGACACGTGTTTCCAGGCTCTCTATTCAGCTTGGCCTGTTCCATCGTCAAACAATGAACGAACCACAGTTGACACGTTGACTGCTTTTTACCTACGAAACGACGATATTACGCGATTTCTTAATTATCGGTGACAAAAAGTTCTGCATCAAAGTATTTCAAATGCATCGAAATTTTGCGTGAATTGCAACAATCGTAACAAATGAATTGAAATCATCGATTGTATTTTCTTGTATAGTTCAAACAAATGCGTGGCAGCATCGGGTATCTCCAAGGTTCCAGTGTTTTCGAATATTTTCGAATACTTGCGTTCGATTGAGAAATATTCGCCAGAATGGAAAATACAATTTTTTTTTTCTTAATAAAAATTAAACGAGCCTTATTTAAAATTTAAAATCAAACAAGTCTTATTAAATAAGCAAAACGCAAATGGATTTGACCGAGAACTTCATATTTGCCAGTAAATATTATCCAGTTATTCTTACGTTATGCAAAGTTCTTTTGTCGTATGAAAATGTTTAGTCATTGGTGGGTACGATGACATTTCCTACGAAGGTCAATTTTAATCAATTTTAATCCATACGGCTCACACTCGATTATAAGAAGAAAATTGACAACACTAACCGGTTAACACTTTCTCGCCAGGTTTCTGAAGGATCAGCGTCGTCTGAGGTTTCAACGTGGAAAAATACTCTTCCTCGTCGATCAACGAACCATCCAGCAAGTAGATGTTGACTTCGCCAGGGTCGTTTGTTATCTAGAAATTTAAAAGATTTACTTATCGATACCAATTTACTTTCTATCTCGTTAAGTTTGTATTGAGCGTACACTTTTAATACCAATAGTGAATATTTTAGCACATTGTACGTAGGAAACGAACTCGTCGATAGTTGTACTCTATAGCCAAAAAATATTCAGGAATTGGCATATTGCGAAATATTAAATCAAGTGTGAAACACAAGTGGAGTAAACTACAATTCAAACTCTTGATCGGTAGTACACGTTGCAGAGGTACACCCATTTCGCATGTATTTCACTATGAAGCGGTATTAATTGCCAGATATTACGACACCGAGACTTTCTTCGATCCGAATTCATCGTTTAGACAAACGGATGGAAAGGAAAGTGCATAAAGTCGTTTGTCGAATCACAAAGCGTTTCTCAAATAGGAAAATTAATTCTTAATTGGAATTTCGAGCTGTTATTTGAAAATGACTTTCGGCTTCATTAAGAACCAAGCAATTCCACCTGATACTGTAAATACACCAATGTCTTTAAATTTCATAGAATCGTAGAACCTAGGTTTCCAAAAGGCATAGCGTTGAATCTTATCCAGTATAAATTCTTCGTAAATCTAACGTTAATTCTCGTAAAGCTCCCTGCCACAGCCGTAACAATCGACGAACCAAATTCCAGCAACATAAATCGAACGAAGGGACTGACGAATGACGCAACGTTCAAGTGAAATGAGTTACTAGCCATCCTGATCAACCTCGCACCTCCCCACCGTTCAACACAAATCTCGCGTCTCCGATCGCGAGAGCGAGCATAATCGAAACCGTTACGTCCTTCGACGGGCAAAGACTGTGAAAGCCGATGAAATCGAGCGAGCGCACGTTGAATCCACCTCGATGCCGAGGGAACAAAGTCACGGACAGTCAACCTTTAACCGAACGCCGTGTGCTCCTGTTAGTTCTTTTTTTTTTTTTTCGTTTTTTCATCTTTCTCCTTCGTGCAAGCGAAGAGGCGCAAAGTTGACCCAGTTACAACGAGCAAATCGGCGGCACGTGCGGCGCACCATGAACGGGGCAGGCGTCGTTCGTTGTTTCACGGTGGCGCACATCGTCGCAATCAATTCTTTCGGAATCGCGGTTCTGCACCAGTTTACAGCGGAGGTGGAGTCCAGCGTGATGGCCGGAAGCTGGCGAGCGCGCGCGTCACGCCGAGAAACATGGCGAAAAAAGAAAAAAAAAAAATGTTGGCTTGACGGTGAAAGGATTGGCCACTTTGGTTCTGGGCTGTCGGTCCAGCAGACGGCCGACCTTGACATTGGGGCTGCTCCTTGCCCGTGGCCGGGCCGGTTCGATAGAGCTACACGCTGCAGGCGAACGCGATTCGGCACCAAGGTCGATCCAGATTAACCTATCCTCGAAAGCGCGTTGGCAAGCGCCGCGGCCCCATGTAGAGATCCTCCGATCCTCTCAACCTCCGTGAATCGCGCGATTAATTATCCGCACGTGTCTGCCCGCCACTCGAATTCACCGCCCGTCTTTTTTCTTTTCTTCTCTTTTCTTTCCTTTTCGTTCACGGACACTGGCCAGAGCCGTTATACGCGGCATTATAAAGACCTTGCGTTATGTTAAAATATTCAGACCACCGGGTCCGAATTCACATTGTCTCGGAACGTTGAAACAATGAAACGGCGAGCAGTTTTCCCGTTACGTACGATTCTTCCCGCGACACTCTCCGATATTTTGCGTAATTTATAAGTATTTATACTTATTTTTTTACTTGGCCCCGAGCGAACGTTTGAATAACCCACGCGAAATAATCGAACGAACGAATAACTTTATGCAGGAAACGAGCTGCTCTTTTTCCTTTCTTTCTTTCTTTTTGGTAATTTTACAAGCAGAACGAGGTTGGTTGGACCGTTTTAGGTGCACTTGTAATACGAAATGCCGATCTCGCGAGACGGAACAAGCCGGGCGTTACAATTTTCCAGGAGCATACTGCGGATCAGCTGCGAGGCTTTTATGACCCAATTTCAGCCGACAACTTTTATCATGACATGTAAAAGCGGCGTGGAACCACGGTACGGTTTCCATGCAACGCGAGCGAACCGTTTGGTAATGTCTCCCTTGCTCCACATCTCTCTCTCTCTCTCTCTCTCTTACTCTGTGTGTGTGTGTGTGTGTGTCTCGCGTAGCATGAATCGGACTATCGGTCGATTAAATAAACGCTGTGAGCGTTGATCACATCGGGATACTCACGTTCAGCTTCGCGCACGCTTTCTGCTTCAGCTCGTGGAGGCTCCTGCAGGCGACGCCAATTTTTCGCATGCGATTTACATCGGTGACCTTGTAGCCTTTCAGCTGGAAAACAATCGGTAGAACGCGATAAAAAAAGCCTTTCTTCTCTGCTAACTCGTGCTGAAGTTAAAAGCGCAGAAATCCATAAAAGCACAGAAATAATATACATGTACGTGTAATATACATACATGCATACATACAGACATACATACATACATACATACATACATACATACATATATATATATATATATATATATATATATATATATAAAATCGTTAACCGCCGAGTATTTAAATTCCAAACAGCTTAATTCGCTCGAAATTTCGAACATTCATTCGGCTCCGCATCTGAATTTGCATTTCTCGGCCAAACACTCCGTCCTTTACATTTCAAATTCGAGTGTGCCAGGCGGCGCTGATTTTTCAACAAGTAGATCTCTGATTTTCCGTGAAACGTCAGTGAGGTAGTTAACCGAGAGATTGAATCGGAGCTGAGTCGTTGAACCGACGACTTCTGGCGGGAATCGCGCGAGAAAATATGCAAATCAGCCGGAGCTTAATCCCTTAATCGGGGATAACGGATCAGGTGGATCGAGGATCGCGATCGCCGGGGCGGGCAATTAGGCCGATCGCGTTCAAGGCCGCAGCTGCGGAAGACCGCGTGTCACAGTTTCTTCCAGTGACCCACATTGGGCGACGTTCAATCGCGGTCACTCGGCAACGCAAACACAGATTCGAAAGTCACGGCGGCGTTCGATCAGCCGGAAGTCCTGCCGGGTGGACGCCTCTCGTCACCGGCCACGCATAACTTAATCTTCCGCGATTGAAATCCCTCACACTCGAATGAACGAGGACGAATCGTTTTGATATTTTCCGAATTTTTGCAACAGCAAAAACACCGACTTTCGACCAAACCTTTTTTCAAGGAGTTTCGTTTAATTGCAACAGAGAAAGATTGTTAATCGATCGTGACTGCTTACTCTGGTGGGAAATTTGACAATAAACGTATAATAATTTTTGTCAATAAACTTCTCGATCTATTCCCTGATAACGAAGCAACAAGTACCATTGAAATTACAAAATTTTTACAAAATGCGTATGTGCGGCTGCTCAATTTCGCAATTTCCTCAACAGTCTCGTAGATTGATACAATCAATAATTCAACGATATTAATCTGTCAACGAAGATTAGTTACGCGATCGCGTAGAGGTATCTCGTATATTTCGATGATTGCGTGACACGATCGATTAATATCGCAAATATATTTGGCACGTTTGATCAATAAAATACACGTGGATGATCTTCCTCTGTTACAAAAAAAAAAAAAAAAAAAAAAACAATCGAAAACATCGATGCTTTTTGCACCACAAAAACCGGCTTCGTTTATACATACTCCAATTAATAAATATAAATATAAGTAATAAACATTAACTGCGTGCAGAAGCGACACGGTATCGGCGAAAAAAAAAAAATTGTCAAAAAAAGAAGAAGAAAAAAGGAGCACGCTCCGACAAACGAAACGTTGAATAAGCTAGTTAGAGAGGCAGAGGAACAAAAGCAAAAGAGGAACAGAGAGGCACGAGCAGCACGCGCGACCGGCGCACGAAGCTCGTGCATGCTTCGCCCGGGTCGCGCGGATCGGCAGCGATTCTTTGTTTACCTCGTTCTTGGCCGGTGCCTCGGCGAGCCGTCGGAAACAGTTGGCGATCAGCGACATGATCGACGCGCTCCAAGCCGAGTCGTGAATCGCAAAGTCCGCCGGCCAGAGGAAGCACTGCCGGGAAGCGGGGGAGAAAGCGGACGACGCCTGTGAAATGGCTGGTGATGTACACCGGACCCCGACCTCTTCTTTCTTCGACCGTGACAGTGGCTACGTACGTTTCTCGACGGACGGAAGGGGTATTATCGGCGGAAGCCGTGAGCTGAAGAAGACCGGGGGAAGAGTGGGAAAAAGAGAAAGAGACGAGAGCGAGCAACGTAACCTTGCGGACAACGGAAACGTAGCGAAAGGGGGGACCAGACGAAGACGGAGGGAAGAGGGAGAGACAAAGAGGAAACGAACGAATGCCTGTTGCCGTTGCGTCGTACGAAAGAATTCCGATTGGAACAGCCGCTTTCGCGATAAGCGAGTGCGTTACGCGCGAGCTGTTGCCCGCTCGCTAATAACAACGAGGAAGGAGAACGAGAGGGAGGTCGTACGGAGAGAAAAAAGAACGGTGTCTGTCGTCGATGGATCACGGGGAAGGAATGACGACGCGGCGACGCTCCCCGCTCGGAGCGAGGCTGGAACGAGAGAATGCGCCGGGAAATGCGCCTGCGAACTGCCAGCCAACCTTGTACCGCTCCTCCACGTAGATGTCGCCACGACGCAGAACCATCGCTCTCCCGTCTCTCCGATAGAACAGCCCAGCAGCAACCTTCGCCTCGTTTAACTTTTTTTTCTCTTTTTCTTCTTCTTCTTCTTCTTCTTCTTTGACAACACGTTGCCTGACCAGCCGGATCATTAGCCTTCCTTCCGCATCGATACATTTATAGATTTCTCTGTGCGCCGGGTTTTTGCTTCGTTTTATCTCGACGATGTCACGTGGCGATGTCGTCGTTTCTCTCGATACGTTTGGGTGTTTCTTTCAACGTCGTTCTCAAAGGTTACGCATCCACGTGTACAAACAGCGGCGACAGTTTATTGCCTCGTTAAATACGCCGATTTATTTCTGTTGTTTAAATTACTTTCTTTCCACCTGGTTGATGCAGCACTTTATACCTACTTCTCATGCTCGTTCCATTACCATACCGTTTCTGACAATTGCAACAGCTGCGTGAAGCTTCCCCCATCGGCATATATTACGGAGGTTGTTGACTCGTTGACGCCGCGATATAAAGAGATTTAGTAAAGAAATTTAAATAAGAGGCGCTTGCTGACCATTTTTATTCAAGCGCACCTCTGATCCAAAGCGACAGTGGCATTCCTCGCGGGCTGTTTCCCCCGAGCTTTGCATCAAACCCGCCAGTCGTCGATATTCAACTGCTCTTCGAGAAATTATTAGTGAGTATACGTGATTGACAAGAACGTCTTGATGTTCGTAAATTTGGTTAACGATAGATTATTTCATTGTTTCTTGCCGGGTATTACTTGTTCGAATAGTGTGTTGTTCTACGCAACAGCCGTGCCGTGGTAAAAATCCGCTGGTTAACCTATCAAAGTTCAACGTTGCGTTAACGCAACATTGTTTCACAATTCGTTTCGAGCAATTTGTTTCGAGTATTTGTTTGTGTTTCAACGTCGAAGGTGAGGATCGGTTATTTAATATTTCTTTATAGCTATGTCCTCGCCTAGAATTCTACGAAACTAAAGTAAATTTTTAATATCACGTTGCGTTACGTTACGTTACATTGCAGATATTTATGCAAATTCGTATTTTTCTAAATACTGTTTTAAAAAGAATGAAATTTAAGAGAGAAAATAGAATTTTACTCGATAGATGTTATTACAGATGTGACTGCAGAAGAATTACAAAAGAATCATTTTAAAAATAGACATCAATTCACATAAAGTTTGCCACGTATCAGTATATCATGTATATTTACACTCTTGTTTGTCCATGCATGTAAAATATTTTGAAATTTCATTACCACATGTTAGGACAATTTGAAACCAATCTGAAAATATATACAAAAGTCAAAACATATTTATTGCAAATATAATTATCATACAGCGTGCATGTTAATGATTTCACTAAATACATATTAATACAATAGATAAGTGGCTGTTAAAATACTTTTCTGACAACGTGTGCGAAATACTTGCATCAAGTATCTCTTTATCACACGTATCTACGTACGTTTTGCAGATTCGTTTCAAAGTCGACCAATATGAATCGGTTCTCGTTACAGCGCTAATGAAGTTTCAAAATGTTTGAACGCAACCCCGATAATTTATTCATAAAATGGTCCACAAATGTTCAAATACTTTCGTGAGCAACGTCGAGATTTTCGATTACATTCAACGACGCGTCTCCACGCGAATATATCGCGATAAAAAAAAAAAAATGTTTTTCATTCGCGTAACACCGATGTTGACATTTTGTTCGTACCCGATTACTTCACAGCGTCTTATGCAATTTGCACAATTCGCGACGCGCGTTCAGCTCTGAAGAATGCATTTTGCTCGGCTGCGTTCACGATCGGAGTTCATTTATTTTCCTTCTCTTTCGTTTTTACCCGCGCTCATCGCCACGAAAGAATTGGGTCGAGTAATTACGATATGATTTGACACATGGAAATTTCGATCAGGGAACTTAACATTCACCGTTTCTCGCGTTATATCGCTGGGATTGCTGTTTCTCGCATCACACGATCCAACCTTGTCGCTTTTGAAGGCTGCGACGAGAGCTATTCTTAAGCTCGTGCTGCAAATGCTATCTAGGGCGCACAATGTGGCGATTCGTGCAGAAAAATTACGCGACAGCGCGTGTCGCGCGACGCCTCATTGTTAGTGAATATCCGGATCGTACCTATCAATCGGTCCATCGTCAAACATTTCCCTTTTTCCATATACTGCCGATCGAAGTGTCCAAGTTTAGTTTGGTTTATCACTTTGTCTCACGTGTCGACAATATGAGTTAAACAAAGGGAAAAAGGAGAGTCTTGAAAGGAAATTTCTTCCCTCGGTTTGTCGCGCTTTGACGTGAAAGAGCGTTCAATGTCATTCTGCGAATCTTTTAACTTTCTACTTCTCGTTATACGCGGTCAGTGTATTTTTATTATCAATTTATATTTATTACGATATGTTCCACTCCTATGCGTTACGTGTAGTTCCTGCCAATTAATAGTTTCTGTGTTTGCAAATTTTGCAATACGTCTTTGTCGCGCGTACGATCGACGCGACGCAGTAACTTTTATATTAGTCATTTATTAATTCAACGATTCGTAACCGTTTAACAGAGGAGAACATTCTTTCGAGAGAATCTTCTAGTCGCACGATCGATGCATTATTCTTCGTATCATTCATTTATGCTAACGGGATGGCATCGATTTATAATCGCGTCGAATATTTCGTAAATGGGATTTATGCTTAATATTTTCTAAATTACGCGCTTAATTTCATGTGCAAAATGAACGATTGAAAACTTACGATTTCCTCACAGATTGAGGCATCAGTTTCACTTTTTCTTGCTTTGAGCCGACTCTGTTTTCTTTGACGATAATGCGTGAAAAGTGCATCTTCCACCTTGTAAATAATAATGAGAAATTTTCTTTTCTCTGCTCGATGTCGTTCCTCGCGCAACAGTGTTGGACATTTTTCATAAAAATCTGCTGATCCACGGGAAACATTAAACAATGCATTTCCAAGAGTTTTGTTAAATCGAAATCAACGATGATCTTGTGTTAAAGATACACGTATGGATATGTTAATGTTATTTAATGAATACATTATTAATATTTAACTTTATGTTAATGTTAATATAAATATAGTGTTTCATATAATTTTTGAAACGCGAATACGCGGGCGCACGTACGTCAAAATTTACAGTACACAGTGTCACAAACGCATTAACATATTCAAGCGTTTTCTGTCATTATCAACGTATGTAATGTATAAGGAGATGTTCAAATATGTAAATACATCCGCGTGCATGAATAATTCCCGAAATAATTACATAATGTTCTACATTGTCGCTAACAATAAAAAGAAACAATTTCAGATTTCAACAAACAATCGTCCGTTTTGATATAAAGAAACTATTAAATTGACATTTTCTAACCGCAGACAGTTCCTTTTCGCTGTTGAAATACTTTCAAATTTTCTGTAAAATTTAATATGACCAACGCTGTTTGTTTCAGAAATTAAATGTGTCATATTCTTGTCACGCATCGAGAACCACGCAAAATAAAACTTGAGCACGTTGATACATCTTTATCATTCATTTTGACGTATGTGTATCTGCGTACCATAATTACGTAATACAATATTAATTATGGCAATAAAATATGAATCTCTAATAACTTCACTTGGCTGTGAATCGTTTGTATAATATGCTTTGTGCCACAAGGGCAATCAAACGGAAACGTTAACGGATAATGCAATTATATGATATAAGATTGTCAAGGCGCAATGTAATTTCGTTACCTTGGAATGTTACGTTGGAAACAACAGTTATCAGATACATACGTAATTCCAATCTTCGCGAATTTTTCATCCTAGCACATTGATGCAAATAATGTCGCCATTGTGTATGCTTTTGCTGAAATAGCGAGAAACAAGCCTATCACATATTCCCGAGAGATGGTAGTTGTATTTGAAAAGGAATTCAATGTCTGAGAGTTTTCAGAAATATATATTTGAAAAGTGACACCGTTCAAAAGCAGTCTGTGAAAATGAAATGTGTGTCAATGTGTTTTATTTCATTCCTATTAACGTTATGTATTAACTCTTTATAGTCCAAACAGCATCAAACGTGTCAAATTATGAGTGTCAAATTATCTAGTGTCTGAGATTTTTCAGAAATATATATTTGAAAAGTGACACCGCCCAAAAGCAGTCTGTGAAAATGAAATGTGTGTCAATGTGTCTTATTTCATTCCTATTAACGTTATGTATTAGCTCTTTATATAGTCCAAACAGCATCAAACGTGTCAAATTATCTAGTGTCTGAGATTTTTCAGAAATATATATTTGAAAAGTGACACCGTCCAAAAACAGTCTGTGAAAATGAAATGTGTGTCAATGTGTTTTATTTCATTCCTATTAACGTTATGTATTAGCTCTTTATAGTCCAAACAGCACCAAACTTGTCAAATTACGAATTATAACTTCCATTTACTTTCGTTCTATGTACAAAGTATTCACGTGATTCGAAACTTGCACTTTTTCTCATGCTATGATGCTAGAAGCTTAATAAGATACAGTATGATTGGCCATTTGAACATACAATGAATATTACGTGGCTCTACATATCTTAAAGATTGAATACGATGCAATGAATAATTGACTATTTACTATTGTTTTTTTAAACGATAATTTCTATATACGTTTTTAAATTCGTTTAAAACTTGGTCAATTTAATCTCGATAGATTTTATCATAGTATTAATGAAATGTCAAAATATTTTATACAATATAGGTAACAAATGGTTGCATTATACTATATAGGATGTTATTCAAAATCAAGATCATTTATTATTTCTTCTTTTCGTATTTGAACGTCGTCAAAATTGATGAGACGTATCGGAACAACAAATCGGGAAAGTTATAAATCATGTAATCTACTAAATTACAGATATATGAAATCTATATATCTATACATATACGCAGAAATGAAATACGTCACATATTCTTTTAATTTAAATCACAATGAATAGGAGTAAAAAGGAGCAACGTACACTTGCATTAAGTATATCTCGCAACTTCTACAGACTGTTTCATTACCATGCTGCTGGAATACTAAATTTCACATGTAAGATCTCGAACAAGTGTTTGCATACTCGCACGAGCCGTGATATATTTTTATCAAATTAACGAGAAAAGAGAAGTATTTTACACATCGAAACCAAAGGGAACAGAACCAAGTGTACAATTTGTTGGTCAGTATTGAAAAGCGCTAATTTGAATTTAGAATTCGTACAAAAATTCATACACGGATAACGAAGATTCGTTGCAAAGATAAATAGAATCTAATTTTACCCTAGCCGTTCGTCACACACGGATTATACACCTTTTGCGTGTTTTATTCATGCCGCTCTTTGTCAATCCGCCCACTTTCGGGATCGATCAAATTCTAGAACGTTGTCCGTTCAAGTTTATTTTCCGCTTCTCTCGGCCAGTAAACGGACATCAAGCCCACGTGTCCACGATTTACAGTCCACTATCCACGTCTCTCCTTACTAAACTCGGCCCTCGAAGCACGAACGTAAGAGAACCAGTAGGGACGATTTGAGCGTCGTTTGGTTGCAAACAGAGTCAGGTGAATTGCACGCAATAAAAGTACAGAAACTGAAAGCGGCACCAAGGCGGGCACAAAGGACCGTTGCGGCAAATTCGCAGTTTTCCTTTTCCTCTCTTTTCCATTTTACCATTCGGACGAGCTTTGCATTTCTTTACTGCCGTGCGTCTTGCGTTTGCTCTCGTGTCTGAAAAATGTTACGTCCAAACTGACGCAAATCTATATGAAACAGTGTGCGTCTCGAGCCACGTATGTGCATGTACATTGGTCTGTAAAAATATTTGGACAAAAACTTGTCGATACTTTAAACTGTCGTAAATGTCGCGAAACAAAAATCGTGCAACGACCTATGTGGGGCTCGTTTTGAAAGATGCGAGGACATTGACGATCTCGAATCTTTCGATACCATCGGAAACGGTAAGAATTCAAATGTCTGTGAAAGTTCGGTGAAACTTTTTTTCTATGATCAAACTCGTAATCGACTCGAAGATTGAAACTCCTCCTTTACAATTTGCTACGAGCAAAATCTCTTTCGCCATTTCATGGAACTTTGAATCTTATTGTTAGAGACGAAACGTTAGGACTTCTGACATTTTTATCGTTTAGTCCTGACATTCAAACCTCGATGAAAAATTGCACGACAAGATTCAAAGGAGCGTTGTATCAATTCTTCGACCTTCAAGGTCACGGTGGGTTCAGTCACGAAAAGGAAAGAAGAATTTTCACAATTGTCGCAACAACAATCGTAAACGGATGTCACCGACGACCTATGGTTTCACGTATGCAAGTGCGTGATTAAATGTTGCAAGAATGCAACGGAACGATCACGAGTCTAATTGCTCGTTCGTCTCCTTCGGTTTTCGAACCACATTGCCGGAGAACGTTCGTCCAACTGTTGCATACTTCGCTCGCGTGCCATTAGAACACAACCGCCTTTCATTTACTTTGCTCTACGATTCTTACAACGCTGGGATCATCGCAGTCTTCGCAATCTCGCAAATTTACATTTCTAAAAGCGACACGCGGCCGCCCTATGGTGTTTCGTAACTTGTGGGACCCACTTCGGGAGCTGATTGTACGCCTTAAAAAAATTTTTTAAAAATGTCATGCAAATATGTGTCCTGTCTGTCTTCGTTTATGAGATATAACGGATTTTATAAATAGAGCAAACTCTCTTTCCATAGATCGCAATAGTTCGTAAGCAAGAATTCGCACTGTTTGCAAGTAATTCTTACTTGGTATCTTTCGTGTGACTGTTTGAAGATTCAGCAAATTTCGCAGTACTCTCTAAATCAGTTCAGTTCTTACTAACAATCGTAATACGTGTCGTTTGAAGTGATAACGGAGTGATTATTCCAATTTAGAAATGACAGATATGCATCTGATGGGCTCGCTGTGTGCAATGCAAGTGAAGCAAGACGTTTATACTCGGAATATTTTCCCAATCGGCGTATTCCAAGCAAGAAAACATTTCAAAGAACACACGAACGTCTACGAGAGACTGGTTGCTATTTCTTAGCCGAGTGGCTAGGCAATTTTTAAATCAACGCTTTGCAAATAAATGGATTGGTCGTGGAGGTCCCATCGCATGGCCTGCTCGTTCTCTAGATTTGAATCCATTAGATTTTCATTTGTGGGGACATTTAAAATCTATCGTATACGCAGCATCGATTGAACATGCTGAGATACCACGAAATAGAATAGAGCAAGGCTTCCGACAAATTCGAGAAACATCAGGAATGACAGAGAGAGTAACCAGATCAATGACAAGACGCGTGCAGACTTGTCTTCAAATGAAAGGTGGTCATTTCGAGCGTCTTTTGTAAAAGTAATTAAAACAGAAAGTTCATTGTATCTCATGACAACGAAGACGGATAGGACATATATTTATATGACTTTTTTTTCATTACTTTTAGGTGTACAATCAGCTCCCGATGTGGGTCCCACAAGTTACGAAACAAATAGACTTCACTGTTTCAAATTGGAGCATCGTTGCTATGACTGTGTTGCACCAGCGACCAAGCATTACTTGACAAGTTGACACGCTGTTCATCGTTTGACTTCGACCAGTCTTACAACATCAAAATTGATCAAATTTTGAGCTCTTTATTCCTCAATGTCAATCGTGCAAGCACACGATCTAATTCTGAAGAAAACGAATGACTTGGTTCTCACAAGTTTCATCGGGCCACTTGTTCGTTGAATCGAGATCAAGTCTGCAAAATAATGATCTGATTGTAGGCAGTGTGTCTCGATGTTCCATTGACATTCATCATTGTCATCGAAAGACACGGCAACACCTCATCAAGATCCTCGAGCCTTTCGCGGCCCAACCTCATCAATTTTTTTCGTATTTTTTCCAAACCCGAGTGTACGATGGCTCTTTCATGGAAGAATATCCTGTTCTTTCAACAGGGCAGCGAGCTTCATCAGGCGCCCCCGAGGGTGTCTATTGACACAGCGTTGTTGTATAGACAATGACACCGGTTCATTAGCAACAACAGATTCCGGGGCTTTTGACGAAAGTAACCGCGACCTCTGATTAAACCCTCGACCCACGCTCGTCACGATAATCTTGATTCACGCTTGGACGTGAGTAGACACAGTGGCTCGCGAAAATACTAATCATCCTGTCATTGAAGAATTCTACAGATACCGTACGGGTCACGTAAATTTCGGAAAACTTATGATATTATTAATACTGTTATTATTGAAGTTATGTAACGCTCGGAAATTTCATAAACACCGTAAACGATTATTGTGACTCTATTGGTAAAGCCTGTAATCTTTGTAAACTTGATTCCATTGGTAATCTGAAAATTTACACAGACATTACGGGATGTTTAATTAGTACGCAGAGTAGGTGACCATCTCAGAGGCACAGTGAGTAGACTGTAGATGGCAGCTTATATTTTTATAGTTTTATAAAGAAATTCGTGCGACTCGCCAAATATTGTAATAAGTACCTTATTTTGGACGTTTACATATTATATGCATTCTATAGAATTTTTCGCACAATATCATCTCTTACTATTACATATATTGTAGTAACAGTGACATATAACCATTAGACATACATGGTCATTATTGACACGTTAGATATTCAGGTTAAATATATAATGTAATGAATAATTAACTGTTTCAGTACTTCTATAGCGCGAGATATATGTATATTTGTGCGAAAAAATCTTGTAATTTCTACGTATATATGATATATTCGATCGCGTTAGAATGTTAATGCAATATAATACGCACGATGTACGTATGTACGGTACGTGTCTGCGAAAAGTTCGGATACCTTCATGAGCAACTCGAAACCTCGATTTCGACTCGGATGGTTCGTTTCCTTTCCCATAGGTTTCCATCCAGCGAGGCTATCGATTATTACGGCGTCCTTCGCGAAGGAACGCCGCATACGTTTAGTATCGACGGATCACCTTGCGTTCGACTGCTACTACGTAGTCGCAGTATGCAGTTGACCATCGTGCAATCAACGATCATTAGGGCAAATCAATAGCCGCGAGACGAGAGTGATGCGACGGCGTTGTCAATTATGATCCAGTTGGATCCTCTTACGTCCAAGCAAATTGCCAGGTGTTTCAAGCAAGATTACTCGAAGTTCGTCAATCGGCGACCGATCCAAGCGTGAACCGATTATATTCGTGCACACGCGTAGGCCAAAGCAACTCTGGCCGTGTCGTACGCATCACGTTCGATCGAGTGTTGCGCAAAGGCAGCGGTTGTTTCCTAGCGATTGACGGGTGAGCCAACCGGTCGTTGTACGTAGTGCCGTTCCATGTTTGCTCCAACCTTTTGCAAATCAAGTCCATTATTCGCTTGTGTCCGGCCGAATGTGTCCGTGGAACGTTCGCCAATTTCGCGACGAAACTCTCGTAACTTCCCCATTAACCTCTTGCCACGCACGTCGAGAATCCTTTGCCCCAAATTGCAACGTTTTCTCAGTTTCAAGGGGGTGTTCTAGCGTGAACTTTTGGAAAAACCGATTTTTTCTTTTTTTTTTTTTGCATATTTTTAAAGAACACGGTTTCGAAAATAAATCTCTGTAACCTTACGTGTGAACTCGTAAAATTAACGAAGTTATGGTTGTTTGAAGAACGCGACGACTAGCGTCATTGTTGCCGCAATACTAAACTTTAAAGGCATTTTTCTGGAGACTATGGTGTCCATGATATCTCAAGATCTACTTGACCAATTGACTCAAAATTTTAAGTACGCATTTAGTACATAGTACGCATTCAGTTATATTTTTCTAGGCTTCCGAATTTTAACAAAAACATGCAAAAATTGATAATCGAACTTCAGAGTATCGCCACTTTTTTAATTACCGACTTTTTTCTTTCGTTTCGGTACCTGCTATAACCAAACTCATACTAATTAAGGAACATTCGCGTGTTTTTTATTTCCGACAAGCAGAATGGCCGAAATCATGGACACCGACGTGAGACGACCTTTTTTTAAAAGCGACTATGTCTCAGAGTATGCGGTGCCACTAATTTTAACTTTCTTTGTCCCAAAAAATTTTAAAACGTCGTTGAGACACGTACAAATAAACCTTGTCAATTTGACTGCAAAAGGTATAAAATAGTTTCTTTGCAAAAAATTCCCTAACAAAATTAAAAAAAAAAATACACGCACTTCACACTAGAAGTCACCCCCTTAAGTATATTTAACTATAACTATAATATATATATATTGATTGTTTATTCTTAATAATTTCTATCCAGTGACATCGTACCGACGAGTTCGAGAGAAAACGAAAGCGACGAACGACTGTATACGGTTTCGGTCACTCGTTATGGTCCGCGCGAGGAGTTGAACCGCTTCAGACCGAGATCTCGCGTCTCTCCGTGGTGAAGGAATTTTTTTGAAAAACGTTGACGAAACGGAAACTTTCCGAAGTTACTCTTCTCTTCTTCTTTTTTCTCTTCCGCGACTCGATATTAACTGCGTCCTCGTCCTCGTATTTTCCTCGTAGTTGAACAATTTCTTGACATTGAGAATCACAGCCGCTGCATCTACTTTGTAAATGTCTATTTTCGAAAGATGTTTGAATGCCACCTTGTGCGTGCAGAAGTAAGATTGGAGTACAAACTTAATCTTATCCGGGCTCGGGTAAGATTAAGTGGATAGAATTTAATCAGCTGTTCTGACGTAATTTGGAGAAAACAGATAGAAATAGAAAGTATTCGCCCAATCAACGAAAATAATTATTCACAATTGTCCTTTTTTTTATCGACAATTATCCTTCTTTTTCATGTCCAGCAAAAAGAATAATTACAGACGCTAACGTCAAACGTAATTTGAGCACTTTGGCTGGTCATAAGTTCGTTAGCATAACTGGTCTAACAGTTACGCGCAAAAACGTTTGAAATTACAATCCAATGAAAATAACAGTTCGTAAATTCTCATAGTTATTCACTTAGAACGCTGCGTTCTGAATTCCAATGATACTTTGTAGTATTATGTGAAAGTTAATTTTGTACTATTGTGATACGTTGGAGAAATTATAAATCTCTCCAAAACTCGAGTATATGTATTTTGTTTTTTATAGTTATTGTTGTAAGGAACTTGTAATTGCCAGTACGAATTATTTCAGTCGTCAATTTATCATTGACGATTGATTTTGTGCTCTTGTTGAATCGTTTATAAACCTAAATTTCCAAACGACAGTATTGCCACTTTGATGTACATATTTGTACAAAGATCTTTAGTCACTGGATAAGAATTATTCTTCTCGCCAATTTACCGACAGAAAGAATTAACTTCTAACTTGTGAATAATCACCTAGGGCAATATTTATATTTTTCATTCAGTTTTGTAGTTTGAGCGATGCGCGAACAAGTTGTTGCTCCTACGTTTGTTTCGTTGTTCCTTCTATATTTTATTTTCGATTTGCATTTGAACGGATTTATCTCGCATTTCTGGCAAGCTAGCAGCGATTAGAGAAAACATGTGAATAATTTTTTCACGAGAAGTATAAGAATAATTGCAAGAATTATTGGCGATTATTAAATGAGCCGATTAACGCACATACTTGCATGCATTAAATATTAATAAGTGGAAATATGATAAATTCCGCAAAAGCTGTGATAATTGCAATGAAACTTTAATCACGGATATTGAAATTCAATGATAAATGACGTTAGATCGATTAATAGATAGATCTCGAAGAAAAGATTCGAAAACATTGTGTCAAACAGGACAAATACACTTAACACCATTGTATCGTGAAAGAATGTGTAACATCAACGAACTTCGTTCAAAACTGTTGACTGTCTTTGACATTAGAGTTAAGATATGAAATTTTTTATCAGAAGAATTGAAAAGTTCATGAACACATGAGCTCTTATTTCTGCGTGTGTCATGTCATTCCAGTCTCTAAAAATCTATAACCATAGATATACACAGTTTCGAAATAACGTGTATAAATCTATATCGAAATTTCTACGAAATGATCATTTTGATTATTTCGATAGTTCTGGAACCAGACAAATTATTTCAATCGTTGATTGTTAAATAATAATTAAATAGTATTCGTCTTCAAAATGTAACGATTGACAAACGAATTATTTTCCTTGCCACCGGTTTTGAATTTCTTTCTACTCAGACAAGAATAGAAATTTACATTTTGTACGTTGATCCGTGTTTCCTCCTACCGTACTTGGAAAATCGTCAATAGATGCAAAAAATTCAACGATAATCTTTATCCAGTATTAAATCACATTGTTCGTATGGTAATTTTCACATGCATGACCAGCTGAATTGCAACCACAGAGTTGCAACTCATGACATTCTTTGTTTGTTCTTTTTAAACCAATAATCGATGGATTAATCGATATTAATCAGTTATACATATAATTACTTATTTTGTTCTCGCCGTTTTCTAATGTTGATTATCTACATTAAATTGAATAGAACTTAAATTAGAGTATTTAGAGTGTACATCTCTCTAATGCAGATTATCTGCATTAAATTGAATAGAACATTGAAATGCAAATATTTGTTTCGTCTATACTAACTACTTTGCTCTGGATATATTTTATGTGCTCGTAATTGTAATAATGCGGTTGAAGGATACGAGATAATTTTTGCCAAATGACAAGTCAGTAACAATAAAATAGTCTAACGAAAAGGAAGTCTAATAAAAGAATTTTGCACTGTTAAATCACCGCGGTCAAATGATTGATTGACACGTACTATTAAAATTCAAACTTGTTCTAATTCCTCTACATAATCTTCCTCGACACGTGCAGAAGAACCCACTTCCGATTTACGCAATTTTTATATTTGCAACTCCTTATACAAATAAATTCAAATGCTCTTGTCACTGATGCTTAAAAATAGAATGCTGCTAATGTGATCTAGCGCGGCAGAAGAGTATTTAAAACGGTCGAAAAGGAACAGAAAGATCCGCGCGTAGTTTCGTTGATGCGATTGTTCCGTTTTGACAGCAGTGCTCTCTTGTTCTTCTTTTTCTTCCATCTGTTTTTCTTTCTCGTGATGGTAACACACGGTAAGAGTTTCTTTTTTCCTTTTTTTCCTCTTCTTTTCCATTGCGCAAGACAACGGGGTTCATAGGTCAGTCGTACCTTTCATTCGATCGCGTCTCGCAATCGCGACGATTAATTAAATGTTATCAAACATTGAGCAACACCGTTTTTAACGATATGGCGTAAACGTCAGACCCGAAGCGAGGATTTTGTTCGGCTATACATATGTGGTGCGAAAGGGAAAATATAAGTTGCGTGACTTTGTGACCGTCTCTGGCGTGGCAGTTGACAGAAAGAACCGAGATCGAAGGAGAGGAAAGTAAACAGAGAAATTGACAGAAAAGAAACGAAAGAAACAAGTGGCAGAGAGTTCGACGAGGAAGCAAAAACAACTGACTGAAAGAGAAAGAAAGGAAAAAAAAACTGGAAGAAAGATCGACAAAGGAGAGAAAGAACTGATAGAAAAACGGCGAAACTGTGTGAAAGATCGGGAGCACGGGGGGAATGGGGAAAACAAATTAGCTACGACGTCAATGTCAGACGCGGTGCGACGACAAAAGGAATAGTACGTGTGGCATGATGCGGCGAGGAGCGGCGTGACGGAGGAGCATTTCTTCGGAAATCGGCTACATCGACTCCATTACCAAGCGTAATCGCGAACCACCAGCCTGGCTGAAAGGGATATAAGACTACGACTGCACGGTTGTGCGTTGTCAGACCGTAGAGAATATCGTTCGCGGTCAAGCTAAAGGGGAAAGAGAACCTTGGCATCGGTGTTCCTCCTCGCTCAGTGGTGCGTGCGGAAAGTCGAATCGAGAATCTGCCACTTCGATAACAGTTACCTCGGATCCATCGTGCACGTCGGTACCCTCTCGCCGGCTTCTTCTCCACACCCTGTCGCAGTGATCGATTCGATTCGATTCCTCCTTTCTTTTCGTTTCCTTTCCTTTTCCTTTTTTTTTCTAAATTCCGCCCGAGCGAGCGACCACCGGTCCTCCGTTCTTTCTTCCTCTCGTCGTAACAACGTGTACAACTCGGCAACGAGTACACAGGACGTCCTTGGACGAAACGGAACGGCCAAAAAGAAGACAGTGAAGGAAAATCGGCGGTGGATCGTTGCATCGTGGATCGTGGCTCGTCCAGCAGGATTCTCCCCTGCCGATAACCTGTCGCCGCGGGTCAGGCACGTTGATTCGACGCACGACCGTCTCTCTTCTCGCACACAACAGGTGAGAGTAACGTCTCTTTTTCTCCTTTCGTTCGTTTCGCTTTCGTTTGCCACAGCGAGACCCACTTCCATCCGAATCGCGCGATTTTGCTCCACGACGGCCCCGATATACACGTGACACGCCGCAATCGGAGAGTTCTCTGTTACTTTTTATACATCGAAATGAAACTTCGCTAGAAATTCTTTTCTCTCTTTCTTTTTTCTTTCTTTTTGTTTTCTTTTAACGCGCGTGACGAATAAGTTTGAATACAAGCGACAAAGATTCAGGGTTAACATGTTGGGATTACATTCGTCCAAATGAGTTTGAACGCAGTTAAGACAGTGATTTGAATATTTCAAACGTGAGAAGAACAATTCGACGAGCTTCTCTAACGTGTGAAATGATAAGTTTCTACAGTGTGTCGATAATACATCGAGCATGTGTCTTACAAGACTTCTACGACTGTTTACAAATTGTCCGCAGACGTCTGGAAAATTGTATGCGGACGCGCCTTAAAAAGAAATGATTAGACATTCACACGCTGTGCTGAGTACACCTTTTCAGTCGTGTATCCTGCAATCGTTCGTGCTACCGAAATAAAATCATCGAGCAACTGTCTTGAAATTAAATTAAATTTCCGAGTATACTTTAAAAAGTAGTGAACGGTTCAAGTTAAATTGGTTTTTCAAACTTCTCGCGAAGAAGAGGAAAGAAAAAGGAAAAAGGAACGGAAAGGAAACGATTACGAACGGAAAGGAAATTGCTAATGAAAATGTTTCGATGGCGACAGTTAATCGAGAAATTATTCTGGACGCGTGTCAACGACATAGATCGGGAATATTATGATTTTGTCAGTTCGATTGAATCGTAAACACATATTTGTCAAGTTAAACATTGCGACTGTAGCGATAGCGGATCGGTAATTACATTGCAACGACGATGGAACATGCTGTGTCCACATTTTGCCTACCTGTTTTGCAACGTGCTTAAATGAAAATTTATCGTGGAAAAACCTACGTGCCCCGTGCAGTTCAGTTCGATTTGCCATCCCAAAATATAAAACTGATTGAGGAAGTTTGAAAACCAACGTTTCCCCGAGAAAGAAAAAACAAGATTAGCGAATCTCGTAGCTAATCGTTAAAGAAAATAGTTTACTGAATAAAATAAAATATAATGTAATATAATAAGCATAAAAATGATTGACAGTTGATGATTAGACGAAAGCTTACATCAAAAAAGAAAACGAATTGTCAGTCGTCAAATCGTTCAATGTGTCACCTTAGATATTTACAATAATTTGCTCTTTGTCGTGAGAAACAAACGAATTATGACAAGAAGTGGAATTTTATGCATTTATGGGAAATTTGACGGTGCAAAAATGTCACCGATAGTGATAAAGGTATGTAGCATGGTAAAGATTCTTTAATCGTATTAAAAAAAATGCAATATTTTGATTCACGATCTAGTCGTGGTATTTGAATTCTTCTATCAATCAGTCGATTCGTTGACCCATGCCACTGCCACGACGGTCGCTGCGAATGATTTCGAATAATTGAAATAAGATGAATATCGTCGACAGACTTGAATAATACCACAAAATGAGAAATGCGCTTTCGTTGCATTTTCACTGTGATAACGTTTCTCACTGAACCTCGTTAATGCGGAGAAAAAGAATCAAATATATACGTAAAGAGGCAATGTTCTGTAGAAATTAAATATTCCGCTGACAATGCGTATGAATATCGCGTGACGGCCAATGTGTGTCAATTCAAATATCCGTCATTCAATTCGCACAGTCTGTTAACTTAAATATTCACCAATTTGCTGCGAAACGCGAACGAGTTTTAGACAGAGTGAAAAAAAAAAAAAAGTAATCGAGAAGCGAACAAATATCGTCGTAGTCAGAGGTACGTTGAAAGTAGCTACGACTAGATGACTGTTTGACATGATACGTTTGCAACACAAGTATGCGGCGAGCTCGTGACAAAAAGGTTCTTAGAACGTCCACGCACGAAACGTCCGCTTGTCTCGATAAGAAACGAGCGGGACAGTGTGTTTGTTCGTAACAGTAAATATTACTACTGCGAGGAACATGAAACGGTAAAGAGATTATATAAATAGCGCGATATATTGGCAATTCTAATTGACGTTTACTGTGTTGCACACTCTTGAATATTTCCACACGCGTCTGGCTTGAACTTGGCTAATAGCCTCCGAACGTTTTCTATCTAAATCGAAGGGTCGAAAACCACCGAGCAGGACAATAAAATCGCGTCGGATCTTTATAATTAAATCGAAGCTCGTCTTTCCACTTTTTCTCTCACCTGTCCTGAGAAATTCCATACCGGTTGATGTCAGAGACCATATAAATCACGCCAGTTCCTTCGATGTAATTAAAAATCGAAATGAATAAATATCACCTTTCTTCACGTGTTTCTTTCTTTTTTTTTTTTATTATTATTGTTACGAGTTGTTAACTTGTGAATAATTTTCATGCATTTACGGGGAAATTGAAAGTGGCAGGAGTTCATACAAACATGCGACAATGGAATAAAGTATCTTATGATCGAGTATCTGTTGTGATGAGATAAAGCAAATTCTTCTATCATACTTTTTATTATTTCTCTGGCTACGTTCATAAAGTGCATCGAAATCGTGCAGTCTAATTGTAGATTCGATACTTCAGTGCTGTTGCGATCGGTGAATTATAGTCGCTGCAAATAAAGTAGTTACACCTCATCGTATTTATTGCTGCGTTTACGTAATAATTGACTGGATCCATGTGTATTAATGGAAAATTTAATGAACTGCAGAATCTGACAAGATTTCTTCATTGGAAAATGAAGGTGTACAAGCGGATAATTTGTAGCCATTATGTTTCGATTATGTGTTACGTTGTTATACATAATCGAAACATAATGATATCTTTGTTCTGTTTCTGCCCCAGAAAGATCTAATCTTAAACTTTTGCAATTTATCTTATTTATTAATGACACGACCGCGCAACCCACGACTAGAATGCGGATTTTTATGCATTTGTGGGAGATCGTAAAATGTATGCAGCAGGCAAAAATAGACGAATCAATTCAAAGTGTAGTGTAATAATAAGAAAAATAATTTCAAAGTACAGTGCAGCGTGGTGATAAGTCAACAGTCAAGAAATAATCCAATCTACCTTTTCTAATTTCGTTCTTTCCCTTCTAACGGTATTTACAAAAATACGAATTTACATCATTAGATCTACTGATAACTTTTTAAATTTTAAAACTATTTCCCTCCGCGATATAATAATCTGACATATCGTTGGAAGATCGACGATGTGTCACCGATAATTATAATTATTGTTATTTCTTACTCTCCATTGTCATTCATTTTTAATACATTCGTAATGCATTCTTCGCCAATTTTTTCTATATACCTTACGAAACAAGTAATAATAGGAAATTCGTAACACAATGCGCATTTACAATTCGTCACGTTCGTGTAGAATATTGTTGCGTCCATTAATCATGTGCAAAAAACTTGAAAGTATCATCAGGCTGCAAAGTAGTCTGGGCCGGAACAGGTGCCTAAAACAGGATTTCTCGAGATTTCCAAGAGAGTCGGGATTCCCCATCCGACCGTTTCGTTTCCTATACCCTTTTAATTGCTATGCATACATGTAATAAATATCTTTTAACGTTCGCGAACCATTTACAGTGGTCGATAGAAGAAAATTTACAACAGGTATACTGTTAGCGCCGATAATCTCCTAAATACTATATTCTTTGTCACACTTGATATAAAATCAACAAAAGCATTTCTATTCTCTGAATGAAAAATATGACATATTCTTTATCTACTTTTTTCTTAAAATTCTTTCTTTTGTTTAAATTACTCAATTCCTGCGGTTTCGAATTTTATATATAGACAACATAATAATTTCGTATGTAAAATGGATATGTTATATGTTACTAAAATATAACTGCTATAAATAACGAATGAAAGTCCGACAATCCAACGACGGCTGCCTGTTAATTTGCCGAAGGCAAATCAAGGCCACGAAACTCTCAAACACCGCTTGCAATCGATTTTCAAATCAATAGATACTAAAGAAGCGTAACTTGTAATTCGTTAGACGAGTATAGCGAATATCAGCGCGCATCTTTTGTTTAATGAACATTTTCTTTAATCTTGAAATGCCGAAGCATCGACGATAATATCGCACGTAGAAAGCCAGTTATTTTGTTACAAGTTGTACAATATTTCGAAAGGTTGGCGAGACGCGTGTGCAGGTTGTGTGGTGGAGTATTTTAAAATATCAATGACCGCATTATCGATACTCGAACTCGGAAAATGTGCGTGAGAGACCCCGCGTCGCTTTTCGTTGGCCAAGTTGAAGTTTCAAACACTCATAAACGTCATGAAATCACAGTCACGGCGCAGGAATGCAACAAAGTTGTTGTGAGAAAGAAATCTACATACTCTTGCCTAGAAGTTCGTTGCTAGATGAAGTCTAAACAAAAACATTGTAATTGCAGTGAGTTTCAATTGCAATTTCAATGCCTTAAAATGATAACATCGTAAGTGAGTTTATCTGTTCAATCTTCCTGAACGTTTCGAAATTTTCCGAAATGCTCAGAGATTAACATTATATTATTATTACGTTATTCAGATTCGTAGCAATTTTTCGAGCTTAGATTAAAAAGAAGTAGACTTGTTGCCCACGAAAATATTGAAAATATTTGTTCAATAGTAATAAATTATACTTTAAGTGTATATTTAATGTATGTAATATTATACATGTAATTTAATATATATCACATTTATATATAGAGTATAATTAGAGGATAATTATATTAAAGAGAATAAAATTATTATATCAAAGAAAATAATTATATAGAGTATAATTAAAGAATGTATAAATAGAGTATAATATATATTATATATATATATTTTTTATATATTCAATTATTTTATAATTTTACATATTTATTATACTTGTCATATTATACTAAATGTTATATATATAATACTATGTAATACTATACTTATATATATATAATATGACATGTAATATTATTACATACTACATATTATTATTGTGCTAAATATTATATATATTATATATGTAATATTTATCATGTTATTATATTATACTATATATATATATATATATATATAATACATTTGTATTTCATAATTTTCCAATAATTCTGTACATATAACAACAATTGTCTCTGTTCAACCTGTGAGACACGTTCCAAAGTTTTAAGCAGGAGTGTACAGGTGATCTACATAGGCACATACACGTATATAATAACAACATCAAACTCGTTGATCGTGGAAAAAAATTGTATGATTTTTCCGTTCAAGCATATCATTTCATCAAACACCGATTTGGCAACATCGTGTTCGATTCTTCTTTTTTCCTCGCCGTCCACCCTGCACACAACGCTTAATCAAGCGTCAGGTAGTTTAATCTGTAGGCAATTATGACGGAATGGTTACTCAGGTTTGCTCGTTAATGGCGCAGCCAATGTTGTAATTGTATTTCGCTTTGCTCGTGTTTTGTTCCGCGTGGAATTTGGTTGGTGCGGCCGGTTTGATACAGTTTCTCTCCTACGTCGACGTATTCATGGGTCGACGTGGGGATTTCGTTCGGAAGATCAAGCCCGTGGAATTCAGTAGTGGCTTGAACCTTGACCCGAGCCACTCCGTTTCCTTTTCTCCCGCCAACTGTACAATACCTGACGTATATCCATATCGACTTCAACATCCAGCGACGGTTCGCGGCAAGTTGCGCCGTGGGATTTTCAACTAGCCGGGCAGCAACCAGTTTCGATCTCGATCGTTGCACCATAACTCGTCCATAATGAAAACACGCAACCGTTTACCCAGCGAGAAAGAAACCGAAGGATAACGCCTGAATAACATGGGACAAATAATTTGAAGGAACGCGTTCGTCGTATTTCATTTAATGACAGCGCAGCCACGATCGTGAAACGCTTGTTTTCCTCTTTGAGATTCCGACTCGTGTTTCCACTCATCGATCTCTCCCCAACGCGTCACCAGACGGCGGATGTTTATGCAATTATTTTGTATTTTTGCGAGGATAATTAATCCGAACGTAACGGACGTGGAGAATTATTCCCCTCGTTATAGACATTAGGATGGGGAAACATTCCTCTGAATATATGTCTTGGAATATACGTCACGTTTGCATATTTTTATGGTTTTTTGTTTTTTTTCTTTGTTTTTTTTTTTTTTGCGTGTTACGTGCATTGCGTATGTTTCAAAAACTGCAGTCTATATACAAGTGGCGTCTCGCGACGTTATAGACAAGCGCGAAAGGAATAAAGAAATAAAATCAAGGCTGTTCACGTTTGGAAGTTATGACAATTAAGCTATGAAAATCTGTCGAATGTGTAAAATACAATTTTTCTTCGCTTCGTTTGCAGAAAAAAAGAAAAAAGAAGAATGAAATACAAATATTATATATATATATAGAACATAATAAAATAATAAATACTAGACATATAATATATATAATATTTAATACAATAATAATATATAGTATATCATTAATATATTAATAGTAATAATATATAGTATATAATAATATTACATGCATAACATATATATATATATAACATAATAAAATAATAAATATTACACATATAATATATGTAATATTTAATACAATAATAATATATAGCATATCATTAATATATTAATAGTAATAATATATAGTATATAATAATATTACATGTATACATATATGATATTTAGTATAATATGACAAGTATAATAAATATGTAAAATTATAAAATAATTGAATATATAAAATATATATGTGTGTAATATATATTACACTCTATATAATTCTGTATAATTATTCTCTTTAATATAATTATTTAATTCTCTTTAATATAACAATTTTGTTCTCTTTAATACAATTATTCTCTATTATACTCCGTTGAATCTGAATGTTTCTCAACTGAGCTTATCCAAATTCCATTTTCTTGCCAGAACGGGGCCTTAAAAGAGAAAGTTACTTCCCTGTCCAATCTAAAATTAATCGAATTCGTGTAATAATATTAATTAATCGAATTCGTGTACGTTTGACAAGTATATCTCCGACTCGTTCCTGCATTTCGACAAAGATCGAGCAGAATCGAAAATTGGAAGAACGAAGTCCTTGATTGCAGGTCGAAACGTTGACTCATCCGAGGATTTGTCAGAGAGAGAGAGAGAGAGAGAGAGAGAGAGAGAGATTTAAAAGAAGAGAGAGAGAAGAGATCGAAAACTTGATGTGGGGGAATCCCAAACAGATGTGTACTCGAGGTCGTTGCACTCAAGCCAAGAGACTGTTAGAGACCCATATATGAAGATAACGAAAGTGGACAGGCAAGTGCCGACGCTCCGGCCACTGAAATTGAACCAAAGGGGGCAAACAGGAGAAACAGCGCGCATTTAACGATCCCGTTCACCTTGGTTCACGAGTAGCAGTCACCAACCAGCTTTCTGCCCCCTTTCGAGGCCTGCTCCACGCTCCACGAAGCCACGGAATCTAACTGCATCCCCCTTTCCCTCGGCCACGATCTTTTATTCCGCGAGTAACCTGTCCCATTGTCCTCTTCCTCTCCTTAATCACTGCCCAGAGCGGTGTTCTTTGTTCGTCCGCGCGATGACGCGGCGCTCTTCACCTCGCTTTTGATTACGAATTTCGATCGTTCCCGCGTGCATCGTCGTCAGACGTCCGAATGGCGACGGGTAGATCCTCTTATCGTTGATGGAGATATTTACAAGGTTAATCGTATGCCTACCCTATTGGCCTCACTCTAGTTCAAACGTCCGATTCGAGACCTTGGACAGAAAAGTCGGTTTCTTTTTCTTTTCTTTTTTCCTCTTCTTCTTCTTCTTCTCTCTTTTCACTGACGTTCGAGTTCAACCGCGTCTCGAGAATTGATTAGAATATAATAGTGTTCAGGTTTGCTAGTTCGGGCATGCACGTGGATTCCAAAGTTCGGAACAAAGATGGTTAAAATCGAGTCATTCGCGAAGTATACCGAGATTGTAATCTCGCGAGAACGTGTGCATGATTACCATACGTGCGTTGTTGTAAATGCTTATTTTTATTTTTACACTTTAATCGACACGTAATTGTACGTGCAGTATATGTGTATTTACCTGCAGTATATGTGTAATTTTCCAGTTTATTTATGTTTCGCAGTCGGCAAACGCCAATTTTTACTAATCAAAGTCAATTATTAAGTACACAGTTAAAGTCACAATTGATATCCGTAGTTAATGCTGATTGAAGTTAATCGTTTCCAGATCAAGTCAGTCTATAAAAAATCAAGCATTTAAAGCGAAAGAAATAATAAAATGTAACACACTGATTTACCAGTCGCGTGAAATACAAGATCAAGTTATATACAAACGTTTACGTGGAAATTAAAAATTACATTGTATAAGATATTTGTGTAATTGGTAAACGAATTAATGCCTATACAATGTCTGAAATACTTGTTTCTTTCTTTCGATTTTCGAGAATAGAATTTAGGTAGGAAATTGCTGCGCATGTTAAAAATGTTACAAAAAGCAGTACGCCACTTTTTGGTTGCTTCACGTATCATTTATTCATGCAATTTTACAATTTTTTAAATTTCCAACACGTGCACGAAGATCCGCGATATAATTGTTATATTTGAATTTTATGCGAGCAACAAGCCGAGATACACAGCGATGGTCAGTTGATTTTTAATTAAATTAGAGGACGTGTTCTTTCTTGGATCAAACCTGAATTCAGCTTTCAGCCGAGTCGCTCGAAAAAAAACGGGACAATTAAAATTTCGAAATAGTAAATCTGGATTAAATGAATAAATCGCGGCTCGTTTCATTTCGTGACGTCATCGTTGGCTGCTTGTTCGATTCACAGAGATTTTACGTTGGAACAATTAACACGAAATAATTCATACACTCGTATCAACCGACCGAAAAAATTATCAACGTGACATTATATTATACTTGTAGATCAGCTGCATTCTGCTGATAATAGTTCGAGAATAATTAGAACAAGATAAACCAATTCGACATGTTCGCGTGCATTGACGCAAGGACGTGCTTTCGTTTTTGCTATATTTTTCGCTGTTGCGCGTGATTAACCCACTGAGTACCTTGACAATCTTTCTACCTGTAGAAGTATCATTTGAAATTACAAAATCTCGCGTCTTGCAGCAAAAGTACTTTCTACTGTAAACGTTCGTCTTGTAAAAATCATTGCCGGACTGCGAACTTCTGTGCAGTTGTTCAAGATTTTGAAAAGGAAACATTGCACCGAATTTATATCGAAACACAAATATACAGAATGTCTGAGATGTAACGCTTTCTAAAACGACTCTATTTTCTTAATTACATTGTCAGAAACGAGAATTTGCATGAGAATCCGCAGTCTAATCGCCGTGACAAGTCGAAACGCATTTATTACAAAACTACAGATTTCTTATCGAAATAGTCGAACGCTTTACTACGTCTGACGAAACGTCAATATTAAATAAGATCGATAGACTGTAAATCTGTGTGGAATTTATATTTTTTCGTCACACACTGTCGCCCGTAGCTACGCGGATTAATTCTTTGCTGTCCGCCTACTGTTTAGACATTCAGAGCACTCGCGTTTCAGCTTTCAGCATTGTTCTTAAAATTACTCTGGATCTATCGACATTCTAATCAAATCCAAGGATCGAGGAGTAAAATAGGAATGAATAATTTGATAGAGTTCTTCGAATTAAATTGCTTTCGTACTTTTTCCTCGATCGACTCTCCGAGAGCCTCTCCTCTTCAAACGCCCCGAGGCGATTCCAACTAATCGTCTTGACGCTATTCATTTGCATTTCCCATTCGCCTGCGTATTCTCCTGCGTTCGTCTTCCAACGCTCGATGTGCGAAGAAGTTTGAAAATCCGTGGCCGAGCGAGCGAACGTTTCGAAATCGCCGTGTACTCTCGATCATTAGTTCGTTATCGTTAATTTCTCGCATTTCCAAGACCTCGCCACGGCATTTAGTTTGAATTTGCCAGGCAACCGTCGATTGGGGAACGTTCGATGAATAGGCTCAGCTTCGATCGCCGTTAAGGCAATTTATGCGCCAGCAACACGGAATTCCTATGAATCACTTTAAACCAGGTTTGGCACACGCCGCGTAAACACAGTCGCGTGTACAACAGTGATTTATCCCCCAATTTCCACAACCACGCAAGGATAACCGGATCAATCAAAAGACGTACGTGTGTGTCTTTTTCTTGCAGGTCTTGCCAGAGATCGGGAACAATGTCAGGCATCGTGGAGTGGTACAAAGATCACATGTACAACAAAGCCCGTAAGGAAACCCATGACTCGTCTCAGTCGTATCACTGAAGCGTGAATATCTGTGACGAAAGTGAGATTTCCAATGAGCGTCGGACAAGTCGGAGAGTCGTGCTCGCGATTTTTTTTTCTCTTCTTTTTTTTGTTTCTTTTCTGTTAACCTCTTGCGCTGGAATGCACTGAAACTGTAGCAAGATTGCAATATTTCCACAGTTTTAAGTATGTTCAAGTATGAGGCAAGCAAATAATAGGCAAAAATAAGGCGAAACAAGTAGTAAATTTATTACTTTTCAATCATTTCTATCCAGTGACGTCGAGCTCGAGAAGGAAAGCGACGAATTATTGTACACGGGTCTGGTCACTCGTTATGGTCCGCAAGCTGGTTGAAAGCTCGCTCGATGGTCTCGGAATGGCAACGCACCCGGCAGAAAGTTCTCGACAGAACGCAAGTGCTCGAAATCTCTCGTGCCTGCGAACTGAAAGGAAGTATTTGATACTTGGATAATTACGATGATTTCAAATACTTGCGTTCGATCGACAACTTCCTGCCACGGCCGTGTACCTGTTTCGAAACCTGAGCGACGAAACAACACTTGGCGCAATGAAAAACAATCTGTGTAGCGTCGATTAACGTGCATTGACAATTGCGTGTACATATATATATATATATATATATATATATATATATATATATTTATATATGCGCGAATAATGTACAATCAGTGATAAAGTAATTGGTCCACTCGTTCGAGATCCAAGGAGGATAACGTATTAAAATATGTTGAGCATTGAAATATATTATTAAAATTGAAATGCATTAACATAGCATTAAAATATATTATCAGTATCGAGGTGAATTCAGTATTAAAGCTTTCAGTAATTCCAAGCGTGCGAGAGGTTAAAAAAATGAAGCCAGTACGCGAGTCCAACGCTCACGGGAAACTCCGCTCGAAGTGACACGAGATTTCTAACGCCTCGATTTAACGATGTTTCAGATCCAGTGACGAAAGAATGGTTTCTGATATCAGGACCAGGCCCCCTGGCGATGATCATCGCCAGTTATGTATACTTTTGTCTATTCGCCGGACCGAGGTACATGAAGGATAAGAAGCCGTACGAGCTGAGAACCACCTTGGTGGTGTATAATTTCATACAAGTGCTACTTAGTATATACCTGTTTTGCGAGGGACTGATGAGCGGATGGTTGCACGATTACGATTACCGTTGCCAGCCAGTCGACTACTCGGACAATCCGAAAACTATAAGGGTATCTTTTCACCATAATTCGCTGAGCTAAGGTGGAATTTGGTCACGGTTCGATAAAATGACGAGGAAAGGAAATAAATGAGTAACTCGGAGGGGTTCGTTGTAGAGAGAAAATTGCAATCTTCAAAATCGTGGTGGATTGCGGCAGCGAAAAGCATTTTTCAATGTCTCTAGAGACTTTGGAATCTTTTTCAATTTTCAAAAGTATTTTCCTGCTCTTACCAAAAGTAAACGAACCTGGGACTGTCAAAGATCAACTGAATCCTTGCATGATTTATCTATTTTTTTTTTTTCTTCTTCTTCCTAGACGACTTTCTTTAAACTGTCGACAATTACAATTTGAAAAACGAATATCGTGGACTGACAGCTGACAAACAACTCATGCTCTCACTTGCAGATGGCCAAGGCCGTGCACTTCTACTTCATGTGCAAGCTGATAGAGTTGCTGGACACGGTGTTCTTCGTCCTTCGGAAGAAGGACCGTCAAATCTCGACGCTTCACGTCTATCATCACGCTCTAATGCCGTTTTGCTCTTGGATTGGAGTCCGATTCGTGCCGAACGGCCATGGGACGTTCCTGGGCGTGATCAACGCCTTTATTCACATAATCATGTACGCGTATTACATGCTCACCTCGATTGGCCCGCACATGAACAAATACCTCTGGTGGAAGAAGTATATAACGGTGCTGCAGCTGCTCCAATTCGTCCTAGTCTTCATCCACACCGCTCAACTCTTCTTCAATGGATGCAACTTCCCGTTGCCGTTGGCGGTCCTGCTCCTGGTGAACGCGCTGTTGTTCATCTACATGTTCGGCTCGTTCTACGTGGAGAATTACATCAAGCAGGAGAGAAAGAAGAGGAGGACGTCCGCTGCGGCGGACAAAACGGAATGAGCCCGGCGCGTAATCGTCGGCGTAATTCATTTTCTCGCTCATTAGACAGACTTCGTTACGAAGGAGCAAATTCCACGTCCGTTAGGCATATAGTTCTCTAGCGTTTAACCCGTTGATTGCGGCGCACTCTGACGAAAAGCACGTCTGACAAGGGCACAGCACACCGATATTTTGCATAAAAATCGTCGTGGAACAATGGGGATGACAAGGGATTGATCGTTGACGTCGCTTGACGAGTGAAACGCGATGAAGTAATGAAAAGTTGTGCGCGCAAATACGTAATAACACGTGTGTGTCACAGATAGGCTGCGGAGCTCTTATGCGAATTTATACTTTTTGTGAAAATAATCACATGGGGCAGAACCTGGGCAGAGGTTTGTTTCATCAATTGAGCATCGTAACGATTGTTGTATTTTTGACATTTGATACAGTTTGGAATGGATACTTTTACATATCGTATTTTACATAAATTATTTACGTAATACGCATTCACATAAATTTTTAAATAACCCGCACGCCAATTGTGACGCACGATAACAAGGATTGTATATAATGTATTCTGAAACGTGGATCAACATGGCACGAAGTTAGGTTCCAATCTTTGCGCTGGTATCCTCTTTCTTCATTGCGCGAATCATGATAGATATGTTTGTTGTTTCTGTGGAAGACGGTACCAGATGGTGTACATCGACGCTACGAGGATCGGTGATGCTGTTTGTGCGATTTTTCGCAGAATTTATTGATCTCTGAAAACCGAATGTTGTAGCGTTAACAGACGTGCGAAATAATTTGTCAGTAAACTGCAAGGCGCTGTGTGTCAAAGGGTTAATATTTTGGATATTTATTGCTGGTCGATCGATTTTGTTTATCTGACAATGTGAAACGATCTTCCATGAAGCTAGGAAACAACATTTTTCCGACATTTCTCTAAATTATTCTGCAACAGCGACACTTTATCGGTTCGCGTACCTTCTTCTCAATCGAGTATATTCATACGCAAGCTCAAATCGTTTTTAAATCGTTTCCCTTTCCTTCTTCCTTCCTTCCCTTGTCAAAAAGTACGAAAACAATGTCCATTCTATTTTATATTGTACATTGACCGCGTATATGTAATACATATTTATGTATGAAATTTACACATGCAATACACTCTCGCCAAAAAATTTGGAGCACGCTGACATTTCAAAAGAGACAGATAGTAACTTCTCCTAGTAAATAAATACTTTACGTACAATGTCAACTTTCGAAATTTTAATTGGTTACAACTTAAAGGTGAAAATTATGACTATAATTTCTCGTTCAACTCAAAACATTTGACATTTCATTTCATCTGAAAAGTAAAAAGATGCTGTACACTTTCAAGCAGGGGGGTATATATACACGTACATGATACATGCAACAATTTTTAGGTTTACATCTAATAAAAGCTGTACAATCATGTAAAGCGGGGTTCCTTTTTTATATTAAATTCGATTGTTTCTACCTTGTTTAAAAACATGCTCATATTATGTAATTTAGGTCCTAGAGGGAACTTTTACAGCCACGTTAAGAATCGAGATACACACTTTCAAGAATTGAATCTGGTATCTTAAAAATCGTACCACCTGTCAAAAAAACGAAATGCGTCGAAAAACGTAATAAGACATACGAAATTAGTTTCAGCTAGTAACGTTCAATCGACAAAGTCAATGATGAAAGAATCGTACGATCATAGGTATTGAAAATCGAGTTGGTTCTTTGATTAGTTCTTGTTCAGATTTCGACACAGACGAGATATACGAATAGACAAAACATTCAATGGATTTTTTTTCATCTTACGATTTTCAGATCTTTACCATTTTCACGTCACATCCTGACGTACCGATTCAGGCAAGTTTTGCACTGCAGCGCTACCAGCGATGAGAATTGAAATTAAAAAGTATGAATAGTATTGCCACATCTGCCTCGAGAATTATTTTACTTCGTCTTTGCCCGTGTCATGCACTATTGCTGTGTCTTCTCGTCTGACACGCGACACATATTTCTATATTCGTCGCAGACTAGTGCAATCCCAGATACTGTGGCTATACTTGGATCTATGTTTTTTTGGAAAGATGTGGTTCCTGTAGACGTAATTCCCGTGGCTTTCTTATTGCAAGCGAGGACAATAGAGCACCGTGGGGAATCCGACACTTCCTGCGCCTCTTCCCTCAGAAGAGCTAGGAGTCTTATGTAAGATTTCTCCCACGTACAGAAAAAAAAAAGAAAAAGAAAAAGGATAAGGTCAAGGTAAGATTATAAATGGTAGAGTGTGTGCCTTATCACAGTCGTCACCAGACACATCAGTAGAGCTAATGGTGACGACACCTACTACTACTCCAGACGTTCGGTTAGTTAGGAACTTCTAGGATGAGCACGGACGGTCCACCCATCCTAAAGGTGTTATGCACGCTGCACGCTTAACCTGCAGATCGCACCTGATCCAAGGCTAATAATAAGCGACATCCACTTGCAGCTTGCGGTATTCTTGAAAATTTGTACATTAAGCAAGGACTGTATGTGTTGGTCATTGCATTACTTTGCAAATTTTCGAAAATTTTTCAAAACAAAGTGTGTTTACACCAAAAAAATGTAAATAAACATTGGAAACCAAAACAAACAATCAAAAAAATGTATATAAACATTGAAAACCAAAATAAACAGACCAATGTTTGCAAACAAAGCGAAATTTCAAAGTTTTCGAAGTTCCGATTTCAAATTTTCGAAAATTTTTCAAAACAAAGTGTGTTTACACCAAAAAAATGTAAATAAACATTGGAAACCAAAACAAACAATCAAAAAAATGTAAATAAACATTGAAAACCAAAATAAACAGATCAATGTTTGCAAACACAGCGAAATTTCAAAGTTTTTATTATATGTATATATGTTTCAGTTGCTGTAGTTTATTAAGTGAGCTATTATGCAATGAAGTCATCTACATCACGTGTGGACAGTACATACTGGGTAAGTATGGGTAAGTATTCGTAAGTTAACTTAGTTCTAAGTAAATTGGGTAAGTATAGGTAAGTACAGGTAAGTATGAAATCGGAATTCCGAAAACTTTGAAATTTTTCGAAATTTCGCTTTGTTTGCAAACATTGGTCTGTTTATTTTGGTTTTCAATGTTTATTTAAATTTTTTTGATTGTTTGTTTTGGTTTCCAATGTTTATTTACATTTTTTTGGTGTAAACACACTTTGGTTTGAGAAATTTTCGAAAATTTGAAATCGGAACTTCGAAAACTTTGAAATTTCGCTTTGTTTGCAAACATTGGTCTGTTTATTTTAGTTTTCAGTATTTATTTACATTTTTTTGATTGTTTATTTTGGTTTCCAATGTTTATTTATATTTTTTTGATGTAAACACACTTTGTTTTGAGAAATTTTCGAAAATTTGCAATCGGAATTTCGAAAACTTTGAAATTTTGCTTTGCAGACAAAATATACAAATTTCCAAGATAATATTACAAGCTGCGAGTCGCTTACACTACGATCGAGTGCCATCTTCACGTTGAGCCTGCAGCGTGTGTAATACCTCTAGGATAGGTGACCGTTCATGCTTATATCCTTATTGTTGTTATACTTACCCTGTTTTTTTTTTTTTTTTTTTTTTTTACATGGAGGAAATCTTCAAAAGACACCAGGCTCCCTTGAGGGGGAGAGCCGGGTAGTGTCGGATTTTTACCGACTAAAACCTCCACGGTGGCCCTACGTTTGGGAAGCCCCAGGATTCTCCAGTGGATTCCCGCGGCAAAACTCTCCAACATACCTTTGATCTTCACGACTCCTCCTCCTCTTCATTCATCGTTTTTCTTCATTTCTCTTCCTACTTCGACAAAAACCATGTAGGTATTGCGAGGTCTTCAGTCGGACCTTACCCTTCGTCTTCAGTTGGGAGCCACAACTTCCTTGTCACGGCGTCTAGCTTGTCTCGCCGGATTTGTTTTTTCCCCAATTTTTTTCCTTCGTTTTCTTGATAGTCATCACTGCTTCGGAATACGTGATGGCCGCATTCCTATCACTAACAAGCAGAGCCTTCACTATCGCTGCCGGAGAGAAGTCCCCTCTTATGACTCGTGTGAGAGTTTCTTGTTGCACCGTAAAGGCGGAACATACCTCCAGTGCATGTTCCATGCACTCAGCAGAGTTTTCTTCTCCAATATCCTTTGTAACTTTATCTCAACCTTATCACCATCAACCTACATCTATCATAAACGCGTTCATATAAATTCCGCTGCACCATGTGTAGGTATGAACGTTTTCTACGATATCGTTCTACGAAGGATTAACTCCGTAGAAGTTTCATTTTTAAAATGAACAAATAATCTGATACAGAGAGTATTCACGATCGGACAAGAGTCTTTGACACAGTTCCGCGTTCGATAAATCCGGCAATACAAGATGGTTGCGATAAAATGGTTATGACACAGACGAGGTGTATGAATAGACTTTGCATCTCACAGACTTTCGTAACCTGAAATACTCGTGACCTGAAATACCGACAGAGTAAAAAATCACCAATAGCGCACTCTAGTCTAAATAACGGTGAGTTGGAGAACTAGTGATGGTCAGCAACATGATTTTTGAGAACCATTACAGTGTTGTCAATTTTCAATACCGAAATACAAAGCTCGTCGGTGATTATATCAAGTAAAATGATACAAGCAAAATGTTTAATTGTATCTCCGGATTCCAAAACACGAGATTAGTATTTAAAATTATTGAATTTTTTATTATACGTACATATGTATGTATGTCAGGAAGAGCTCTATTCGTGTTTTACGAATCCAAGGATTAGTCCTTTACCCTACCCTTCTTTTACTTTAAAGCAAACTTATTCAATAATAATAAAAAAAAAAAAGAGAAACTCCTTTTGATATACGATCAAGTAAAATATTCACACAGTTTCTCATCATTGTAGAACAGCGAAAGGAGTTTTAAGAAAAAAACAAATGAAAAGTAACCCAAAACACAGTGTATTAAATACAAATCAAAGTTTAAATTGAAAATAATTGCAACTAAGTTATAATTGGTGTGAAAAATATTTTACATACTTAAAGAACAAATAAAAATCGTCTCGCATATATTACAGCCATAAGCGTATTATTTTATAGACTGTGCTTACATTGAATTAGAAAACGAATGACAAGTAGAAGAATCGTCCACGCGATTATACATTGGAAGTATTTATAGGAAAGAATATTCACGTTGGAAATTATATATCTGTTTTGAGAATAAGTTCTACGTTCTTTCTCCATTAATTCCAATTTACGCAGCAGATCTTCTTAATTTTTCTCCCCCTTTTTCTCAATGATTTCAGTGCTTATTATCATCGTTTTGGAAACGAATTTGAAATGAAGAAAAACAGACGTTGGAGGCCATCGGAACTTTAATTATATTCTGGTCAATGTCTTTTTGTCGTTAAGGGTCACGACCGTGGGACCCGCGGGACCTCTTCATCCGCTTTAAAACGCCATTCATCTACACACTGTCATTTCTAGAAATTATACACAGTGTGCTGTACACGTGCCATTACTTGCGAGATCTGCTCAATTGTATAATTTATCTGAATAAATTCCATTTCTAATGTACATGTATGTAAATTTAATTCTCGTCTCTTCATCTCAATATGTCCTTTTATTGTCAAATCGACGCGATAGCGAAGAATGAATATAACGAAAAGGAGAAATAGCTAAACTTGCAAGTTCCTTCAATAACAATAAACAGACTAAATTCCTATTCAATCGAATCTCCTCTCGTTTTGTCTCACGATTCTCCGAAGGCAGCGTTGAAAATATACGAAGAAAAATAGAGAAACAGATAGAACAGAGTGGACAGAATAGATTTTTAAAAGATAGGTATCACAGAGCCTCGCCTCCAATATTTCAGAAGAAGAATTTTGTCAAATTGACACAAGGGACGAGTGAAGATTTGCGTCTATTAAATTAAAATGCATGTAACGTGTCAAACCAGTTCATCGAATATTCTTCGCTAAAGTTCCCGATAAAAGTTCCCGATGAGCAAGTGTCTTTGTGTTTCGCGAGAATATTTAAAAAGCAATTCACTCGTAAGTCAAAGACCTTTCGAATTAGATTTCAGTCTGCTGGGTCACGCGAGGCCACGGTCATGCGCTTGATTAACAAGTGAAATGTGATTACGTATAACAGATTTCCATTGGAGATGTTTCGTTACTGTTTTCGACAATCGACTTTGTCATCGATGTCGTAGCTGCGGTTTTAGATAAGAATAAAAGATATAGAGCGTCGTGTATAGCAGACATATACCTACAAATGAGAATTGTCTGGAAAAGACTACTATGTAGATGAAAGCAATGTAGATTCGTGTCAGAGTGACGTGGAAGAAAAAAAAAGCGTGTCATAATTATATATTTATTAATGCTAATAAATGCTTAATAGATAATTAATATTAATTTTTTTTCAATATGTCACAGAAGTGTTTCTGGAAGTAAAAAACTAGTAAATTACTATTCGTGAAACGTCAAATTTTGACCCGCCGAATGAATATTATTTTCTTTTTTTAATTTTTTTTTTTTTTTTAACGAAAAACGTTTGAACGAAAACTCTGACACACGAGCGTGAACTCGATTATGAAAAGAGTTCGTCAGAAACAGTCGCCTAATAAATTCATACCTATTGTTTTCTTTACCGGAATATCATAAATCTCTTATTATACTCTACTTATTGTACATACAAATCGTGATTACGAGAAACACATGTACGCTTTATTCATTTACTTTTTTATGAAGCTTCGAGAAAATTTTATTAACGTAGAGTCTAATCTAATGTTGTCTCCAGTTATCAAATATCTTTATACAACACATAAAATAATATTATTATATCATATTTATAATGATACATTTATATCGTAAGTTATACATAAGTCTTTATGTCGGTGGATATATTTATCTGTATTATTATACATAAATTATTTTTCATTAGCTTTCATCCGCTGTTCACACATGACAAGCTTCATTTTAAACAAAAATAAAATTTTTCTTTGGTGGAGAAGTTACTTAGCTATTACTTAGCCATTATATTTTAAACGAACGATTTCCTTCGCAATATCGGCGAAGAAAGAAACAAGTGTATCTAGAAAACAGCCACTGGTTGATAGCTTCGGTAATTTTGAATATTCACATCAATACTTCTAATCTCTGATCCCATTGATCGTAGTAGCTTGAATGAAACATAGTGAATAAAAATGAAAGGATTCATTGAGCAATCGTGTAAATTCTAGTCTCTCCATTAAATCAGCATGGAGCTGACTCGTAGAGTTATACCATGTCAAATCTTTCTAGAAAACTTACTTGGAAACATACTTATTTTGCGCTCAGGCTGAAGCGAGATCGTACCATCTTCGAAGGGAAGGGAAACATCGTTCACAGGCTACCCGTCTGGTTTCGAAACCAGCGATTAATTAAAATACAATGACTGTACGACTCGAGAAAGTTTTTGGCTGGGGGGAATGGCTTCCATCAGTCTGCTGCCATTTTTCGCGGGGTTTAGTTGAATCGGACGACTCTGCGTGGTTACTCTGACGATTGATCGATCGAAACAACCACAGATCCGAAAAGAATCCTTCGTTAGAAGAATAGATTCGCCAGAATTCACCTATCAACACTTTTTGTCCACGTTTTGCCTCTCGTTTCATTTTTTTTTTTTTCTTTACCTCTACTTTTATTTTACTTTCGCGCCTTGTCCATGGTTGTTCGTGAAATTCGACACGAGTAAGACTCGACCGCGCGATTGACTGAGAATCAAAAGGTAGCCAATCCCTTTTTGGAAAGAATAACATTCCCTGCGGAAGAGAGGGGCACTAGGTTCGACTTTTTTTTCCACCCCAGTTTCACCAGAGGATCGTCCATTGTCGATCTTATGAAACCTTTTGTGAGAGATCGTTAGTCGGGATCTTTGTCAGATATTCAGTGACAGCATCATGGCGACGCTGATACGACGAATTTATCACGGTTATCGTTACATTAACGAAGAATTGTCAGGTAAACGAATTGCCTGCCTGTTTCGCGCAACGCGAGCATGTAAATTAGTCACAGCGAATGTATTCCTTGTTTCCGCAAGATCCTCGGACCCAGGACTATTTCCTCATCGGATCACCATGGGGTTGCTTCAGTATAATAGCGTTTTATCTGTACTTCGTGCAAGACCTGGGGCCCAACATCATGGCAAAGAGGAAACCCTTCAATCTGAATAGAATCATACAGATATACGACCTAATACAGATAATATCGTGCTCGTATTTATTCTATAAGGTAAACCAGCAGATGCTCATTTTTCGCTATACGAAGAAGTGATAAACGTCGAAGTCTAATATAAATACGTGCGAATGTGATTTTAGGCGTTGACTCTGGCCTGGTTGTTCCATTATAACTTTTACTGCGAGCCAGTGGACTTTTCGTACGATCCTCGTGCGATCGAGGTACACGTGCAACTCTTTTTACCCTTTAGATACAACGGAGCTACCGATATCCGAACCAACATGATGAAACGAGTAGTTTTCGAATCATAGAATAATCTTCAAATCAAATGTTAGATTTCATTTACTTAAATGGAGGGTGAGGTGATCAATTCGTTTCGATGTATCTTTTGATGTGTGTGTGTGTGTGTGTGTGTCATTTATATCTATTATATTATATTATTTATTATTTATTATATATTATATTATATTTATATATTGCTATATATATATATACATATAATTTTTCGATATTAAACAATTTTTTTCAAATTCTTCAGCATAAAAGTGCACATCCTCCGTTATTTTCACGTGTCGTTTCAGTTTGCGCGCGTTAATCACGAACGAAGCGTCTATCTGTTAAATGCACGTTCGAACAGTAGTGTTCGAAGCGCGTTTCATAGTAAAATCCCTCATCATATACTTTGATAAGTACATTTTTTGCAAATTTAACATGTGTCATCAGAATATATTGTTAAGTGTATTTTGTTTTGATTAGAACACGGTACAAAATTCGCATGTGAATAATATTCTATTGTAGATCACGGACGTTTGTGGATATTTGCATTTCTGTCTTTCTATTTTTATCATTACTGAAATTAAAAAAAATTGAAAAATGAAAACTGAATTGGAACTTTGATAGTTTTACATTCAATTCTATTTGTATATGTCTTTCTCACAAAAATGTATACATAGTTGAAATTTCTCGTAAATACACAAACATCTTCGGTATTCTCATCAAAATTTCGCATTAAATATATGCATAATTAAATCGCAGATAACCAGGATGGTTTGGTTGTACTTCCTGATGAAGGTGTTCGACTTGGTGGACACGGTCTTCTTCGTTCTTCGGAAAAAGCAGCAGCAAGTGTCGTTTCTTCACGTTTATCATCACACAGGCATGACTTTCGGTACTTGGGTAGTCACCAAATTCTTGCCTGGCGGTCACATTACCTTTTTAGGTAAGCTTGTATTTAGTACAACGCAACAACTGTTACTTTCGTACTAATTTTCTCTAAATTCACCCTATGAATACCATTTGGACGCATGGTATAATTTAACATAACCGTGTGTTTTAATTACTGTCGCTGTTCCGTACCAGAATTCCAAAAACGGAATTTTCCGACCACGGTGTTAGTATCCCTTTACTAACTTGTTCAATGTTAACCACCTTGTCTTAGAAGGATTGCCCTTTTATTTACACTATTGTCTATATTATTATATTTCCTTTATTTTGTGTTATATTTGTACATTAATTGTGTGACGTTGTTGTCTCGATTGATTCCCTTTTTCGACTAACTGTCTCGAATCTTCCAAACGCTGTCGACTGTCTTTTTTTTCTTTGAGTGTATGTTAGTGTGTGTGAGATGTAAGCGAGGCGAGTGTAGTAGTGAGGCGTGGATGATGGTGTGTTATAGTGCGTGAGACGGAACAGTCGCGGAATTGACTTTTAAAATTCCTTTTTAGCTCGTTTTTCACATTCTAATTAGTACCACGTAACAGCTTGTTCATCTATAGCAATGTCAGGTGATCATGCAGTAAAGACGCACGATAAATCTGTTAACGCCACAATAAATCAATCATGTCGAAAAGCATCCTATTCATAAGATTCCTATTCACACTGGCAAATTCATTTTTTCTCGGCTAGCGTGTAGTTAAAAATTTAAATACATCAGTATAATCGCGAATGACGACGTTACACTGCGTTGGCAATGATGTTGCATTTAGTTTTGCTATTGTCCCATTTCTTTTAGAAGAAACGATTGACGAAAATACTCGAAAGATCGAGGATGCCAAGTGAAATATACGTCATCGAATCGACGTCAAACGAATGAATTCTGTTGTCACCAGGTACTATCAATTCCTTCGTTCACGTGGTGATGTACACCCATTATCTGGCCACCTCGCTACGAATAAGCAAACCCTGGTGGAAGAAATACGTGACGCAGCTGCAGCTCACTCAGTTCTGCATGATATTGGTTCACTTTATACTGTTGGTCTGGTCGGAGGACTGCGGCTTCCCGAAGTGGACCGCCGCGGTGATGATCCCTCAGAATCTCTTCATGATCATGATGTTCGGCGACTTTTACTACAAGGCGTACATCAAGAAACGGAAGAGCAACGCAAACGGCGTGTCGTCGGATCTCGCGAACGGAAAAATGAAGAGCCAATAGCACCACGCGCCTAGAACGTTTCCAATTCTTCGAAATGACACGCGAACGCGCGCACACTCGCGAGGAATTTTTTTCGCCCCCTCCTTTTTCCCTTTTTTCTTCTTTTTTTTTTTTTTTTTTTTATTTCGGACTTTTTAATATCTAACATTCTACGCGTGTGGCGACGAAGGTCGAACAAACACAAGCATTTATGTCAATTTGGAAATTTTACTCGGGCAAAGCAAAGAGGAAGTGCCGAAAGTTTGAACGTACTTTTTATCCACAATCGCGAGACGTTTGCTGACTTTTAAACACAAGATACCGTGAGAAACGTTGAAAAACATTTTCAGAATACTGTGAGAATATTTTTGAGAAATATTGTAATTTAGTGTTTCCCTTTCCTTATCAACTTTGAGTCTCGTGATCTATGAACTACGTTCTAAAGAATCAAAAGTGAATAAACTTATGTTTACACTACTGCTCAAAAGTTTAGGTATATTTTTACTGCATTTGCATTTCGTAGTTCGATCTTTCGTTACATGTTAATTCCTGTATTGTACGACGAATCAATTCACCATCACTTATCAAATCATTATCGACATTAGAATACATCATTATTATTATTGAGTCTTAATACGATGAATCACAGAAACATTCTAGTAGCTTTCTAATTATCACCGGCTTTGAGCATTTAATGTGGTTTTGCAGTACAAATTTCGAAATCCTACTCAATGATATGTCACACTGCGGATTTTTATAGATTTATAGAAAATGCAAAAATATACGGGGTATATGTGATGAAAAAAAAAAAAATAATATAACTATTATATTTTTTGCACTTTCATATTATTTTTTATTATTTTCATATAATTATGTTTATTATATAATATGATAAAATATCGAAAGTGCAGCGCTTTCTATAAAACAATCTTTTATCGAGATTCTTTAAATTGTAGTCTCGAAAATACGAATGATGCGTGTCGAGACAATCGAACTTAATTAACGAGCATTTACAGGTGATACGAATTTTAAAACTTGCATCGTAAGAAAGACACAAGCGTATCCAAACTTTTGATTCGGTAGTGTAAATATCAAAATACATTCGATCACATTTTAATCTTTAAACACACGTTCGATCAAATTTTCGATTTTTACAGATGAAATTGCTCCACAAAGCTACGATTTTTCTCGCCATAGAGAGAGATCGATGAAAATCACCCGTGCGTAGAATCCTTTTGTTGCAAGACACACTGAACGATTACTCTCAGTCTCATCCTTCTATTTAACCCATCCATCATCTCTCGTTATTTACTTTTACCGATTCGTAACGATTGCAGCAAATTTCGTCACAGTCCCGAAGATTAAAGTCTCTCCTTCACCAATGTGCTATGCAATTTCTTTCTTGTGAAATTACGAGCATTCAAAAAAAAAAAATATATATATATATATATATATACGATTATTTTTTATTTGTATGAATAGTTTCTAAAATAGTGTAGAGTATTTATTACGATGAAACAAATTTCTGCTTGCATTCTATTCCCACTGATCACGCTTACAAAAATTGTTTAATGCAAAAAAATGCAATCGATTACACTTTTCACGTAAGACTGTTGGAAAGATAAACGTGCTGAAGAAACGCGTGAGTTCGCACAATATTTCTTGCGCAATGACCTGATTTCGAGTGTCATAGGCATATGTGCAGGAAACACGTATGCGTGTAAGCACGATAAGTGTTTAAAAGCGGAGGAAAGCAACACCTTGATTCGTTTTGCAAGTCAATTTTGTTTATCTTTAATAATAACATTGTTTATCCTTAATAATATTAGGTAATCACCGATTTTACTCGACGTGTCCTACATTCTTTTTCATTCGCGGCACCATCCGTCTTTGATGATGATCGGTTTGCTGCCGGAAATCTGGAGCACCGAGCGGGCACACGCGAATTACGAAACTTAATTCATACTTTTCCACGTTTTCGATTAATATCGACTCTATTCGATTCATCAACGCTCCTCTCTCGAGACGCTTACCGGGTCATTCTACAAGTCGTGCGATTTCTCTTACAAACTCTACTTTAAAACAAAATCGAACTTGTTAAAGAGGATGAAGAATTGTTGAGAGACGTGAGAAAGTTCGTAAATACGCATGTTTTTTCTTTTCTTTTTCTTTCTCTTTTTTTTTTTTTGTGAGACTGAAAATTATTTGCGTGCGAGTTTCATGAGATTGGAATGAAACAGCTCGATGCGACACAGTTATGTTTAAAGTAAAACGTTTGCCGTTTCAGAAGATTGAACTGGAAAATTGAATACAAGACGACAGAGTTTTATCACGGAAAAGAAAAGAAATCAAAAATATGAGAAAGTTCGAAATGCAGATTTTTCGAGAGTATAAAGCAATAAAAAGTGAAAGTTTTATAAAACTAGACTGGAAAACTTAATATGACAAAATAAAGAATTATTAAAAAAAACATACAAAATTTATCCCTAGTTAATTTTTAATAGGAGTAATCTCTTACTTTCATCTGGCATTCGAAAACCAATGACTACAGTGCTTATGTATACACCAGGGCTTTTAATACATTCTCCACCGTATCATTCACGTCGTTGAAACTTTCTTCACTGAAATTTTATATTTCTAGAAATCTGATATCACAATTTTTACCTTTTCGCATGATAAAATAAAGAAAAGAATGACAATGAAAAAACTAAGAAAAGGAGAAGAAAGAAACGAAACGATATTTCCCTTGTCAAGAGTTCATTTAACTCTGGAACTACGAAACTATAAAACTTGTATCTAAGAGATCAAAACCAGAGATAGAAGAAAGTTTCCAGTACGATAAAGAACACGAGGCTTTAGTTTTAAAAAAATAATGCACTACTAACGTTTCCAAAGTTTCTACAAAAGAATTACAAATCGATCGTTTTAATCACGTCTAATCCAGCAGGGAACGTTAAAAGTGTAACGATCGAAATCTTTCCACGATCAATTTACCAACAGACCGTGACCACGCGTTTTTCCTCTAATCTATGCAACACCCAAACCAGTTTTCAAACGAAAACTAAGAAAGAACGAACGCGGGTGGCCGAGTTCGGACCAGCCCGAAAAAGTCAACCTACTTTTCCAAAGTCTGAATGGACGCTCCAGGCGAAACGTGAAGCGTTATTCGAGTGAACAGACATGAAAGAAAAAACGTACGTGGGAATCCGCTTAACAAACAGGTGCCGTTATGTCGCTCAATCGTCGTGAATCCCCGTTTCATTTATTCAATCTCTGTACATCGTGTCTTCTCGGTTGAATAGCGAAATTAGCAATAAATTCGACGACTTAAAATGACTGTAGTCATCGTTGTTCTTGGGAGATTTGATGCATTCACGATCTGGATCAATCATTAATTGAATGATTAATTTACGTTTAAAAGTAAAATTTACAATTATAAATTTACAATTAATCATTAATAATTAATTTACATTTGAAAGAAATTATATTCCAACATTTTGCTAATACAGATGTTCGAGAATACATTTCGCTAATGTAGAAGTGAGGTTAGTAAATCGTTTGGATACCGGTTTATATCCGGAAGATTTAATTAGTGATCTCTCTTCCTTTTTGTCTAGTCACCTCTATCCTTCGTATGTTGCAGGAATTTCTAGTGTCTATGCTCTTTTTGTGATTCAGTTGTTGTAACTGAATCACGGAATTTATCACGGATAACTGTTAAATTGGAAAGCGTTGCAGTTTGATCATTCTGTTTCAGCTTATGAATATATATATATATACATTGACGACTATATCATTGGACAATCTACCAAATGCTCCTTCGTCTGTCTAGTCATCGCGCAAGTCAACGCAGTTTGAAACGGTAGCAGTTTAATGGAAATCAGAAACTGGATCAAGGAGATATGTTTTAAATAATAACTCGATCGATTCGATTTTCTTCTTTCATTTATTCAGAGCAAACATATTGCTAGAGCAAATTAGAAAACCAAATGAGATACACGTAACGTGGAAGAAACACTCGAAGCATACGGTTTCTGTAAAATTCTATTCAACTTCACTTTATATTTCATGTCCACTGTGATGGAACTAAATTAAAACTGAAAATTAATCAAACTGAACTAAACTAAGTCAAACCAAAAATTATATTTTCGAAACTACGAGAGAGACTGTGTAACGTGAGTAATACAAAAAGTTTGTGATAAAACAGTTAAAAGTCATTCATACCTGTGTGTGTGTGTGTGTGTGTGTGTGTGTGTGTGTTTCTTATTGACCTACGAAACGCACATTGTGCGTTTCTAGGACGCAAGAGACGCGTTAAAAGAGAAAATGGGGCAATGACACGGTGAAACTGGCAAATATAAAATATTTCGTTCGAACGTCAAAACCTTCGATGACCTAACGCTTGATTTAACCCTTACGATGTTGTTTGTTCAGTATGAACGTCAGAAGAAAACAGAAATTCGTTTCTTTTCGCCCCAATCGAGTTACCGACACTGTTCCGAGGAATCACGGTGAAAATACATTTTTGCAAAATCTTTGTCCCTACCTCTCCTGCATTTCTAAACGTCCTATTGACTCACTTCGCCGCGACTACGTTAAAAAAGCTCAACACACTTACAATGATCTCGCTCGTAAAGATTCTGCAAGTAGTTCAGTCCACCATTCTCCTTCTAAATTAACATTTCGCGATTAGCGAGGCATCGATGCTGTGTTAATCGAAATTATCGATTTACGATCTTTAATGATAAAACGAACCTGAATTGAAAACGTACGTACGTACGTAGACGTAAGTCGCCGTTCGTTCTACTTCCAATTTCATTACCTCCGCGAAGAGAACGGACACGGATGTGAGGCGAGAGGTATTTCGCTGAGAAGCGCAAAAAATGTTTCGAAATTGTTATGCTAATCGTTCCTTTCAAGGGTAAACATTGATGAACCAAGGCGACGAACAACGTTGTTAAATTATGCGAGAGCCGGCGATAATTGTCGGTTTAACGAAAGACAAACTCGAACTTGAAGATCGAAAAATCCGCTAACGGATTTCGACCTGTTTCGACGATACGGGGCTTCTCGATTCAGATATTGAACTAGTATCGAAATAGTCTTCGCTGCACGCCGCGCAATTGCATCGCTGTCTACGAAAATATTCAACAGGGGAGATGGGTTTTCTCACAGCCCGATGCCTATCTTCACGTTTAGCTTTTCGGTCCGCGTCTCTTTATTCCGGCCAAACAAACTCGTCCGTCGAATTCGCAAACAGCCCAAACGAACCAACATCTCTGCTTCTACGACCTTTACTTTTCGACTCGTCGAAGCAGTTTCTCGTCGAGACAGATCTCTTTGTCGCGAACTTTATGCGAACATTGCGACAGTTCGGTGGTCGTTGCAGGGACGTAACGTTAGCGAAATCCATTCTGCTGACTATAAGTATCACGAACAGCTGGTGATACGTACGATATTTAGTACAGACGCTTTATTTTCGGCCTGTTTTATCGCAATTCTGTAATTTTATTCATTCAAGCATCGTTGACTGAGAATTGTCGATATTACAAGTGACAATTTCTTACTGTCACTTCACGGAACAACGAGAATTCATAATGTTTCGAAATGATGTTCGACCGAGAAATCACGCGTAACAAGAATTCCTTTAAACTCGTGGTTACACTAAGATACAAACTGAAGAAAACGCAAGAAGACAGAATTTCAGCATTCCTTTCGGTCATCGTTTTATTCTCGAAAAGTGTAATGAGAATACAAAATGTCATTACATAACCTAGTGATCTTCTTTAAAAACCACCAACATAATTCTCAGCTAGAATCTCGTGTATCTCGCGCAAAAATACTGTATTAAAAGTACAACAAAGTTTTCCAATGAGTGCCGACGACTGATCAAGTGAACGAAATTGAAAAAATGAAATCGTCTGTGGTATCGAGAAGCGGCGATCGAAGTTTTCACCGTCATCCAGCCGAGCAGCAATTCGCTCTAAACATCCACTTAATAATTCAACGGGGACGCGTTACGATTTATATTTACATATTCCACGACCTAGTCTTTTATCCCTTCCCCCTTCGTTAATCTGTCTCCCCCCCCCCAGCCATCGAGTCGATTCGTATCTCGATTTTTACAGGATACCATCCGTAACGTGGAGGGGCGGACGAGGAAGATGGAGGTTTTGGTACACCTGGTGGCTACATTGCCGGACAGATGACCAGTTTTTAACTCGCGGCTTCTCCTTCAACATCCGCTCCTCTCGCGAGAAAGCCAACCGAGGCACGTTTTTCGCAAGGTTCGCCGAAAGTGACATCGACGCGCGAACAGAAAGCGTTCTCCGCTCTGTGAGAGTCCCGTGGATTTAAGGTGACCGTCCTGTTCCACTTGCCAGCCGAAAACGCGTGAAGTTTGATTTGTTAGTCGAGAGGTTTACGCGCGAATGACGGCTTGATCGCGAGCGTGGCAAACGTTGGTTAAGTCGCGTCACGCGTTCACAAATTTTTCGCTCCTCGAAAGCTTTCGTTCCCGTTCCCGTCGATCTTCCAACGATCTGACCGCCTGTTTTCTTCTTCTCTGCTTTTCGTTCGAAAGAAGAGGGAAAGAAGCATGTCGAACCTAATTCGTCTGGTGGTGAACAACTACAATGAAATCTTGGAGGTCAACAAAGGTAATCGTCATGAACATGGTCGAAAGTGGTTGCGTTAAGCTTTAAACGAGATGTTCGTTTTTTTCCCCATCCTGTGAATATAGAAGTCTTTCGTTTACTGCGCCCCATTCACTCGAGTCCAGGTGACTTACTTTTTCCAAACAAACGCTTTTCTTTTCTTTTTTTTTTTTTTTCATTCGATATTTCAAATCCACAGCCGATGACGATTAATGCAGATTCGAGATTGACAAAGATTGTCTCGACGTTCCTCGGTTGTGGATGGAAAAATTATTTTCTTGCCTGTCGTTGAAAGGTGGCCGGAAGTGTTTATTTAAATCGTGATTTCTAGAAATAATGGTAGATTCCTGGCCAATGATGAACTCGCCTGGTCCTATGCTGTGCATCGTTGGAACTTACTTGGCGTTCGTTTTGAAAGTTGGGCCGAAAATGATGGAAAAGAGGCCGGCCTTTCAACTGAACAACCTGCTGATCCTCTACAACGCGGTCCAAGTCCTCTTCAGTATCTGGCTGACGCTTAAAGTAACGCTCAAGGAAAATAATTAACTATTATAACGGCGGGTTTTTACGCAGTCGTGGAAAATTTGCAATTGCAAGAACGTATATGACGCGCATCAATACGCTAAAATTTATAAAAAAAAAAATTACGTAGCATATATTAAAAATATAATATATAGTAAATTTTATAAAATGTAAAATAATAATATATATAGCAAATTTTATAAGATATAAAATAAAAATATATATAATAAATTTTATAAAATATAAAATAATAATATATGTAATAAATTTTATAAAATATAAAATAATAATATATATAGCAAATTTTATAAAATATAAAATGAAAATATATATAGTAAATCTTATAAAATATAAAATAAAAATATATATAGAAAATTTTATAATATATATATATATATATATATATATAATAGTATAGTAAATTTTATAAAATATAAAATAATAATATAGTAAATTTTATAAAATGTAAAATGATAATATAGTAAATTTTATAAAATATTTATCTTCTAACATTTAATAGGTAAAATAATTTTCTTCGTAATATCTGCTGTCTATTGACAATAATTCCTTCGAATTATCTTGATTTTTAATTTCATACATTCTAGTAATTACCCCATCGTTTTAACTTTTAACAGTTCTTCGAACCGGGTGTCGCACCCCTTATATACTCGCCTAAATGCAGCAACGCAAATCGATCACCCACAGACTTGCGAATTCAAGCCACGGTGAGTTAACGAAAAACTGGATACATGAAAATCGTAATGCCTGACTTTTTAATTTGAACATGCTATCACTATTTACAGGTGACAAAAGCTGCCTGGTGGTACTTCGTCGCGAAGCTAGTCGAACTTCTTGATACGGTAAGTACAGTATAATTGTACAAACCGATTCTAGATCTATTGGAAAATTTGAAGGAATGCATATGATACGCAAAAATGTATAAAACGTCCGATGCAAAGTATCGTAATATAAACTAACGTTTTATGGAAACTTTGCAAACGTAGAAATAGACAAGTTGCACGTAATATGCAAGAATATATGAAGTATTCCAATATCGATAGGTAAAGTAATTTTATTTATTTCACCGATTTTGATACTCGTATGTAACGGCTGAAACAAGCTTCGATTTGACTACGGTTCATAAATAACGCAACAATGAGTATAAAATTTAATACAATGGGGATTCTACTTATCACGAGGAAATCATTCATGTAACATGATTCATCAATATCGCTTGGTACTTATTTATCATTTACACAATGCATCAATTAGCAAGAATTCAATTAACACGTCGATTGCCGCGTGAAATTTACATACATTGCACTTATGAAATTTAATTTCGAAATTACGAAACATTGCGTATACAATGTGCCAGATGTAACAAATGCGCATTTTTTTCACTTTGTGCTACTACACGCTTCATTCGTGCTGTTTAAAATTATTTGTTTCAATGTAACTGACTCGAGATGCATATTCATAGAAATAGAAAACGCCGGTCACAGCCGACGTATTAATCAGTTCGATGATTTCATTCCAACAAGTGGAATCAACTCGTCGGGGATCGTAATATTACAAATGCCTGAGTTTCTTTGAATCTCGTAAAATTATAAAGTAATAACTGAGAATATTTGCAATTTCTTTACGTTAGTTCCAATATCGAAAATTAGACATAGCGTTAACGCAACGTAATTATCTCAGCTCTCTCTCTCTCTCTCTCCTTTCGAAGGTGTTCTTCGTTCTACGAAAGAAGCAAAACCAAGTGACTTTCCTGCACGTGTACCACCACACCATAACGTCGATATTCTCGTGGTGCTACCTGAAATTCCTCCCCGGCGAACAAGGTGCTCTGATCGGTTTTCTCAACACCTTCGTGCACATCGTCATGTACTCGTATTATCTGATAGCAGCTCTTGGCCCCGAATACAAGAAATACTTGTGGTGGAAGAAGTACATGACCTGGATCCAATTGGTAAATATTTCCACCAAACGACGTTCACGATACATTCAAACATAACCACGTTCCCTTCGTCGTGTCAGGTGCAATTCTTCGTGATGCTCGGCTATCAATTGATGATCCTCGCGATGGACTGCAAAGTACCAAAGGCTCTCACGTATTTCTTTATAACAAACACGATAATCTTCATTTACCTGTTCGGTGATTTCTATCAGAAAGCGTACAAAAAGAAACAAATTTAATGTTAGCGTTAGTGTTACGTCACTGTCAAAATGGGAAAATTGGGCAAACATCAGAGGACATTCGATCTAACAGTAAAAGCAAAGAAACGAATAGAGAGGCGAAGACAGAAAAGGGAGAAGAAGTTTATCAGAGCGAGTGAGCCGAATGAAAGAACTTGAGAGATGACGACAGAAAACTGGCTCTCATTCAAAATGAAATTTCCAGCTTCGAATTTCCAGATCGCGCTTAAAACAAAGAGACAAAGTAAAAAATAGAAAATAGAAATTGGCGAGCAAATTGAAATAAAAAAAAATGGAATAAAAATAATGACAAAAAGGAAAAAATCAAACGGAGCGTCTCTGATTAGAAACAGTTACTTGCAAATTCCAGCTGACCTACATGCGAAAGTAAAAAAAGTTAAGAAAATGGAAGAGAAGCTTATCACGTTGGGCAAGCAAAAAAAAAAAAAAAAAAAAAAACAAAAGGAAAACGAAAAGATAGAATAAAGATCGTAATGAAGATTGTACGAGAGGACGAAGAGGCGACAATGCGAAAACACCGACACGTAAAACGTTCTAATTGCGAATGGAACTTGACTTTCAGTTGCGTTCGAGCGAGACCATCTCGACGAATTCAATTTGAGATCCCGACAAATAACGGACACCAGGCCGAGATCGAGGCCATTAGGTCAAATAGGTGTCCGACATGCAAGCAAAGAGATTCATCGAAGTCTGGAGAAAGGACAACGAAGTCTTGTCCAAACGCAAATCGCCGTGGGCGATCCTCCGTCAAACGAATTGTGCTACGACCTAAAAGAAAGTCGAACGGATTGTCACATGTGTACACAATCGAACGGTAATTACTTTTTTTCTTTGGAAATCCTGAAATCCCATCTCTTTCGTTGTAATTTTTGATCGGCTACTTGATCACATCGACGAATTTCTATTCGAGAGGAACTCGTTACAATCATCAGTTGTTTCTTCTTTTCTTTTTTCTTTCTGGAATTTGACGATTCTTTAATCAGTTTTTAAACGAAGTGATTTGTGTTTCTCTTTATTCCGGCATCGTACCCGCAGCCATAAGATTTTTGATTTTCATTGAAATTTGTATTATGGAGTAGTGACTCCATGAAGAATTCTCTTTTTCTTTCCTTTTTTAAACAAAAGAATATTGAATTTCTACGCATTCTGCGAAAGAAAGCTTTGTAAATAAGATCTGAACAATCGTGTAGGTATAGTTCCGCTCGAAACTTTGGAATGTGTCAATTTCGAAAGAAATAATGAGCTCAATTAGGTGCAAATAGATATCTGATTCTATTTAAGAATTTTTAATAATATGCAAACTATTAGTTGAAAAATACTTCCCGAAACATTAATAATGATATTTTCAAGTATTTTTCAAAAATTACTGTTATATTATTAAAACTATAATCGATTGAAATTACAATACCCTTATTTCTTCAAAAAATATACAAAAAAAAAAAAAATCGATTCCATCTGAAAAGCGGAAGATGCTCAAACATGAGAGTTTACCTACAAATGGCAAAGACATTCATTTAATTATTTAAACGTAATTAACTGTGTCATATTTAATATGTCACACGGTACGCCCGGAGGCAAACTATATTTTATTGATTCGCTCGAAAATATGAACAGTCATTTTCTTGCGTTTTGAACGAATTAACGAATTGAGTTTTAACGTATGTCTGTCGCGTCTGACTCAACAATGTAATACGTGAGCCAAAATGTCGTTAATTGTGACGTATGTTAATTTTCAGAGATAGATGTCGATCATAGGAAATGTAAATATACGTTGTTATTATTTATTCGCACATTTTAAAATGGATCGACCAGGAAAGGGGTCTCAATACAGTTTATCAATTTTAATGCAACTTCTGAAATACGAGTACGTTTTTGTAATCCTTTCGTCTTTGGACGAAGATTTCTATCTTTAATCCTTAATTTTTCAAAGTAATGTTCGCTGAAGATGCAAATCTGATCCATTATAACGCAAAACACATACCTTTAGTAAAACTTGCGTCAAAGACTTTGAGAAATGAATGATTCATCAAAACCTTTTAAATATTTACCTTTTATGTGACAGGTGAATTTCAAAGAGTCGTAGTTCGAACTTTTATGTAAAGTTGCATTAATATAGAACGAGTTAGATCCCTTTTCTTGCGGCATCTACTTTATTTCTTCTTTCCTTTCATTCCACTTCTCAAATATTCCCAAATGACATTGTCAATGATAACTAAATGTCAGTTTTCAGCTCTACAAGCAGAACTTAATGAAGTTGACCAATAAATAATTTTTCTCTCATAAATGTGGTTCTTCACGCGTGGATAATTTTTCTTTATATAGGCACAATGAGTAACGAAAGACAAACAAGATGATTTAATAATAGTCTTCCTACGAAAAGATAGTGCGAAAAATGCCTTGACACGCGAACAAATCACCGTTACCACGCGTCTGTTTTCTCGCGTACACAACTGAGAATTTCCGGTAGTTTAATATTTACATTCAAACGTAACTTGCGAAGCGTATCGCGAAGGAAACATTCCAGAGAAGATAAGCAGTAGCTGTGTCGTAATGTCTTTAACCGGAATATCTGTAAAATTCAGTGAAAATCAACGGTTAATTTTTTTCTTGAAAGTAAGACTTTGTTTCAATGAAAAAAATCAGAAAAACTCAAAGCTACATTCCTCGGTTTCATTGTCTCATTATGTATTAAACTTTATTAACGTATTATTATGTAATTCGTGAAATTAATGTAAATTTTCTACCTTTTTCTATTTCAACAAAAAATATTGGTATTTGGTCGTAAAATTTGCAATATTGTTACAACATTAAATTGCGTGTAACCAAATGGAAATTGAGAAAATTGTTAACACTGCTATATATTTTCTCTTTCTTTGTTACTGAATTACTTAATCTTGTAAATAACAACAGTTGCAGATTTTCCATTTTCGTTCATTTCATTTTGTAGAAAAATGACATGTACGACATCTTCGTCACTCACGAAATGTTGATTCTCAGAAAAAAAATTTCATATCATCTACGTTAGTACGCCTCTTTGCAAATACGAGAGACACGAGCACAAAGGAAGGCATCCTATTCAGAAAACAGAATATTCATACAATGAAAGTTCAATTTTTCAATGGGTTTATAATAATCAACCGAAACTAACTCTTCTTTCAATTATTTTCTGTTGAAAATTCGTCGAAAACCGTGTTCGCTCATTCGAATTATTCTCATTTGATGGACGTTCTTTTCAGTTACAAACTCCAAGTCAAATCTGGCGAAATACGTGACAAATCACCAAGATTTCTGACAATTTCGCGCGCGACAGTGTGACAAATTTATCTAAAAGAATGGTCGTTTAAAAAAAAAAAATTCAGGAGATTTTGAAAACACGCTGCGTTTCTCCTCGACAACCGTTTCGTACTTGTTCGTTCGCGGATGAAAGAAAGTACGGCCACACTTCACTGGGTCCCTTTCTGCTTTGCGTGATTGTGTGAAACGGTACGTTGGTTAATCAAGGATAATCAATGCAAAACCTGTTGATTCCTCGTTCTGAATGCGCTTGAAACTTTTACTTATTTGACTCTCCTCGTGGAGCTCAACGTTCCAGATAGTTACATGAGTTACGTATATAAAATATTTCGTGTGAATTAATAAATATGTGGGAGATCAAAGAAGTCGACGATATTCTTAAAACATTGCTTCTTTTCAATAACTGAGTTTGACACCACGATCTTAAGGACTAATGATTAAGACGACGCGTTAAAATCTGTCAATTTTCGAAGATTAAAAATTAGTCAGACAAAGCCTTGATTTTGTTTTTTTTTTTTTTTGTTTCTTTCGATTCTTTGAAGTATGTTTTCTTCGAGGCGTACAGTGACTAAAAAAAGTATCAGCATACCATTGTATTTATACAATTGTATACTATTTAATTCATCATTCAGTAGCATTTTCATGCAATTACAAAAATCAATTAAGATGTTAACGTAGAACCTGTTGAAAAGAGGTATCAGTGGAAGATAAGGCTAGATACTATCTCCAGTTCACTGTAGGTATTCGCAATTTTTGCAAGATCGAATCGTATTCGAGAGCCGACTATCGAACGATCAGTTATCTCTTATATATTAATCTATAAAATATTAATCTCTTAATATCTACGTAACGTCATTTAAAATTCTCGCGCGACGTCCCCCTCCCTCCGATCGTAACACTTTACAACTTTCGTCTGCTAGCAATTATCCTAGACCTATGTTCTTAAACAGTTATAATTGACACGCATAATCATGAATTCCACTCGATGACTGCAAAACGATCAAGGAGAAAACGACTTTATGAGCAAATATACACGTTTCCCGTTATCGCCGAGGCAAGCAGCGTGAAAGAAAGGAAATTCGCTTCTTCGACTCTCTCGAATGTCGAGGTTCGTGGAATGCAGAGTTCGGTTCACGCAACTATTGCTATGGATGTCGAAGAATCAGGAGCACCGTCGTCGTGAACGATATTAATATTCATTGGTTACATCCCGTAGCTGGTTTCTCGGCCGATCGTCGACAATCGAACAACACACTCTGGCCGATTTTCCTTCTTATCGTCGTTCGTTTCATCCGCGCGGACCTCCAGATTAGTCGGTTTTCCCCTTTCCATTTTCCGTGTTACCGTTCGTCATTCTCTTCGCTGGTCGGCTCTCTCTGGCCCCTGTCGACTTCGTACGCTTCTCGTCGTGTTTGTACGCGCTGCTGTAGAAATCGGCGAACAAGAAGTAGAAGAACATCGCGTTAGGAAGAATCAGGATCAGCGACCACTTCGGATAGTCGCAGTCGTAGATGAGCAATTGACAGCTGTGCAGAAACGCCAAGCAGAACTGGCCCTGTTCAATTCAACGAGACGCGTCTGTTTGAATATTTCTGTTGGAACTGTTCGATTTGTTTGAAAATTTAAAATGGTGCCTCACCATTTGGAGAGTGGTGATGTATTTCTTCCACCACAGGTACTTCTGGTACTGAGGTAACAGCGCTGCTAGAAGGTAGTACGTGTACATGATTATGTGCACGAAACTGTTGATGACACCTGAAAGGGAACGAGGCATGGACGATTGTTTGACGAAGAATGAAAATGTAAAACTTTTGTGTCAAAACTTTCGAAATTGTTGGCCGGAATGTTAAGATACGCGAGATTTCCTCTCGGGACGGATCTCGGTCAAGTTTTCATGATTTTGCTGAGTTATCGGGAAAAGTTTATATTGTTTCAAACAGTTTTACATCATATAGTAAGAATAAGCCGATTAACCGTAAGAAACGTCAATTTATAGAGATACAATCAATTTGTAGAGACATAAATAATTTATAACTGCAGAAACTACTTGACTATTAGAGACAGCCTTGTCAAAATATGGTTATTTACACGATGATTAATTATACCGGTTTTGTGCAGCATTATATACTAATGCTGTAATGACATAAGCAGTTCTGTCATTAATTTATAATCGTTCGAAATTACACGTTACAGTAACGTCACCGATTATTGAGCATTAAAACATGATCCTGTAGTAACGGTCATCGATCGTTTATCGCTGAAAATCACATAACGCTACAACTGTCATAATATTAAAAAAAAAAAAAAAAGAAAAAAAACCGTGAACTTTACCTATAAAAGTGCCATGTCCGCCCGGATAATATTTGGTGGCGCCCCATGAAACCATCGGCATCACGGTATGATGGTACAAGTGAAGGAACGTGATCTGCTTCTCTTTCTTCCTTAGAACGAAGAATACTGTGTCCAGAAGTTCCGACAGCTTCGCCAAGAAATAAATGTACACGCCTCTGGCGACCTACGATGAATTCGTGTTGCTTCGAATTAACAGAGAAAACGCGAAATTCGCGGCGAAAGACCGCAATGGCGAATCAATGAAAATTAAAATGACAGAATGAAAGTGAGAAATGGCAAGAATACCCTGAGCGCGTCTGGCGAGTTCGAATAGTCGACAGGCTGACATTTCCAACTGTACTTTCGAAGCCAAGCGGCGTCCAGGCCTTCGTAGAACAGCCAGAAGCTGAGGAGAACTTGAAGGAAATTGTAGAAGACTAGAATGTTCTTTAATTGGTACGGTTTCCTGTGTTCCATGTGCCTGGGACCCCAAGACAGGATGAAGTACAAATAACCGATCAAGAGGCTACCGCCAGGTACGGGTGACGGTATGAGGAACCAGTCTCTCGTTCGAGGATCTAAAAGCATTTTTAATTAACATGGAACAGAATGGAGAATGTTCGAAGAAGAGAAGTGTTGCTTCTTACCGGATAGATCGTGGAATACATAGTGATAAAATCGAACTACCGAGTTATTGTAGATGTTTGACATTCTGTCGATGTGTGGTACGTTGCTCGAATTCATTGGAAGTTCGACTGAAACATGACCAAAAAATATAACGATTATTTCATACAACAATTTTAGAAGCAAAACTCAACTCGTAAAGCACTCTTATATAATTATACAAATATAATTGAAATTTTTATATAGAAAATATTCATTTCCTTTGAGATCTTGGCGTGCATTGAATTTTTGAAAATTTGAAGATTTATAGATTAGTGAGTTGTTAATTCTGTTTATTTTTAATTTACAATATATTATACTCTGATATTATACTGTATTTATATTTAGTGCATTGTATCTTCTGTGCAAAATTATTTGAAAGAAAATATATTTCTATTATTAATAATTAATAAAGAAATATTACAAGAGCAAACGATCATGACGTGAAATTTTGCAAGACAGCTGATACGTCAGATAAGTAACATATTTAATTACTATAACATCATCTGTACATTTTCGAGTTCTATGCAAACACTTCTTATCTATCATCTATTGTCAATTATTATAACCAAACTCTCAAGATAAAAAGAATAAGAAATTAATATCGGTATAACTTTTGGAGAAATTGATACCAAGATTAAGCAAATATCAGGCAGTAAACAAATTCAATTCCTTTAAATTGATCAATTTATTCTGTGGTATTTAATTGAGCAAGTGAAAAGCGATACGTTGCACAAATTTACATTCTCCCTTGAAATTTGTATAAATGTAAACTGGTTTTCGATTCCAAATCGCGCGATTTCAAGTATAGAAAAAAGAAGAAGGAAAAAACGTGATACGCTCGACTTCGCGTTCTTTAATAATAATGTTCAAACTGTTTGCTCAGTAGCAATGTTTCACCATATAGAAGAAAAAATTGTGCCATTTTTTGTTCCCTTTTTCCTTATTTCTAAACCGTACGTACATATTATTGTCTGCACAAAGTTACAGACATGATAAAAGTGAAACGTAATTCTTACAGCCTTTGTTCGATTGCTATTTTACATTAAATGAACTACTAGAATAAATTTTTAATTATTAATTGGTATCATTAAATCATTGGAGATTGTGATAATTTTTAGTTTTAATTCAATTTAATTCTTACGAATTATTATCGTAAGGAATGTAAAATATAATACATCTTAAATAACATAAATGTTAATAATTAAATATATATTAACTCTCAAGTAGTATCGTTGGGTTACAAATAATCACTAGAATTTGAAGTATTTTATTTTATTTTCTCTTTCTTTTACATGCTTTGTGATGGAAATTAAGATTAAATAAAATCGAGAATTTCTAAATTAATTAACCCTTGTGCGACAACATGGACACTTTCGGATGAAATGGATGAATTTTCAGTCAGAATAAATTCGAGAAAAAATGTTTGGATACTCTGAATTGGTCATCTGGTCGTTTTCGAACGATGTGCCGATAAGTGACTCAATAAGTATGCAAAATAAAACTGTAAAATATACAGATGTAAGTTGGAAATTAGGCAATGTCATACAGAATTAATATAATCATTCGTAATCCAATGATACGAAATTAAATTAGAGTCGAAATTAAATCTTCCCGCTTAATGAATTCATCGAATGTTTACAGACTGAAAACAACTGAAATCATCCGACGAATTTAAACGACGAGCTTCAAACCCCGGCTTCGAACTTTACGATCGCTCGTAAAATTATACCCGATCTTTCCCTCTCGAGGCAAGTGGAATAGAATGCAACGGTCAGACAAATTCTTCGTCGAAGACCATGCCGGTAATGATGGTTTAGGCAAGGACACTTGGCACGTGTCGGTCAACTCTCTTCCAAACCATGAATAATCGTAAAATTTAAAACGCTTTGCCCTCGATCTCTTTTATTAGCTGTGCAATTTAAATGTCGACAGGCGAGCGGCGAACCACGAGTTCTAGAGGACAAGAAATTCCCGATTCTTGGGGAATGGCGACGGTGGAGAGGGTATATATCGGAGAAACGAAAGAAAAAAAAGTGAACTGACATAGTTACGGTGATCGGTAATCGCTCAAAGAAAGAAACAAAAAATTAGAGGGAACCATTTATTAAGGAAATCAACCGAGAATATCGGTAAACCATCGCAAATTGTACAGACTCGATAATTGGATCGATACTATCTGTCCCTGGAGGGATTAAAATTGGATACAAATTGGATACAAATGAATATAATTCTCCTTTCTATTGGCTAATAATTATAGAGATTGTACGAAAGAATTTTCTTTTAATAACATTCAACAGTAACATCGTTCATCACAGTTATGTCGTAGATAATTCTATAACTGTTTGATGCATGCCCCATCGAAGGATTAAATAAATTTATCGATCCAAATGTCGATATAATTTTCCTTTCTATTTACGAAGGATATTACAAAAAAGATTTGTTGCTTCTGCTAAATATCGTTACTTGAAAGGCAACGTGGTTTATTCCGCTTTAAGAAATCCTAGATAACTCTGTTGGTATTTGATACAACTACCAATACCTTTATTTGTTGAACACTTTTTCGACATGTAAAACCTCCGTCGAAGATGGAGGAAACCGTTATCCAACACACCAGCGTTCTCTATCATTATCTTCATCGAAGAAATTTCATCCTGCATACACTGAGAATTGAACGATATATTATACCGGTTGACGAAGATCTACTGACACGTCGCACATATTCGTATTTCGAAAGTGTTACAACTCTTGATAATTGAGTTTTGTATTGAAAGAACATTGAGACTAAAAAAATGTCAAAGATGGATTTCAAGAGTTAAATTATAAAAGATCATAGCACTACAACATTCCCGGCATCATGTGCTTAATAAATAAATGTGAAGTAATCTTGAAAAAAAATTTTTTGTTTAATTTAAAATGTGTCGCTTTCGAAATACATATACAGTCACACACGTGTAGAGGGTATAGGATCCAATCAGTGTAAATCACCTCTCATTAAACGCGACTTATGTCATGTAAATATCCTTTAAGTGATAAAATATTCGATCTTTTAGTCCTCGTATTGCGGTCATTACAATGTAATTACCTACTACGTTACAATTACTAAGCTGTTGCCGTGTTGAAGCAAAAAACTATTTGCACGGCAGACACAAGTATAATTTCACCCAAACCTACGAACAATATGTAAATATAAATACAAAATATGTAAATGTGAAATATAAAAATTATAAATATAACATGTAGCTTCCATAAAATGTCACTTACACTGGTTTACACTGATCTTTGAGCCTTTCGTGTAATAAAAAGGTCAAAAAGCGAATTTTACTAGAAAATCCACGATTGGTAATAAGATGATTGGTAAGATTCGAGATATACTAATTGTACTGCAATATTTATATGTAATTGCTTCCCCCTCCCTCCCCCCTCCCCCCTCCCCCGTTGCAGCATATCGAGCAGAATCGAGCAAGTAATTAGTAGAATGTCGTGCAATTTTGTTTATGATCATCGTAACCGATTAAAATCATTTCCTGCGGGTATTTGCATTAACCTGAATTTTTTTTTATTCCTCTTTTTTCTCGTACGCTGAAAACCATACCTTTCTATTACATGTTGCAATTTCCCTGCAACACTTGCTGCAAACGATCTGCACTAATTCGTAACTATTCCATCTTGTGTCCCCGACATGTGTTGTGCGCCAAGGAAAAAAATTTTCAAAATCTTGACACTCTGGAAAGACGAACATTTTCCAACAATGTCGCATTGATACAAATTTTCTGGTATTTTAACGATCCTCTTTTTCCTACATTTAACTTGCAACTATGCTGCTCATTGATCATCACGCGCGTAGACTGATTAAATTCATCATATAATTATTCAAATAGCACGGTTAGTCATAATTGCGGTAGATACATGGATGACATTACCATGTTGAATTGCATGCAATCATGTTGAATTTCTTCACGCACTAAATATAAAGAAAGCTTGCTCGTCGCTTAAGTGTAAAATGTAAATTTATTTACGACATTCGAAAGAAATACATCTGTCAGAGCTGTCACCATACCATCACCATAAAGTGTAATTTCTCCTTTCGTGCAATCTTCTTAATCATTAAATTCGCAGACGACAATATCATTTGGCAATTCACGCCTTTGACACTCGTTTAGTCGTCGAGTGAATATGCACTTGTGTAATAATTAGCAACGTTTCTTCATAGTTAGTTAAATACGACGGTAAATGTGATCACAGTAGAAAATGACTGAGAAACACGCGGAGGAATATTCTCGTCTCGTGTTACACAACAGGAATGATAATTGACGGGCTGAATTTTAGAAATTGTTGAATAGTCAACGATTTTACTGCACGATTCTCGGTATTAGGTTTCATTTTACAGTTTCCGGCACTGGCTATTAACCGCAAACTATCATCTCATACCTTTTAATTTCTATCATTGTTTGAAATCACTGAATATTTGACAAACAAGTAATCTGGAAGTCATTCAATTTACAATATATATTTTGAAACTTATTCGCACATTTAATTAAGTAATTATCTTTGCTTCCTATTTTATTTTATATACATTAATATTCTATTCTTATTAGATACCATAAATAAGTATTACGAATATATCTAGCTAAGCAATTATCTCTTCCTTTTATTTTAGATCCTGAATTATGACTCGTACTATAATCTCATTCTTAAACTGACATTCTAAAAGTTATTAATATTTAATACTGTTATTTAAACGATTGTTTCACTGCTACTCTGAGTCTCGAATTTAATAAACAGCTGACTGGCACTTTCTACTTTTCAACACCATGAACTTTGTATTTAGAATGAAGAGAGAGATCATTTTTTGAGATGCAGTCTCAGCGTTTCTCTCTCTCTCTCTCTCTCTCTCTCGCGTGGACGTAAATGGCATTTCAAATTGGCGTTGAACAACCGCTAATAAATTCCCGTTGCAAAAGCGAGAACCATGCTCAATTTGTTCCTTTAACCACAAAGTGTTTCCATCGCTCGCTTGTGATCAATGTGCACTGAATTTTCATCCTTCTTTATTCCTCGTCAGAAAGTCCAAGGGAGAAAGGAAGAACGTCAAGTTTAACAAATTTCTGGTGTGAAATATTCTCGTATACTTCTTCGTCACTGACTATGTCGCGCTGCGACAAATTAAAATTTTATAAGCAAGTACAAAGATGCGACGATCATACATTGAAAAACAAATCTTCGTTATCTGAAGAGACTTGTTTCCTCTTCACCCGCAAACACTTTCATCTGCTTCTCTCAACATCATTAAAACATCGATTGGTTCAAAGTGAAAGTTGCTATTGGGAATGATCATAGATACGATGACAACCCGAATGATTCATAACAATTTGAAAATTAGTCGATCAATGACGAATGATTTGTGAGTGACAATGCGACATTAAATAAAATAATAACGTGTGATCACTTCAATTACTAAAATTCGATTGAGACATCGAAGGATTGCGACTTCGTAGAATCTGTAAAGAGTACAACGCAATGGTTTTGTTGCATGCGAATCCGTGGATAGCAATTTTCAATCTTTCTTGTTCTCATCACTGCACATACAGTGGCGAGCAAGAAAATAAATTCGCAAGAAGGTGCAAATATGACCATTTTTCAATCCTTTAATCTAGTCAGAAATACATTACATTAATAATCTAAAAATATAGCATATATTTTTACCACCTTTGTTTCTTAGATATTTTTTGTATCGTTATTGAACGAAAGAGACTACCATCTCTCAGTGTTATTCTTCGTTTCGTCTCTCGCTGATTATATCCCGAAGCAGTCACTTCTTCTTAGCAATTACGATTTATTAAAAATTAATCAAGAGAGAGCAGCGATGTATTTAAACATGCAACCACAAGCTTGCAATGGTAATGGATATTAGTTGCATTTCACGATTACGAACATTTCGAAATGTGTCATCAACAGCGTGCTGGCTCGTCTTTCTGTCACGTTTCTATGTCAGATGAAGACTTAGAGAATGTATTATAGAAACCGGTTTCTGGCGGTCCGTCTATACGTCGCGATAATCGCGGCCAGCTTTTAGTTTCGAATCTCTGTTTATATCACGTTCCCTGAAAAACTTGCATATTAACCTTATTGACTATTGACACACGATACTCAGCACTCGGCACTTAGTTTACCTCGACTCGACCAAAGTATCACGTAATCGATGGTGAAGTATTAAGCACGGATTTTTAGACAAATTTTAGACAATCAGGGATAAATTTCTAGTCACCCTCAAAAAAGAAGTATTCCAGTTATTATCTACGAATAATGAGTTTCTTTTATCTCTTAAAAGAACAGAAGAATAATTTCTGTTTCTCCTGTTCGACAATATATCTGTCCGATATAATATTGTTATAAATATGTTCATTACATCGCAGCAAAGTCAAATATGGAAAAAAATTTCTCCGAAAATTCCTGCAGCTTCTAAATATGAAAGTGACTAACACGTGGTATTCAGTGTAACGACCTATAACCTAAGGATTTCAGCTTCGTTAGCGGTGATTGCTTACGGCCAGAAATGTTCATTATCCTTTAATTACCTATTCTATCTGCTTCCTTAAGAGTGACGTCGAGCAACGATGATGTTCACAATCTGCTAGAATTTGTTGATAATAGACAATTAGTAATTAAATGATCAAAGCATATAATTAATGCAGCGCAGAAACCAAATGGAAACGAAAATAATTAGCAAAATTGACAAAATGGTATGCAACGGCGTACTAACTGAGATGAAGTAACGAAATAACAAATAAATCTTCTTAAATCTTTACTGGAAAGGAAAAAGGAAAATTTAATCACAAGGACTATAATTATTGCGGCCTACGTGAAGGGAATAACCAATTTCGTGTTTCGATGTTTCAATAAATTAGGAAACACAGCACGTGACATTTATCACGATAATTCAATTCATGAGAAAATTGTGAAGAACTATTGCGAGCAACGTTTTCAAAACGTGTAACGTGAAAACTGTATATGGAAGCGCAGTATCATCATTATTCAAGCGTACACACACACACACACACACACACACACACACACACACACATTAAGAACGTCAGCAACGAAGCATGCATCTTTCATTTGCAATTCATAAACAATTTTATATTCGCAAAAATTTCTCCTGCGTGAACTCTTCTCTTTGCTTTACTTGTTATACGAGCAACATAATACGAGTGACATACTTAATACCGTTCCCCAAAAACCACGATTCATTTCAGAACGTATAGCGACTCTCGATTAAGTTAATATTCGAACACTAAACATTTAAGTTGCATATAATTTTGTAGAACAAGTACGTATTCAGACGTACGTACGTAAATTCAACTTTTGACGGCATAAATTTTCGTTTCATTGAAGAGTATTAAAGCGCGAAGAGTATTTGTACGCGTAAAATTCCACGGTCGCGAAAGAAGGAGAAATGGAAATTCATAACCACGATCCACGCGTCCTTTCCTTTGCGCTACACTAATCGCATCGCGCGCGAAACTATGTCACGGCAGATCTCATTTTCCACGGATCAAATTGCCGCGAATTATTTCTCGAAACCGCTCGATTCTTCGTCGTATTCGTTGTCATTATTATATATTATATTATATTCTATTATATATATTTTATTATATATTATTATTATCATTGTATTTATTATTATTATTTTTTGTTTTTGAGCTCTCGGCCATCTGGAAGAATTTAAATTTTGTACGATATCTTTATCGTTCGGCCTTTCGCCTCGCAATGACCACGTTTTACAACACTTTGGCGATTTATCTTCGCGAATTTATCATGCTCGTCCCGCGAGGACGCGCAACGTTTTTCGTTCTATTTCTAGTCAAATCTCTATTGAACGGCCGCGCAACAATCGCGTAATCTCATTTAACTGCTGATCGTACGTTCTTGTACGCATTCCTTATCGTGTATCTTGGTGAGGACACTGGTTTATCCAACTCGGGAATAAATTGTTCAAAGTATCAAATTAAATACGATACTCGAAGTGACGTTCGAGTAACGCTTAAAGTGCAGAATTTTGCCTTGGACTTTTAGTACAGAAATAAAGAATAATTGGCTCTTACATTTTCTATATGTTAATGAAACACGTTTTAATGGCATTCGCTTTCAAAATTATTCGCGTTTCAAGCTTCTCGCTCGAAAAATGGACAGCTTAGGGTAGAAAGCGTTTTACTTGTTTAGATTACACGCTTGAGTAAATCTGTTAGCCAATTCATTGACGGTACGTACGTCTATTTATTTAAAAGTTAACATACTTCGCATGTAAATACAAGCATGTCAAAATAGGTCGAAATGAAATGACACACTTAATAAACGTCTGGAAAGACCCATCGTCTATGACCGAAAAATTCGAAGTACAATGAATATACAAAGAACAATAATGTAACGTACGACTGTTGGAAATGAACAAGAACCGATTCATTTTTAATGTAAATTTTTAATACAAAGATACAACGTTAAATTTTTGACACGAAAACGCAACGTACGGAAATTATTCGATTCGAAGCTCATTTTTAACAGAATGACAAAAAATGTCCGATTAAAAAATATTTGCAGTGACGGGTAAACTCACTGTCCTCGATCAGAGGGTCAATTAATTAAAAGGCCAAAGGGTTAAAAGACAATTTTCAATAACAATGAGCAAATAACTGACACAAAAATGAGTTGACAACATTTTCGCAAGCTCAGAGTTTCACCTCGTCCAATTTCTGGAAAGTGAATGTCAATGTGAGTATCAAAGAAATATTAGTCGATGAAGCGACCCACCGCTGTTGAAACACGTCCGCTACGCTTTCTTCTTGTCAGCGATTTTCATTTTTACCGGCGTTGTCGCACAAGCGAAAAAAAAAAAAAAGAAAGAAAAAAGAAGGATCGCGTGAACGCGTGCAAGCGTTTTCATTGCCATTGGCAGCGAGGTAGGAAACGCGCGACCCAACAAAGCAGCGGTTCTCTGCGCGAAATTCGCCGAGATCGTTGCGCAAGCGGGCGCGTTCGATCTGCGAGAAAGTAGGAAGTAGACGAGATAAATTTATACGTCACTCTGCGAGGTGGCCGTAGGCAACATGCGCGACTTGATTTATTCAGAGGGAATCGTATGTACATACTTTGCACGCATTGCGCTATACGCCGAGGGTTAAGTTTCATCGTTGGATGAAACGAAGATTGGTTACGTAAGGAAAAAATAGCCGAGCAAGAGTGTTTCAACTTGTCGCTGTGTCGCGGAGGTTGAAATCGAGATTTAATGAATAATTTGGAGAAACCGAGATACACTTGGATCCCAGTTTTGCGAAACGTGGCTGAAATACAAATGATACGAGCGAATGCAATTTCTTTTCTGTTAAAATTCCAATTTTCAATTTCAAATTGAAATTTATGTTTGAATTTGAATTCGACTTTCTGTTTATAATTACAATCCTACGATCCCACGATCATTGTAATTTGAAACTAAAGTTCAAATCAAGTTGTGTAAAATGTAGGATCGTAAAAGTGAGACTGTAAAATGTAGCAAGAACAAAAGTCCTTCTCCTCTTTTCTACCCTGTAATCTACTCTGCATTTCTTCTCTTTTGATTGCAAAATATACACGTAATTGCGAAAGCATGCACGTGATTATATTTACCATGTACATTATGTAAACGTATATTTCTATGAATGTATAAAAGTGTTGTATCCCAGGAAAGGTAACAAACATGCAGATGTAAAAATAGTTATGAAAAGATTTCTCCGATACACCCTCTCTTAATTTTAGATGCAGTTAAACAGATTAAATAAAACTCATCGAAAAAACAATTAATTACGATCCAGACTTGAGATGTTTAACCATATATTTAAACGAACGAAGTACATATGAAAAGATATCGTCGATGTCATCGTTCGAGCAAAAGAAGATCTGTTTGCAATGCCAGTTATTGCCTATTTATGCTTATATCCTGTTTATGCCCTCTTTCGCCTCTTCGAATCTTATCGCTCATTACGTTAATCAATGCAAAAGTGAAACCTCTCGTCCAATTTGTATCCTTCGACCTATTAACGCAATTGGCTCATTTTACCGGAACGACGTGCACTAAAATCGTGTAAGATTTCTAAATAATTACACGACTCAAGAATTTCGAATGAAGAACAGGAAACAAGAGGATAAAAGTGAAGAATATCTACTTCTAACGAGATTGTAGTTGAATAATCATTCAAAAATTTATGATGTTGAACATGACGTTAATAACACAGAGTCAGTCATGAAAGTCTACGTACATCTGCAAATACAAATTGCAAATATTTATATTAAAAAGAAAAAAAAATAGCGATCCTAAACTCAATCATTTTATAAACACTGATTCATTTGTTTGTTATACAGATTTCGGAAGAAAAAAAAATGTTCTCGCATTTATCCACCGAACGAACATAAATAAATCGAAATCTATCACACACGTAATTATCACGAGTGCACCAAAGCGTGCAAAGCGTTTTATTATTACAATCGGAATAAGTTTTACTCGTTTCACTATATAGACGTTAATTGCACGTGTCGATTCTGCTTCCAATTTATTTCTATTTATTCTAAACAAACGTTAATGAACAAACGTTAATATTTTAAACTGTCCAAAATCTTTCTTCCTCTCTTTCAAAATTTGACACATGCACATATGTATATAGTTATTCTGTGACTGACTGCATTTATTATACTGTTTTGTAATTTCCTCTGCAACGTTGACGAAACAATCTATAATATACAGATATTTAAGCTACAATTTTCATCTGTTAGCTCCTCCGTTTCGCAGATCGAAAACGATGCAGTAACGATTCACATAATTTTCGAATGCAAATTGTATTACCCGTAATACTTGTGTAATACTTCGCGTCTAGTGAAAAGTGCGAAACGCGAAACCATAAACTACCGAGCCACCATTGTGGTTTCCTATCTCATTCGCATTTCCACTTCGAAAGGGGCGCGCCGCAACGTGTTTCTCCCATAAACGATATTTAGATTTTTAAGTTGTTGACGGAGGAATTTTAAATTGAAAGGAACGTCTTCGCGAGATAATAAAAAAAAATGCAACAGGAGAGAAATCCATAATGTATGCAGGGACTGAAAAAGAATACGGAGAAACGAAAGTTCGACGAAGAAAGAAACAGTTCGCGAGACCGCTCGGGCCGACAACAAGGTCGGATCGAAGTAACGTTAAAAGAGTAAAACGAGATACTGTGAAATTTCACGAGGAAAGGTCGTGATTTGAACCGGCGCTTTCTAAATTCATTATGAAACTCAATTTAGACACTGCTAGAACCAGTTGAAATGAAAATCATTGCAACTTTCAAGGTTTATGCCAGAGTAAATATTCCAATTTTTAAATGTATATCATTCGTATATGGGTTAGCAGTGTGAGAAAGATATACAAACGAACAGATTAGGCTATAGTTGGAGTGTTTGCTAATGAATTAATGTTAATAAAATACGTATAGAAAATAATTATTGTTAAAATATTTTTAGATATTTCGTTAGTCGCACACTCGTAATTGAATATAAAATAACAGTACGCAAACTAGCTCAGGAGTTAACACTATAATGGAACATGATTAATTAAAGTGCAAAGAAAAATAAACGAACAAACATTTACTCGTGATGATTAAATTTACAAAACCAACACATCTTCTTCTTGATCGTGCATTACACAATTATACTAATTTATATACGTAAGAAAACAATGTATATAATTTATAAAGAGACACATCTCTTTCTCTTTAATGTATTACATATAATATAATAATTTTATAATGTAATTTTGTAATTTTACAATTTTACAATTTTACAATTTTATAATTTTATAATACAATGTAACAAAATAAACAATTTCATAAAAAGTGAAATCGATCTTTGCCGTACACTCGTACGGCAATGAGCATCACTTTGCGCAAACTGCTTGTAAATAAAAGTTACCTAAAAGCCCCAAGCACTCGTCGTAAAAAAATTCAAATAAGAAGCATAAAGTTTGAAAGAATTACATTTCGAACGAAGGAGGGGGCATTGACCTCTTTCCAACGTGCTCTTGCACTTTCGCGTTTACGTAACTGCCGCCGATACCTGCATGATCGACTCGGCCTTGATAAGTTGCACTAGAGTACAAACATTTTTTCCACGTCGATGACACGTCGGATTTTAAAGAAAACATAGAGAAAAGAAAAAAATCTCTCTTTGAACCCGCGCATCCGAACGAAATGGAAAGTAGTTCGATTGGGTCGGCGAGTTTCTGACTCGCGTTCACCGCGTACGTCTCACTGGCCGCTGAGTGGAAACGGAAGACAGGTTCGCACCTTTCCGGCCGATACATAGAAATTCTTAACTGTTTCGTGTCGGCTCGAGTCACGCGGAGAACGCGGAGAACGAGATATGAGGGACAACCCCGGAATCGGCTATAAACACGTACCAAGCTTCGTTATGTGCTACTGTTTGCGGGTTAGAGTGAAATTGCAGCCTGCAACGCATAACTAGATTTCTAGTTAGAACGCTGGCCGTTCACCCGTGGCGGCGATTCGAAGAACGGGGAACGAAGTTTTGTTCTACAAAGAAAAAGAAGAAAAAAGAAAGAACAGAAATACCATACCGGATCAAACGGGAAGAAAACTTATGCGATTTTCGTGGATTGATTGTCTAAAATCCGAATTTGTTTGTGGGTATAAAAGAATTTATGTAACATTATTTTAAAAATTCATCTGATAGGTGCAAAGTATTATACAATGAATTTGTAATTTTCGAGAATTTCATTTTAAAGCAGAATGATAAATAATCATCGTGGTTAAGAAGGGGGGGGGGTCACAACGTTGCTACATTGATACTGAGTTAAAGATTAAAAATATCAGAAGAAAAATTAACATTTTCAAGATATTAAACTTTGCAGATGTGCTATCCGAGGAATAGGAAAATAGTATTGGGAAGACTTGAAAGAAATCAGGAACGCGCGAAAGAAACTATAAAGAACCTGTACAAGAAACTACTGCAGAAGAAAATAAAATTGACAAATGAAAATTAAGATTTTCAGAGTTTAAAGATTTAAGTTTGAATTTTTGTGCGCTATTTGTAGAATAAGAAAAAGTATTGGAAAGAATGTATGAAAAATCAGGAACGTTGATACAAAAAAACCGCAAGGTTTCTTACAATGTTCGCGCAATCTTCTTGTTTCTTTGTCAAGCAACAACGGCAAAGTAGATAATACCTGAGCTAGAAAATTCCATTCTCACTGTACCAGTTGATATCAATTTCACAGGAATTACGAAGGCGAACGACCAATAAAGAGATATATACGGAAAACCGGCCAGCAAAATCGCAGGAAATCGCGTCAAGTGTATATCGTGACAGGCAGAAAGACCGTAGTCGGTCAAAGAACTGTAGTCGGAAGCAAAGCAGCATTAAGACAGCGAAGAAACCTTGCAAGGACATTTCCTTCCGCGAACATCAGGATCGCCGATCGTTCCTTCTCATTTATCAATTTTATGCCGCTTTTACCAAGACCGTCGTACCGGCCTGATCGTTGGACATTAAGTTAACGGTTGTACATGCTACTAGAGCATACCTGTAATGCAACTTTCTTTCTTCTTTTGAAAACGAAATACGAGACTCTCGAAGAAAACTCGGATTCTTTAATCCTTTCTCGAAATGTAAAAGAGATCTGATTTTCAGAATTGAAGCAAAAGGTCTGTTAAAATCAGAGAGATCCTCCAAGTAGAAAAAAAGAAAAAGAGATCCTTCAAGAAAAAAAAAAAAAAAAAAAAAAAAGAAATGAAAGTAAAAATTTCGAGAATTTGAAACGCAGCAGCTATCCACGTGAATAGGAAAAATTCCAAATCCCAAATTATCCTCTTACCGAAACTGAATCAGCTCGGGGGACAACTGAACGACGATCCACGTCACAGCATCAACGCCGATAGATTAACGACTCATCTGTCTATTTACGATTAACTTGCGAACAGAGACTACCGAGACAGTCAGAGCTTTTTTAGAATTCGAGCACCACCGTTGGCCAAAAAAAAAAAAAAAAAAAACGCGGTTTTTATCACGATCGACCGTTCGTAAGAGACGTATGTAAACACAAATCAACGTACGTTGGATCTGCTGTACGTGTGTATCCGGAATCACCGCGACGACCCTCGATCTCGCATGATCCGACGTTTCTGTTGTACTGAGAGGGCCGATTTCATCGCACCACGCTGCCGTTACTTTCTACCAACATGGAGAGGTAGGAAAAGCTGCCAGAAGTGGGGTATCAAACGATAAGTCTGGATGAACGGACGAATTCGGTGGGGCAAGCTGTTTTTCGGCTGAATTTCGTGCTGCCTTTCCCCACCGACGACTCATTTCGACGAGTACGTAAAGGCTATCAAAAGTACACACGTGTCGCGACAATTAGGTTTCACGAAATCTGCCGTCAGTTTCAATTTACCTCTGAAATATTGTCAATCTTGTCATGTTTGTATCTTATCATTGAAACACGTGTTTTCTTTTTTTTTATTATTATTTTCAGTCTTGCTTAACCACTTAATAAACTATAAAAAAAATAAAAGTGTAATACAATAAAAAATAAAGGGAGGTGTAACTACAAAAAAGAAAAAAATTGGGGACAAAAGATGGTTCATCCAGAGGAACAGATTTTCATCTTATTAAATGAGTTGCTTATATTATAATGATTGTGGAAATTGTTTCTGCTTCTCGTTATCTACTGGATAAAATTCGCGCGACGATTGAAGAAAAAAACTGATGACATTGGTCAACTAACGCGTGATTCTCATTTCTGCATCGATGCAAATTACTTCCGATATCTATTCGCCGATACTTGAACTGAACTGCATATGTATGTACATATGCCTCGATGCACGTGCCGCAATGTACAAAAATGCAGTGTTAATTGCAGGAAGCTATTGATTTCGAACGGATCGCGGCTCGTTTGCCACTTCCGGCTCGCGAAGAGAAAAACCGCAGGATTTAACGTTGAATCGGTTGCTTAGATGTAATTTGAACTAATCTCGAGTGGTAACGAAATGGAAAATCGTGGGCAATTTGATAGTTTTAATTTGATGTTTCAAATTCCTCGAAATGGACATTTATCTACAGTCGGTCACGAAAACATTCGAACATTTACTGTAGAAGAACATTATTTTAAAATTTCACTAATTAAATAGCATTAGTAGTGAGCGTGAGTAGTCAATTTAAACATATAAGTTGTACTGAATGTTCAGGCTTATTAATGTACATAGTAAACAATAAAATTTAATATATATTATATACATTATTAAGCCTATATATATAATTTATACAATAATATATACTCATTATATTATATAAAATATTATATAACATATAATGGATAATTGGTTGTTTAAATACTTTTACCCGCGAAGTATACTTATATTAAATACTTTGTAACTTCTCTATGTGTTATAAATTTAATCAATATAATCATAATAATCGTGTCTCATTGTTGAGCGTTAACAAAGTATCAAACACACGTAATATAATTGTAAGAAATTCCAACAAGTGTTCAAACACTTGTACAAATTGTAAAAACCATGATTTTGGAATTATTTTCATGTTTCCGTGTTGTGACATATTCATGTATATGTATAAAATGCAAAAGAAATGTGAAACAAGGTGGAAAAACCGATGTTTTGGAATTGCGGAAAATTCCATTCCAAGCACGAAATAAATGATCGATTAATGTGGACGAGGATATAAGCGAAAAAAATATTTATGCAACAAAGCACGTGGAATAATTCAACGAGAAAAATTCGCTTCTCACCTGACAGGGAACACCTGTGCCATGTTCTAAATTATATATATTTATTTGCTATTGCGTAGAATCTCTTGACATCGTGCAGCGTACGTGGATGTAAATAAGTTGTAATATAAAAAAAATTGAGTGTTAAATAAATTTTCTAACAACCAAGGTCGACCGATCTTGGTCCACGGAATTGCTCAATTTTTCACATTAGGCGGCAACTTGTTCGATCTTTCCAATGAAAGTTACGGCCTTGACACAAATAATCCAGCAGACATCTCTCCGGATGCGTTCCTTTTCTAATTACGAATTTGTTTCGTAATTATTTAATTGACGTCGTTGGCCACAGAAATACTTGATACAACTAGACAGATACGTGCCTTAAACATTCAAATTTTCAACGATCGTAACTAGGCTTTTGTGAAAATTTATATTAAATAATAAAACTTAAGTAAAAGATCGTTTCAAAGGACTGTTACCTAGCAGCTACTGTACTTCAAATATTTCGCATACTTTTTCATATTATGTGTTCTATGCATTTCTATATTTTTATTTAATTTTATGCAAAGATCTGCTTTACGGAGGCCACAGAAAAATGATCGTGCAACCTGATCGAAATCTTTCGAAAACGATTATGAAAACACTCAGGGTGATTGAGTGCCGTGGGAGATGGTCGTTTTCGCAATTTTCACTCGGGAAAAGTGTCGTCTGTGCTTTTGATACTTTCGACGCTCGTGTCCTTTTTGAATCTTGATCGATGTGCAGACGTTTCAAGAGAAACGGCAACAAAAACCGCTCGGCGAATGCCTTATTAAGGCCAGTAGAGAAATCGAAGCACACGAGAATGCTCTATCATTTGCGATAACGTTTACGTAACAAAAAGTGGAGGTGAAAAATGAAGGTACAATCAGATAGAACAGAAAAACGATCGTCGTCAGACATTGGATAACGATTATAAATATTACGTATATCGAATCAGTCAGACATCGAAGTGATCGAGTTCGTTTTATAAAAATTTCAGTACCACAATACAAAATTTAATACCGAACTATTGTCGAAAGAACGATTAATTTCAGTCTGAACTGAGGATGAGTTTGACTCTACCATAATTCAATTGTCTATCGTGTAAACTAAGTTTTAATCTCGTAGATCCTTAAATTACTTTCGGTAATTTACAACTCGAAACTGCAACAATATTTCGCGCAATTCAACGTCCGTCGAGTTAATAGATTTATACTTTTACTTGTTCATACGTGCTCGTGAAATAAAAGAAAAAAAGAAAAAGTGCATATTGCAAAACGACTAGTTTCGAAAGGGAATTGTTCCCTTTTTTCAAACTTTTGCGCAGACCGCTATACTTTTACCAATATTTGTACGTTTTTACGTCTAACGAGCACCGAACATGAGTCGCTGCAATCGCGTGAAATGTTCGATGAAATCGTTATCATCATTCCTGTCTTCGCATTTCCTCGATACTGATGAAACGATTCTGAAAACGAAGAAAAGTCCAAGAAATCATTTAATTTCATTTTCTCCCATTAATACCTATAAATTTTGTATTTAAATTTAAAAACCATATCGATCAATCCCACAAATTGGAAATTACAAAAAAATTATGACCCATTTTTTAAAAGCACCGCTTGGCATTTATCATTATTTACGTCATTTTCTTACGATAAAACTTACGAATCATTTGTTCCTTGAAGAATTGAATATTACTCTCACTGAATGATGAAGAAATTAATGGAAAGTGGGTAAGTATGATTCAGCTACTGAAAGACTCAATCGTATCGAACTTACATGTACATCATACTGTCTACTCGTATCTTACAATAACCGGCAGTGAATAAACCAACCCTCATCCAATCTTTGTGTCAATTTGATACTTCTGACTTCTCTTCTTATGAAATGTAGAATAGGATCATAAGAAATAGAGTGTCACGAAACCTGAGAGTACGCGCAACCGAATAAAAATTTAATCAACTTTGATTTACTTTGATTATCTTACTATTTATTTTGATCTATTTATAAACTATCATCTCTTGATTATCTCGTTAATTAACAATTTATCTCTTTTCAGTTTTCATCGTGTCACTTTGACGCCAAGGGACAAATCAGAACGAGTTGGAAAAATTGCAATATTTTCTCTAGTTTGAACACTAGAACTACCAAAATGGTCGAAATGACCATTTGAATATTTTTCTCAAATGTTTTATAGATATAAAACAGTATATTTTTGGCGACTCGAATGATCCTTCACAAAATACATAAATAAAAGTTTGTGTATCCTGTTGTATCATAAAGATTTTCTATTTCATTTATTTCAACGTTTCTGATGAAAATTTTACGCTCTGATCGTCGCTAATTTTAGTGTCAATTATAACACAGGCAAAACAAATAATAAATTTACTACTTCTCGATAATTTCGATCCAGCGATATCTCGTACCAGCGAGTTCAGAAAGAAAGCGACGTATTGTTGTATACGGTCGCTCGTTATGGTCCGCAGTCAGCTGCCAGCGCAAGCCGAAGCAGACACATCGGAGTGAGAAAAATTGCGCATTGTCCGGTTCGTCTTTCGACAAGCGAGGTTCCTTTCCACGCGATTACTGATATTAATTGGAGTTGCCGCGTAGACGCGAGCTTGCTGCCGCGTTTGCAACTGCCGGTCCCGGCGGCCGATTGCAGAATCGAAGGGAGAGCCGATCATCGGAGGCAGCTGCAAAACCTCTTGCTAAATACATTCGGGGAGAGGAAGGGGAGTGAGAGCTCCTCTGCCTGTTATTCTCCTCGCTGGCTCGTTTCCCTCGATTTTCGCCTCTCGATGTCCCAGCCAGCTCCCGACGAAAACTCGACGAAATTGCAAAACACCGGCCGCGGCAATTCACCAAGAAGCTCGTTTCGAGCGTGCGCGATTGCACGCGTGACCGATTGCCCGCGCGATCCTCCTCTGAAACACCATCTTGGCCAATCCGCGACATACGCCGCTGCGATTTCGCAGCGTGATTGTTTATCCGTCTAACGATCCACGAGGATATTAACGATTTTGCCTCGCTTGAAATATCACGTTCGCCGGTTTAGGCAATGCCTTTAGCTAAAGGATCCGGAACGTGTTTGGTGTCTTATTTAGGTGTTTGAAACTGGTTGGTTGCACTCTACGTTCGACTGGGATCTCTTTGCGATTGAGAAAACGAAGAGAGGAGCGGCTTGGTTATTAATAATTACCGGGCACGTAGTAGTCGATTCTTGTTTGGTTCGGTGATTTTCTTTTTTTCTTTTTTTTTCTCTTAGGATTCAGGCAATTTGTGTCGTTCGTCATATGATGCTTCTGTTAGTACGACCTTGATATGCTTGAATTTTTAAAAATTGCTAACTATGAAGAATTGGAGAGGATGATCAGAGTTTTACTCCTTGTCGTTATTGGCAAAATTTGATTAATGGAGCAGATTATTGACACTATGTTCTTTTAATTCACGCCATTGTAGGTTCTTTTAATTCACTCACTCACAGATACAAGCACCAACATAAAGTGTAAGTACAATATAATTTATAGTAGAAATTAGCTCTGACCTCTTTATATTTGATATTTACAATTCAACATGTTAACAATTAAAATTCCAACGTTCGAAAATTGCATCGTGAATTATAATAGAAATATAATTTAATTGTTGAATGTAGCATCACTTACAGCAGGAATTAGCAAAAATTTGCAATCGTCCAAACAATCTAGATCGGTCTTGTGAAAAGCAATTCAGTCATGATCCTTCTTACCGATTCGAAACGATTTCGAAACAGAATAGATTAAAAGTTGAGAAATTCCGTGGGATTGATGGAAAATAATTGCATGCTTTATTTATCCACAGACTTGAAGATTGTAATAATAAAGGTAGACGTAAAACGGCAGAGTCATCATTATAATGCAAAATCGGCCGAAAATAAGATGCTTAAAAACAAAAAAGTCGATGTAAATCGAAACAGGAACGATTGGTCATTTAATGGAAATTTTATACGAAACATTTCCGACCATTAAAATAAAAGACTAACGAAAAGAGGTAGAAACTGCATTCATTAACACTCCGACTTCCACGCTCTGCCTGTGACATATTTAGTTTGTTAACATGTTGCAATGTTGAACAATATTTTACAAAGAACAATAGTATATTGCAATGAATGCGCATTTCCCGTTTTACAATATTATCTAATTATTATCTAATTATTTGTGATATTTAAAAATCTTTCTTTTAATTTTTTAAATTGTTTTAAATCATTACAAGACATTTATATATTTATGATAGAATAAATGTGAGGTATTTATAATCACCGACTTTTTATTATAAATATTTTATATATACATTAGTCTCTGAACAACTGAATGAAAAATACACCTTTATTGTAATATAACGTTACATAAAGATTAAGTATTCCGTTTTCAGAAGCAAAACACATTTTCGCGTGGCGATCGACGTGTTGATTATTCGTTTGATGAATGACAATTGCAAGATAAATATTAAATTTGACGAACGCGTTCACCTAAATATTCGACAATCGTCTGCGAAAATTCTTAAGACGTGTAACTTGGAAGGAATTGATTAAACAGGGAGAAAATCGACATACAAATGTACCAAACAGCGGCATCTAACTGCAATTTACAGTTCCACGAAAGACATCCGCGATGTGTAATTGTGGAAAATGTCAAAAAGTCACAAGTATTAGTATAGGAACGTATACGTACCTGGATCGCGATAAATTACGATCGTTTACTTCTAGATAGTATCCAGTTTCAATTATCGTATTTTATTTAGAGACAATAACAATGCACACTGATGGCATCGTTCGACGATTCTCAAATTGCGTATCAAATATTTTTTATTTGGAGGAAGTAATGCCATTTCAATAAATTCGTTAACATTTAACCTCATGAATATTCTAGTATTTCAAACTATTCCGTCGAATCGTGTGACGAGTATTTTATGCGTTTGTGTAAAAATAGAAAACCTACGAATTTTATATTCGACAGAATGTTAATGTTTTCGGCGATTATATTAAATTAAATTAATATCCGAGTGGATGTGTATGTTACACACAATCGAAAATGTGTCAGAACTAGGAAAAGAAACGAAATTCATTTGAACGAACTGAAAAAAAAACTGAATTAAAAAGGAATTACTTTGTCAATTAGATCTGTTATATTAGAAGATCACAAATAGCATCTCTCGGCTTAATAGCATCTTCTAACGTAATTAGGGAAAGAAATGAAATTACGCGAAACTGGAAACTGTTACAAAAAAAAAAAAAAAAATAGTTTCCATGCAGCCGATATAATTCTATTTTTTTGCTTGTTCAAATGACTTCATATACTTTGAATTTTGAAACGAACATTCCTTTGTAACTTCGTTATTCCCATTGCAAGCGAAACAAAGGTTACGCTAATAAACACTTATTTTGTTATTCTGTCGAACATTTACGTCGCTTCGAATATCTACGTTAAAACATGTAATTACTCAAAATAAAGTCGCTCGATAAAGTTGATAAATAATACATCAGCTATTATCTTAAAAAATGATGGCGCAATATTTAATTACGCAACAGCATGAAGAATCGATGACAATTTATATTTCTCGGGGGAAAAAAAACCGATACGGAGGATAATTGAAGTCAATACGTTGAATTACTTTATCATGCAATTACTTGTTAACTAATTAGAGCTTCTCGATCGAGGATATTAATTGACAGCTCTTTTTTTCGAACGCTTCTTTTAAACAATGAAAGCTACGACTGTAAACAGTGATTACGAGATGATAAAATTAACTGTTATAAAACATCGTGCATAGAAGAGAGAAAGAAACTTTATGAGAAATGATAGCGCACTAATATCTCTTCTGAAATATTGTGTCACTTAATAAATAATAATTACATGGACGTATATTTCTCACAATCATCTTGAGATATAGATCTGATTCTCTTCATATTTTTATTGTAGATTAAAGAAGAAGTCTATCCAGAACATTTAAAATAAAAATATGACTAACCAACATTTTCTGCAAATAAGCTAATTTCTTACCGAAATGAAGCGATGTAACACGACACACTGCAAACACAGAATGGTTGCAGTTCGATAGGCGTCCGATTCTGATATTTACAACTAGTTTCGCTCAAAATTTACTTGATAAGACATGCATTTAAATACTTTTGAGTAATTGTTAAAAATATTTATATACGTATAAGATATAGACGAGATTCGTGTATACGTACATACTATTAGTTGCAATACCATTATTCTAAATACTGTTCTGTGAAATATTATTTGGCGAAATGTTTTAATGAAATACTTATTTCACAATACTATTTCCATATGTAACTACACGCGTGAGAAAATAAAAATATTTACATTCTATTTACTATTTCTCCCCAGCTCTGGTGCTTCGTGCAAGCACTGATTCTATTCTAATCATAAATTAGAAATTAAAAAGGAATTAAAAGTATGAATTTTCATAAAAATTTGTCGTCGATGTATTAACCGACAGAAAAACGATCCTAAACTTTTTGCATGATATGACAACTACTGCGATTTTTTCTATTAGACATTAATGAGTAGATTCTGTGAAACTCTGCAGCGACATACAATTTTCAAAGAAGACATAGTACGTCACAGATCAGACATACGTAGGTCACAAATCTTCCGAAGTCGACGTAATCATGTCGTAAATCTGTTCGTAACTGACCGTCTGTTTTTCTGTAAAACACGCACGCACATTTCGTGTTACGCGTTTTAAATTGACAACGTATGCGCCAACTTAATTCAACTTGTACTTCCCTGTCGAGAAACAACAATAAGAAACGTCGAAATCGTGCAAAAATTGCGAAATGTTTGCACTTGGCAACGATAAGGAAATAAAGGACAATTTTTACTAAATTTAATAAACATGTAAAATTCCAATAGCAATAATTAAAATTAGACTTTCGTGTCTCTTCATATTTTTACGAATGTGACTTTTATTGACTTTTATCAAATTGATATTTCTGAAATTAATAAATTTTCCTTAAATTCAATTTTACTCGTGAATGTTAAATTCATATTTATTTTTGAAAATATATTGAAAATATAGAAATATATAATATACTTTTATACATTTTTTCGCATTACGTGCAATTTTGCACTCGAATTTCTTATAAATGTATAAAAATCCGCGGTCTAGTTGTAATAAAAATTCTTAGTCTGTTTATTTCATACATGTTTACATATTCATGGATTTTTCCCACCGTTAAATTTTGCAAAAGTGCAGGATATTCAGACGTCATGGGTTTTTCCAAAAGTACAGTGTAACATTTAGTAATGATATACTATAACAAGACTATTAGAAGAAATAATATTAAAATATGTAAATAAGTATGTAAGAGAAACCGACAAGTCCAAAACAAATTGACCTAGGAAAATGTTTCTTCAACTGCAGCTAATTATAAGTATGAAACAATAATAACTTGATGACACTCTCTATGTACGAAAAACATAATAAGAAAAAGGAACATGTATAATTTAAATATATTACGCTGAAACACTCCACATATTATGCTGAGACACTCATTTGTCTAACTATTAGCGTATTTTTCCCGCTCAAAATAAACAATCATATGCTAGACTAGTATAAATATTTTTCCTACTCGTGCATGGTTACTTAATGGTCAGTCATTACATGATTAGTCAATTCAATTCCAATAATAGAAGAAACAAGTTGAATATATGTTTAACAAATGGTTTCTTTTATTTATATGTACGCATTTCCTAACGAATGGATAACTAATTTGACTGATGAACATAAGAAACAAAGCAAAAAATCTTCTTCTAGATTGAAGAAATGATTATTTACATATGTGATTATAATTAATAGTTTACTAGGTTATAACTAATTGTTATAATCACTAGACGTGTATGAGAACCCGAGGACAATGCGTGACAATGCGTGCATTCCGGCTTTGTATCATTTTTTTCCTAAAAACGTTCCCAAACAGAGCTTTTCTTTACCTTCTTCCTTCGCACAATATCTTCTGCACTGCTTCCTGCTACCACAACTTTACTCTCACTATCACTCGACATTTTTTTCACAGATTTTCAATCTTTATTAAATTCACACCGAGTTTGAAATATACGTCTGAACTTCCCGAATTTCTCAGCGATACTGCTCAACAGCGTACATAATGTCCAAGTACTAAACACGTTCGTTTACGTTAGGTCACACGATTCTTAGAATCTGCGTTTCCAATAACTTCACTGGCAGAAGAAATTGAACTGTGTATTTACATATTTTGTAGGCTGCTATACAGCATTGTAGAGTAGTTTGAGAAACGGTAACCAGGTTCTCGAAATTTTCGCGACCTCTTCCCGACTGATAATCACACATATAATTATCAATTATATTTGTCACATTATTGTTATTAACTTTATTTTATCATCAACTTTATATCATCATTTTTAATTATATTTTGTTACACTATTTATTTTGGCAACTTTGCTACCGAAATAATTATAATCAATGATCTACAAGGTTTCATCGATCAGGAAAGAGATATAAAAATAGAAATCCCGCCGGTTTTTAGCCGTGGCAAGTTTAAAATTCTTTAAACAAGTCTGGAGAGCAACTGTGCGGTTAAGTAATCAGCGACTAGATCGCGAACCCGTTTAAACAGTCGGTTCAAGTTACAGTGTCGCATGTGTAATCGCCGCGAACTAACAAAGAAGCAACAAAACTGCCCCAAGGAAACTTGACCTTCATCCGTAACTGGAAATCACGATATTTCGCGTTGACTATCTGCCGGAAACGGAAAGCATACGAAATGAAACTCATCCTTGAGAATTACTTAGGGATAAAACTTCGGTATCGAATATTCTATCTTTAAAGAAAATAGTCGAGGCAATCCTTTCGCTTCAACATCTCGCACGAGTACATTGTAATTTGCGGTAGGTCGGGAAATCTGCTTCAGGAATCACGGAGATTTCCTTATCAGACCTCTCGCTCCAATACGAACGTCAGCAGCTTCAAAATTATTGAAATTCGAATGATCGAGCTTCAATTTTATTATACTCGCGAAGCAGAAGTACAAATGATAGTTCTACCAGAGAGAGTTTGTGTGTTGTTTCAGTCTCATGGTGGTTCAATGAGATTGTTCGATCAAAGATCGACATTTTAATACACACGTGGTTATTCATAAAAAGTATTCGAGCTTCACAAAAGTATGGAATATGAAACATTTTATTGACATTTAGCTATCATGATCATATTGGTGAAGTGTGAAATTTAAAAATATATATATAAATTATAAGTTATATATAATATAATTATAATTATTTAATTATATATAATATAATATATATATTATAATTATTATAATTTTGTAAAAATTAAAAAAGCATATATTTCAGAGATATAATAAATATGAAAATAAGATATAAAAATAATAAACAATCCATTATATCGATAATCTTCAACATTTACTATATATATTTATCAATATAATCATGATAAGCGCTCGTTACTAGCGTCAATAAAATTTTACAATATTCCATATAACACACACATAATAGATACACATGAAAAATTCATCTGTACGAACTGCTCGAATCGTAAGAATGAAAATGAAACGAGTCCCGTAAATTCTTCTGCTACTACTAGTTATTAAGAATCTTTTACACCCAATCGTAATCCTTCGTGCTTGATGCTGGCATCGTCAATATTTCCTTTGTTCAAAGAGATGTTCTCTCGTAATTATTTTTAAAAAAATGTTGTATGTGCATTGTGATACGAGAATTAAACAACAGCACGACGTGAAAAATTATTTACTGATGACATTGCCGTGAATCGTGGGCGTCGCAAATATTTACCTCGCGAGACTCTTCTTTCAGTAACTGGTGACTTCGACGCGCGCATAAGACATGTAATGTCAGTGAATCGTGTACGAAGGCGCCTCGGTTCTTTCACAATGCTTATGCTCCTCGATGTTTCGAAAGTTGCCTAACTTTTTTAAGTACACGTATCATCATGAAGTAACGAAGAGCACATGGACATTGATAATTATATATGTACAACAACATGACGTATAATCGCACATATAGAAAATAGATTCTTGTTAATTCGAACTGCGTGAACGCGGTCTAAGGTTTTTGACCAGCGTGCAATTGAATACAATGTCGATTAGATATAATATGGATTAAATAGTTTGTTAAATTATAAATCTGATCACATCGATGTTTTATCATCACTTCCACTTCGTCTGAATGTTTACGACTAATTATTATATATATATTGATAGCACGTTGCTCCGTACAGTTAACAATTTATATTAGATAAATAAAACCGTTTGTATGGTCAGACAATTTTGTTATAAATTACTTAATTTAAGTAATTGAATGAAGTGAAATCATAGACTATTTTATTTGGCCTGATTAATTCTCGTTTTAAGGTATAATACAACTGCGAGACTAGAAGTTGCACGTACCTCGTTCGTGTAGTTGCGATATTTTACGCACAGATGATACTAAATTACAATGATGAGTATCTACATGCGTTGACCTCGTCACTCGTACATAAATAAAAACGTGAATCTCCCATGATTGTGTAATCATAGTAGCCTCATTTTCTTTTGTAACTTCTCGAATTTCCTGCGAGCATAAAAGCTCGTGGCGTAAAAGTAACGAAATCTAGTGTCCGAAGACAGACAACATATAGTCAGTTCGATTGTGGCAATTAAAATAGATATACGTACGTTTATGTATGTATGAACAACTTAATTTACAACGAAATTTTAAATTTTAAATTTCGCTTGCTTTTTTAATTAAATTGCCCCATTATATATGAATTATTTTACATTTCCTTATTTTATTTTATTTTATTATTTTTATTATTATTTTATATTATTTTAATTATTTTACATTTCACATTTTTCTTTCTTAATCTATTAACACGTTGATCGCCATTCCAGTTTTATAAATATTTTAATTAATTGACAATCAGAACAAAGTGAATAATCGACAGAACATTTTAAATAACATAAATGACTGAGATAATATTATGAAATAAAAATAAATGGGCTTTCCCCGTACTTTTATTATTACATAATTATAGTATTTTTATAAATATTAAATGTCATCTGTCAGTCAATATGTTAATGGCAATGAAATACGACATTTTATTTGCAATCTTCCTCAATCATTTCTACATTACTGAATCTGTAATTAAGAAATGAAATTCCAAGAATTTCTATAATAGACTTTTTTATCATCTTAGTCAGAATCTGTAAGTGAACAAAATTGAAAGATGTTCAAACATTTCCAACATTATGGATTAATGGAACTACGTAAATAGAATACGATCAAATTCAGAAAAGCAAAGAGTTAAGCGATTACATTTAATGTATAGCAAAAAAAAAAAAAAAAAAAAAAGAAAAAAACGAATTAAACTTTGGAATATGTTAATAACAATGCTAACGATATAATATTAACCATAAATTCAGAACACGTGCAATTTTAATGTATACCTATTGCATACACCGGGAATGTCAAAAAGGAAAAGTGCAGCGTGACTCATGTGAGCGCCACGATACGTAGTTCTTATTCACCACGTCATTCGTTCAGTTGCAACATGATAACGTTACAATTAGAAATTAAACAAACGAAACTGATCTAAATACGCGATCAAAGTGTAAGCTCGAGCGAGTCTCCATCGAGCAACTATCAACGAGGATGGTCCGACAATGTCGCAGACAGAAAATTAATGACTCTCGTTCTTACGAAACATTATCATTCGAGCATCTCGGAAATTCCAGAGAAATAAGTAACAGTGGGGAACAAAAGGAAAAGGATATAACGAGATTTTATGCGACTCCACGTGTTTACAAGGCTATTTCGAAAAAAATGTGAGGAAAGGGTAAATTTTTAATTTAGCGACAATTTTAGCTTTTAGTGTCCTGCGTTTTTTCTTTTTTTCTTTTTTCTTTTTTTTTTTTTTTTTTGCTAAAAAGAGAGTCAGTGTCTAGATCTCATGCTCCTCAGTGTGAAAAATCGGAAGAACCGATTTGAAGCCATCCGAAACGAAACGAAACGAAAGAGAGAGTGTAACGAAATAGCCAAAAATTAGTAAAAGCCGCTGAACTAGAAACCTGCCTCGAAAAATCTCCATTGAAACAAAATGTTATAGCAATTGTTATACGTTGGATATTTCACGTATTTACGAAATAATGAAATTTCATACAACTCCACGTTTTTAGAAATTTGTTGAAAGAACTGGAATCTAGGCAGAAAGTCTCGTTAATTATTATAACTTTGGACATCGCATGTGTTTCTGCATGTCAAATTTTCTACAAATGCAGAAAGATCTACAGCGTGATGAATGTATATTACTCGGACGAAGACTCGCAAATCTCCCGTAAATTATTTCGTCGAATTCCTCCCGTGGCCGATACGACATATGATACTTTGTCCTCACGTTCTCGTACTTGCGACACATTGTTTCCTCAATCGTGCAAAGAGGATATTTTCTTCAAACGACGAATTAACACGACGTGAGTTTCACAGCGCCGGCAGAAAAGTCCAAAGTCGAAACAGGTTCGAAAAAGTTCGCCATGTGTGCACAAACGAATTTCATCTGGCCGTTAATGCTGCTTTGCCCGCGTCCGTGACACAGTTTCACGCAATTGCGTAAAATAACAGCTCCCTAATCTTCACTCGTGCGGCCAGTTCCTCGAAATCCCAAAGTCACCGTTTAATTACGGATCGAGCGATTCGTTTCAGCGAATGATGACCGCTGAAAATACCCATTGACGTAGGATGCACGCGATGCACGACTTACAGTTAGTAATTACGTGTAGACAAAAAAAATAATTAACCATGTCTCCAAACTGCATCTTCGAGTGCTTAAATTTAAAAAAGAATCTTTAAAAAAATCTAAAAAAAAAAGTCTATTCCAAATTTCCAGCGTTGACGTCTGAACTCTAATTAGATGTAAGGATAATAAAATGAAATAACCATCGTTATCAAGCATACGCTAACGTTTAGAACCTAGTTTCGACAGATATCGAATTCATATGTATATCGGCTAAAATTGCTAGCAGGCGGTTAATTAAATCTTTCAATTAGCTTCGCCAAGTATTTCCAACGTTCAATGTCGATCGAAATCACAAACTTCCAGCCTGAATATAAATACATGATACATTAATCTGACTGATTGAAAAATGATGATGATGATGATATTTCTGAAAAGTTTGGCACAAACTGACCTTAATTTGCTGTACTACGACCAGGAGAAAGCTATTCATCTCATAAGTTAATATAACTTGTGTCACTGCGATGGATAATTAAAGAATTTTGCACCGCAAGTGATTAGACATAGTGATTTTAACGCGTGGGTTCCAACATATCACAACATACAGACATAGTAAGTGAAAAGAGCTTGTATGTGTGTATTTATCTGAAAACTGAAAATTATCCACAAAATTTTCACGAAAATTTTGTTAATAGCAACGATATTGGCAGCCAGAGCAGCCTAACCGCGTTCCTCGATTAAAGTTTTTCTACGTTCAACTACAGTCCTACTTCTTACTATGTATACGTTACGCTTCTTAAATATCGCGCTTTCTGTTGGACAAGTTACGCTAGAAAGAGCAAAAATCCTCTCACCGATCGTTCTCGTAACCTGTGAGAAAAAATGTGCAAAAGCAAGTGTGAAAATAATTGCGAGGAATGCGAACAAGAAAAACGATAGGCATAGAACGCACGATGGGGGGGGGGGAGGAAAAAAACCGATAGTGAGGTAAAAAAAACTTTAAGGAAAATTCATAAAACCCGTAGAGATTGAGAATCGAACGGATTGCGTAGATGAATCGATACTAAAAATTCCAAGCTTTAAACAATTATGTAAAAGACTGAGAGAGGCCGTGCGACGTTTACTGTAGTTTTCTAACATTTCAAAGCCATTGATACTTCCGGTTGCATTGCGAAGTATCGCACTGAATTGACGTTATAATTCATAATCGTTGAATCAGATTCTCACGCTAAAATTATCTGTGAAAATTCAAAGGGGCAAAGCTGCAGGAAATGCACGCGAATGTATAAAACGAAAGTACACACAGTATATATGAAAAAAAAAAAAATATGCAAAATATCGAAAGCGGACTACTCGTTGCGACATTTAAATGTAAAAACCAATTTCTGCTTTGTGCACGGAGAAATAAATAGAATCATTTCGCGTTCGCGAAAGTACGAATCTCACCCTTTGCCATTCTAGAGTTAAAGGGAGTAGTCTATCGGACGATGGAGACACGCTGTATGTCTAACTGTTGCCTAGAGTATCGGGGCGCGTTTGAAATCGGCAAACGACCTTGGCCGAAGGGTGTAGCTGGCTCGAGACGCGACAGCTTCCCTTTCTCTCGCGTCGGATCATGGTAGGAAAAGAAGACCTTGACTCCCTGTGGCACAAGATTTTCAGGCGATCACCTAAGGCCCACACACCCCCACCCTAGCCACCGCTCGGCCGAACCCCACTTGCTTAACCAATACTTAAACCGCTAGTTCGCTCCGCCGCGGACTATTCACGCAGCATCGGCCGTTGGACCCACATTTCTATATATGTGTCGCACGCGCGGATGCGTGCACACACTCACACACCCACACACACACACACACACAAACACCCACTACACATACACATGCACAGAAACACGCACATTCGCTTACACAGTGACGCGCGTGCCGATGCAAAAACGCAGGAAAGAGAAGAAAGAAAAGCGCGAACCGTGACCGAATGTTGAGCCACCCTTAGAGCCGTGCAAGATAACAGCGCGTGTGACTAACGTGTGACACTATATATAGTAAGGGAACTTGTGTGAACAGAACTGCCAAGAAGTGAACAAAGTGCCAAGTTCGAGCTTCCGTATCCCCGGATCTCTCTCTTTCGAGTTCAGGAAGAAAAGTTCAGAGAGTCATCGGTAAGCCTGACGTTGGAGAAACGCGAGTTTGATCTTGAATTTGGATCGATACGACTCCACCGGTGAAGAAAAGGTTGACACGTCGATACTCGGGTCCTCGAGAGGCTGGATTCCACATCGAGAAGCTAGAGATCACTCGGTATCGAGGTCGGATATACGCGGAGGTGGAGTCACGGGTGAAGCGAGCCGAAGTGGCCACACTTTTACTTGCGAACGCGGCGTCATTTTCGTTGGTGAACAGGTAAGCCTCCCCTCCGATCGCCTCTTTTTCACTCGGTTCTCTCTAATCGGTGGCAGATTGAATCGCACGAGCAGCCACCGCTGCAGCGAAAACGGCCAAGCGTCGAAAAGAATTTCCATTATTTCCATTGTTTAGAGAGTGACGCCCGATCTCGACCTACATTCGTCATACCGTTCGAAATCAACTAAAAAGTGGTGACACCGACTGACGCGCGCACCTGCCATCCGCTCTATCTTCCGCTCGTGTACGTCGACACTAATTTGACGAGATTTCCAAGACAGTTAGCGGTTACGTAGTTTCCACGTAGCTCCGAACGTTAATCGAATTATACGATTATCGAATTGTACAATATATGAGTATATTTGTGCAACTAGAATCGTAGAATCGTAGGATATTTAAATATATGATAATGTTACAAAATTATAGAATACTAGAGTATGTTGTAAAATTACAAAACACTGTTACAGAATTTATTACATTGTGGAAAATTTGATCTGTTGCATGAAATTATTAACTAATTATAAATATATGATAAAGTTACAAAATTAGAGAATATTAGAGTATGTTGTAAAATTACAAAACACTGTTACAGAATTTATTACATTGTGGAAAATTTGATCTGTTGCATGAAATTATTAACTAATTATAAATATATGATAAAGTTACAAAATTAGAGAATATTAGAGTATGTTGTAAAATTACAAAACACTGTTACAGAATTTATCACATTGTGGAAAATTTGATCTGTTGCATGAAATTATTAACTAATTATAAATATATGATAAAGTTACAAAATTAGAGAATATTAGAGTATGTTGTAAAATTACAAAACACTGTTACAGAATTTATTACATTATGGAAAATTCGATCTGTTGCATGAAATGGCAGAGGAAATTATTAACTAATTATAAATATATGATAAAGTTACAAAATTATAGACTATTAGAGTATGTTGTAAAATTACAAAACACTGTTACAGAATTTATTACACTGCGGAAAATTCGATCTGTTGCATAAAATGACAGAGGAAATGACTACCTAACTATACTGTAGAATTATACATTTATAAAACAGTTGAGTATATTACAAATATTATAGAATATATAACGATTATAGAGCTATGCTTTGGTACATTGTAGGATTACAGAGTACTATTATAAAATATTAGAATTTGTTATTCTATTATTTATAAAATATTAGAAAACTCGATCTCCCGTTCTCATAAATAACATCTGTCAAGGTAGCTCGTGCGAAATTTTTCAAGAATGCTACAAACTTCGAGATTAGTGTCCAAGAAAGTACATACATGTTATAAGAAATTCAAGAACAAGTGGAAGATGGATTTTCCCGTGCAACAGCATCGCGAGCGAAAGCGAAATAACCGCGGGCATCGTGTACATCACGTTTAAACGACAACTAATGAAACGAGTGCAACGGTTTGTGTAAATTTTTTTCTCAATTGATTCAAGTAGATTTGTGACATCCGACAACGTCGATTGGAAGTTATCGTTTGACAATCTGAATTATTCTCATTCTGCAAGTACGCAGTATGAATTTGCGTTAATCGATATTTTAGACCGAACTGTATCATTCTGAAAAATAAATTTAGGTCATATCTTGCTTATCTGGGTCAAAGAAATATATTCGCGAAGCACCTGATGAAAATTATTCGACTGTGTCGTTCGAAATACGTATTAATTGAAATTGCAGATAGGATCATTTTGAAATCTAAATTTAGGTCGTTGTTCGTTCAAGCAAAAGTGTATCTCGTGTGTCTCGCAAATTATTCAAAAATATCGCTATTTGAGTTAAGATCGTTCGAATCTCACCACAAGTACAACGATACGTATTAATCGAAATTTCAGACAGAATAGTGAATAATAAATTTAGGTCACAGTTCGTATATGTAGGTTAGAGAATATACCTTGTATACCTGGTACAAAGTATCCAAGCTCGTATCGTTATTCGAATTAAGATTGTTTAAAAAAACTTTGTCAAATAGTCAAAAGGAATCGAGAACGATGAACAGAGAGTTCCAAAAAGAAAAAAGTAAATAAATAAGTTACAGCGAATAGATATCGGGTTGGCGTATTGTTGGCCAAGCGTGGCTTTCCACTTTCGTAAGTAGAAGACGCCCCTAAATGATCAGACGTCGGGGAATCGCCCGGTAGAACGCGCGACCGATCGAATTTCGTACCGTTGGCCGATTATTCTTCAACAAACAAGCGACTTTCTCGGTTTCACGTTTCGCAATAAAAGTTCTAACAGTGGCTACCCTCGAAAGTGTAAACTTCGTTCTGCAACTCTCGCGAAATGTTCGACTTGAACATACGACCAGCGCGACAAATAGAATTTTTCCACTGAAGTTCAATTAAATGAAACGTGAAATGATTTTATTTAAATTATAGATCGATAAATATTATACGATCCATCGACCGTTCGATCACGGTATCATGCAAGTCGAAACGGCATGATTCAATGGAACTTGCTCTTCATGTAATTTCACTAACTTTCGAAAGATTAAATGATGAAAATCCTCCGCGAGTATCACAAAAGTGGCACGCACTCCAGACGCATGTATACCGATACATGTGGGCAAGCATATCTATGTTTTACTATACTTATTTCAGTGGAAAGATCTTTGAAGCATGCAGTCAATTCAAAGGATCTCTGTACAACGTATTAAAATTTATTCAGCGTTTCGTAGCGCTTCAACTAAATTTTAAGAAAGTGTTTTAAAAGGGAACGACTTGTTTTCATTTTTATCATTCTACTTTCTCACTTCTTGTTACATTTTTATTTTATTATTCTACTTCATATAAAGTACTATTTTTTGAAAAAGAACTATAAGAAATTATACGTGCAAAGTTTGCTGGCTTGTGCAACAGAGGTAAATTTTAAAGGATTAATGGAAAACAAATATTTAGAAACGTAACATTTATTATTAGTACAAAGAAAAACGATTTTACATTCGTTTGTTAATAATTCCCTCTGTTAAGATTATGCAAACGTTAAATAAATTTTCATACGATAGAAGATTGACTGAACTTTGAACCGAAGAAGACGAGTTAAATTGGATTTCCTACTTTTAAACGATTCTCACCTCGTTTATTTAATTACAAATATCGTAAACTGGAGTGTAATTAATCTAACTAGAATTTTGTTATATTTTTTAAGTATAAAAGATGTTAACAGGCTGAGAGAATCATTTTTCCGAATCACGCTTTTTCGTTTCTCTGTCAACTCGGACGATCATCAGGCACGCTGATTACTCTCGTATTCGTCATACGCAAAGCCATACTGAACGCGACGATCGCACAAAAAAGAAGAAAGACAAGAGAATGATGAAATCAATTTTCCATGGAAAGCAGAAACGTTGTCGTGAATGAAAATAACGTTAATATTCCGAGGGAAAACACGAGACACGCATGTCGGTGGTAACTAGAACGACAACAGCAAACAGGTTCGTTAATAGTTGTTGCGGTACGCAATCTGCGGTGAGCAAAATTCGCGCGAAAGGAGAAAAAAAAAAAAAAACGAAAAATATAGAATTTCAGTAAACGAGAATCTAACTGGACGTGCAAAGTGGCCAATTGAAACTCGTGATCGTCCGGCTTTCTAGCCACGAGAAATACTTGACTTCATCGTTTTTGAAAATTATAGACGATAGTGGGAAAAAGGTACGTGCTTCCCATGCCGTGCAAAAGTATGCCACGAAACCTTCCTTGCGTTAGATGATTCGAAAGGAATGTCTGAGATAAAGAACGTCTGACCCCTTTTACCGATCGGTCGAGTACCTAATTCGTGAAGACAAATTACGCGTCCGCGAAGCAGAATGTTATCATCGCTACGAGCGATAACACGAGAAAATGATAGCTAAGGAGAAATTGAACAATACACAGACAATACGTTGTACACGGATTCACCAGAATGACGTACAGTGTTTTCTCATCGGTGTTCTTCTTATCGTTAGTGAAGGGAACGTCGAGTGATATTTGCAAGAGAACTTTACACAACGAATCTGTAAGTGCGAATGTATATTAATAATTTTATTATGAAAATACACGTGCAATTCAAGGATGGAAAACACACTTCATCTTTTGAACAAAACAAGCTACGTTTTGTTTGAGAGAGAAATTACTAGGAAGCTTATAAAAAGAACGATTCGTTAAATATATTGGCAAAAAGACAATGGTCGAATTTTTTATTCTTAGCTCTTGGAGTATTCCGTTTGATTTTAATGTACTCTTAAAATTTGTCGCATCCTTTTGACGTACAAATGGAACAACTTTTATTCGTGAACAAAATGACTTAAAATTAAAAGCAAACGAAAAGCATTAAATCTCTACGAAATTTATCAACAGATAACACATATATACGTAACTCATTCTCTCCGATTTTCTGCTCGTTATTACACAGTTCGTTAAAAAAATTGGGACGGAATCTCGTGGAATTCTACATGCATGAAATTTCTCTCATTCGACTACTTCAATTCGTTTGGGTTCGCAGAGTGCAAAATTTCACGCGAACAGAATTCGAATCACCTCGTCGAACGTGAAACTTTTCGCGAACTTGTAGTGCAAATAATCGCGAATTAAATTGCTTGCAACGCTATTAATTGCTTCAGAATCTTTAGCATGCGCGTAACTCGCAACAGAATACGAGCCAAATTAACGTTTTTATTAAAAAAAGAACCTGCTTTCTTTCATAATTAGCCTCGTACTGTAAAATGAATCTGATTGTGAGTCTCGCGTACGCTGTTCGTAAGGTTAAACGTCTTTTTTCTTCCCTCTGTGGTTAATTAAATTGCAAAGGCACAGAAACGGAAAGTGCGAAGCACACGTGTCGGTAATCGTTTCGATTTCATTAGAATTTTCAACGATCGACTTCCATTTTCCAGACATAATTAGACCGATACGCGTCTTTCTCGAGAGGCAACGATATTAATCAACAGTTTGACATCTCCAGCAGCTTCGCTGTCAAGTAGACGACACATAAGGTTGAAAAGTAATTTATTTACTCTGCAGCATCGATGCTGGACCTACCAGGCAATAATTTGCTGCAATAAAGATAAAAGACTTTGTCTGTCAATTCACAAAACAATCTGAACACGTGTGCTTGTGATTTACTGATTTAGTATCTACGTAGCATCTTTAATTAGTATTCGTACTTTTTCTAATACTAATTGTCAAAGACATCCTTCAATATTTCTTACGCCGTTCAGTCGCTGTTTTTCGTAAATTTTCATAAACTGAAAGTTCAAATCACTATTCACTATATGTACTAATTTTTTTTATTAAATGTGTTGCCTGCGAGAAGTATCTTATATTTTCTCAAATCTTGAACGAAAAGAAAACGCATGTCATTTTTAAACTGAAGATTACACGCCTCAAATATCATTATTAAACAATAAGTGACTATAAGTTGTTACGATTTTTGTTACTTAATTTTACTTTGACCTTTAGGGTCTCCTTGATGAAAATTTAAACTTTTTAAAAAACTCTACGAGAAACTGGAAATTGCATGCAGCGTATATGACACGCGTAGTGTATAAAATATCCAAAATAGAGCGTACGATCAAATTAAAAGTCCGAATTAACAATTAGTAATAATTTTTATACGTGGAACTGCATACTATAATTTATAATAATATTTCACGCGAGATCACAACGACGTTCGACGTCGATTCGCTCCGTGTGTACTAATTACTGCTCTAGTTACTCCAAGCACAGAAAAATGAGATAGATCGTGGCGCAAATGGAAACACAACCAGTGTTTATTAGTAGTAACCATCTCGCGATGAAAGATTCACACGGAACTGTCCGCGAATTGTCCGCGAAAGGATCGTTTCTTTTTCTGGCGTGCATGGTCAATTACCCGATGTCGTATACCAACGGGAGAATGTCCGAGAACGTAAAACGCGTCAGGTTATGCAACCTGTGACTGGACGAAATATTTGGCACAAGGTCGCTGGACCATTTTTAAGCATGTTCTCGCGTGCTTCTTTTCACTCGCGTGTAAATACGTAAAAAATTCGATCGAGCGCATTCATCGAGTTTCTTCGGAATTTTAAAAGCTGGATTGAACAATTCGTTCGTTTTTCACTGATCGCTTCGTTTCACGGGCATAATCCCGATTGTATGTCCGATTTACGAATTAATTGATTGATTCTGCGTCCATTTATATTTTTCACTTATTATTAATTAATTGTTATTCAGTGTTTTACGCGAAACTGTGATGATTCAGTTATGTGATCTGCTCTGACTAGATAATTCGGAAGATCGAAGAGTTTAATTTGTTGAAAGAGAAAGAGAGATATAAGTTTCTAATTTGTAAAGTTTATTAATACGACTGACCGTGAATTTGTAGTATATTTGATAAAATGATCTGATTTTGATCGATTCTGAGTTGATTTCCGGTAAAAAATATTAAGATTTAATCTTATTATTCCCAATTTATTATCCGATAATCAGCGAAAGTAATTTGCAAAGAAATTATCTTTTAAAATTAGATACTATTATACGTTAATATTATATACGACAAAGGGCAATTGATCATACCAAAAGTACTATTAATAGAAAAAAAGAATTTTACATGTAGCTTAGCAGAAAGTTTAGCAGAAAGTTCTAATTTTCAAAAAACTCTAAATCTAAAAGATCTCGCTAAAGTCACATCCTCGCCTTAACTTTAACCTGTCAACAACCAAACGCGAGAAATACACAGTTTCCCTGAGGTAAAACATTTTAGAAAAAGTAAATCTAAAGAATCTTCTTGAGATCGTGCTCCACTCGTGTATAGAGAGAATAAATCGTGTCACCTGTCTCGACCAGTAACTTCCATAAACTGCCAAGCATCCGGAAGAAAATTTCTTGACACCTAATTCCTTACAAGCTGCGCTGCAAAAAGAACGAATCAAACAAGTCCGACGTCCTCAACCAAAAAACGGACTTTCACGTCGTGTAGAAACGAAATAGGGAGAGGTGTCAAGCTCTGCAAAAGCAGTGCACTGTCGATCCTTGGATATTCACGACCAATGGCCAATAGACAACGTGTACGAAATTTCTTCAATTTCACAATTGAACATCTCAGAAAGAACGCGAAACATCTTCACGACAGTAATTGTGCCCCTGTGCCAAACTAATTGTGCGATAAATGAACGAAGATAACGAGCTCGTGCAGCAAGAAGAGACACTTTTTGTCTGTCAAGCTGTTTCCTTCCCCTTTCTAGGATTTGTTAGTCTAGTTTGAAAGTCACGACAAGGAAATGATAGTAAGAAGAGATTGTCGCGTTGTACGCGATGTGCAAAGATTCGCTAATCGTTTTGCTGCGATTACACAATGACCTTGCACATAGATATCGAAAAGATACACGTAGTAATTAACCTGAGAAATCGAGCAATTTTAAGAAGACTTTCTATTACAGATAAAAGAGAAAAATTTTGAGAATGACGAAATAATAAATAATTTGAGACACATTGGCAATCGTGATAATTTAGGCAGTAAATAAATTGTAATAAATTGGGGCTCAATCTTGGAATTTCTCATTTATTTTGACTTTGTTGTTGATTTCAGTCACGGAGGGTGTGAAATTAAATCATCCGTTAAGATGTTGCTACTTCTCTGTAAAAAATTGTCATCTATTTCTCAAAAATTGAGTCGTATCAAATTTTATAACGAAAGGCAAAAGTAGGTGATTAATAACACGAATATAACAACCTACTTGCAACGGTACAGTTCAAGACTACACGCATATTTTTCAAGGTCGAATACTGCAGGAATCTAGTCGAGAATGAAACTTATTTAAATAATTATCTCGATCGTTACTCCTTTCGCTTGTTACTCGATACCATAACATTCTTTCCCGCTTAGATTCTTTTTCCTGCTTCCTAGGTCTCGGTTCGATTCCTACTTCAAGGCAAACATCTTCAGTGAACTTCACCGATTTAATCGTTATCCTTAACCGTAAGAACTAGAAAACCCCGGCAAATGACATACATGAATTATTCGTACAGCACTGACTAATGAAAATTAGTTATCGATGTAACTCTGTGTATATAAAAAAAGAAAATATCATGATCATATCTGTTCGGTCTTTAAAGTTTGTTCTCTTCAAAAATATTCTTACATCGTGTAGATGATAAGGAGATGATAGGGATGCTTCTATTTTCGAAAATTGTAAAACTCTAAATGTCTCTGGAAAGGTTAAAAAATTGTTTTTAGCCAAATGGTCTTGAAGATCGAAATTTTATCTTTACGACGAAACTTGCTGTACGATCTTTTTTTTTTCACTATTTTATTAAACTTTGAACGTTGAGGCTCGATGGCAAAATGTTAAGATTTATTAAATTTTTTTTTCAAAGTTCGACAAAGAGGTGAAAAGAAATCGCGCAGCAAGTTTAAAACGAGGAAATTTTATTCTTCATTCTGAATCTACGATACATTTGAATTTCTTACGATACTAAAAAGATTCACGAGTGACGATGCAGAGTGTAAAGATGATGGTTGGTTTTTCATCCATATAGCACGTTCGTACGAATGAGAGACAAAGAACGATTATTGGTAAATTAAACGATAATCGAGGTCACTGTAAAACTAATACCGTTTTTCCGAGACGAGGACCGTGAGATGAAAGTGAGAAGAACAGAATCATCACAACGCGATACGCGTAAGAGTCATTCAGGATGTGTACCGTTAAGTTTCTCTGTTCTCGTCTTGAAAGTTCATGATTGATCGCTTTGGCGAAGGATGTGCCCTTGAAAATTCAATCAAAGATGTTACCGAGGTTCTCAAGAGAACTAATTTTCACGAGGAATCGAGAATACGTAAAGAAAGACTGTGAAACGATCTGGTATTTATACGTTTCAGAGATTATGAAGTCGTACGAATTACTTGTCATTTCACAGCAATTTCAGGGTATTGAAACTAGAAGTCGTCAGTAAAAAATGAACAAACAACAACTGATCGAGATCGTTTCAGAAACGATCGTAATCTTTCCTTTTTGTGGAACAATTTTAGAAAATATTTGGAAAAAGTGGAAAATAACGAGCTAAGACATGTTACAAAAATTATAATCGTAGAAACACCCACAGTATCACCATTCAGAATAATTTCGAATAATATCTTGCACCTTTTTCACGAAACCAAACATAAAAGCCGTGGATTCCGAATTTCGTGTTTCTACGAGCGAAAAATTCGCTGCCGATATTCACCTACGAGAATTAATATTCTCGAGAGAGATTTTACTGCCATGATGGCCGCAACAATGACAGAGAAAAGTAAATTGGAGCAGCGGTGAGTTTCGTTGGACGTTCGAGGAATAACTGGCGGTAAATTTCCAGATAGAAACCTCGTGAAAAACCGTTCACGCGGTGTAATAAATATGCAGCGAGCACACGAACGACCAGGAGATCACCAGGTTAAGGTAGTCGAAAAAACGAAAGAGAAATTGAACGAAGTTGGAACGCAGCTACGTGTATAATGAGCGATTCTATGCCGCGCAAGAAACAAACAAGCTAATACAGACGTCAGTGATAATTATTCACCGTTTCTCGTTTACACATAGAAAGCGACAGAAATGCATTTCCATTATGCTCGGTCATCGTGATACGAATTGGAATGAATTACATCCTCGACAATTGTAAGTGGAAGTGCAACTGAAGCGATCTATCGTATTAATAATTAATACCCATCTGGTAACGCCAAACATTCGTATTAACTACGATAAAATTTGGATAAAACTTGGTTACAGGGCGTGTGTGGTAAAGAGTGCTATAGGGGAGATGCGAAACAAATAGAGAGTCAAGGTAAATAAAAGGGAATAAATTCCAAAAACGAAGACAAAAGGGGATAGAATAGGTACCGTAGGGGAGAGATAAATAGGTAAATAGAGTTGGAAGTAGAGGGTAAGCGAATAATAGAGGAAATAGAAAGAGGGAGGTTAGGTTAGAAAGCGTGGAATACCCAATCTTACTAAAAGCGGAAATAGAAAAAAGACAGTACAGTAAAGAAACAGAAATCAGTCACTAAATTTAAGGTAATTAATATAAACAAGTAAGAAATTAAGAAAATTAGGTGAGAAAGAGTAGTTTGTAGACTGAAAGTAGAAGCATATCAGACAAGAAAAGAATGGTTCCAGGCACTCCAAACAAACCGATAAAATTTTAAACGTTGCTTAATTCAGGAATTTAATTTTTAATTTGTATTAACCCTTCGTAAGAGTGACGCCTATTTTTTTCTAACCAGCTATTTGTGTATTTTTTTCGTCTATCTATTATTAGTCTTCCTTTATACATGCGATGTGATTTTATTACTAATCGCTGGCAGAAAGAGTATAAAATACAAAATGAAATAGGAATGCTTAAAATTTTTTTTTTTATACAATATAAATTGCTCCGCGACACCGCGACGTTACTTGAGGGTTGAGATTGTGATTCATGCGATATGAGAATAAATGGAGGAGGAATGGAGGACAGTAGAAGGTGAAACAGACGGGCAAAGAAAGTGAAGCTGTAACTCTTTTAGTAGAGAAGAAAAATTCTTTCTCGCTTTAAATAAAGAGGTGAGCTGAGAAAATGTGAAACTTTAATTGAGAAGATAACAATATCATTAGCTCGTAAAGAATATATATATATATATATGCATGTATGTATGTATGCATGTGCGGTAGAAAAACGAACGAAAAATGATAATCACGGAACGTGTAGATCTCATCAACGAGGTCGCCAGAAATTCAAAGGAGTAGATCGACCTAGAAAGGAAGAACGGAACATGTCAGAGAATCCAACTCGAAACGCTCTTCATACACTTTATAGCTCCTCTCTCCTCGATCAAATCAATTTCTTTTAAATAATAATCGTTGAGCTTTCTACGATAAATGTGTCTCCCAGCCGTGAAATTCACGTTTACTTCATACTTGTAAAAAAGAATAAGATTTATCATTCTTTCCCAACAGTTTCAAGATTTCTTCTTACGAGTCTTTATCCTTAGTCTTCTCAGAGAATCTTCTGGGAATTAAAGAACTTTTATGCGACGTAACATACGAATTTAAACGACAGTCACCAGTTCAGAAATTTATTCAAAAACGACCATTTTATTACTCCGGCGGCTTTTCTTACGAAGCTACTTTCCTCTGAGAGAAAGAAACCAGAAAACACGCGGCCAGACGAAGGGGGAAGAAAAAAGGAAAAAGAAGCAAAGAAACCGAAAGGAAAGGTGAAAGAGGGAAAAGGAAAGGAGGAAGAGAGAAGGGGGGAGAAAAAAGAGAAAAAAAGAAAACGCCGGACCGTGGACCTTGGATGGAAGAAAATGTGTGAGCTGTACGTTGAACAGCCATGAGCAACAGGCTACAGGTATAGAAGATCGTGACAGGTAGAGACGAGTCAGAGCCCGATCGGCATTTAACCGGACTGTCGACCCACTTACCCACTAAACTCTAAGCAAGCGAGTTTAGTGTCGTTCCTGCAGCTCCGACGTCCTCGTCATCGGCGTCATCTTCGTTGCTCCGTGGTTTATATCGGCCTCTATCAACATTCCCTCCTTTCATTCAATCAGCCGGCTACCTTTCTCTCTTTCTCTCGCCGGTCTCTTTTTCACTCCACCGCGCCGCCGCACACCATCGAGCTTCCATTCTTTTGTGTTTTGCAGCCTCGAGACTTTCTCTGTAACGAGTACCGTTCCTCCGCCTCTATCGTCGCTGTGAAACCGGATAAATCGATTCACGCTACACACACACACACACACACACACACACACACACACACACACACAGAGACTCACCTGGGAGAAATAAAAAAAAAGAAAAAAAAGAAGAAGACGGTACGGTACGTTCGTTGAAACGTTTCGTTTCGGTAAAATTTTGGTCGAATGTTTTTATGAATCGAGGTGATAGAGAGAAACTTGGCGACTGAAAGTCGTGAAATTGCCGTGAAGTGTCGAATACACGTGAATCGGGAGAGGAACCTGCTTCGCGAGTTCGTTCCAAGGCTGTCGAGGCAGCCGTGTAAGGAAATTTAGGTTTATTTTTTTCTATCCGAATCCTCTTTCGCTCGTCACATAGAAAATTGTCGAATGATACGTATCTGTATCAAATTTTACTTTCTTGCAAGATTTCTACCCTCGCCTGCTCCTTTTTCTATGTTTTCGTTGATTCTCGTCTCGTCTAAAGAATCATCAACTAACGCTACGCCGATTTTTACTCTGTTTGTTTTCTAAGCAAAATTTCTGTCTATTCCTCGCAATTTTGACCGTCTCTGTGTCGCTTTCAATCGTAAATTATATAAATTATATAAATTAACAAAAATTATTAAGAAATCGCTGTATCAAACATTTTACATACCGCGTTAGCATTCTTCTCTATCCGCAAATGCAATACTCAACGAAAGAAAACCTCCATTTGTTTAGATTGTTTAGCCGGAGCAAACAATTCGTTGAATAGCAACTCGCCAATTTTCACCGTTATCTGTCATTCGTGACGACAAGAACAAATTCCCCATGTTTGAGCAAATGTCAGACACTAAACCGAACGTGAACTGAAATATTCGTTCCAAGGAATGGAATCTAGATAAATCTTCGACAAACGAAGCTCGTACGATAACCGTTCGTTGATTTATTCTCCTCGTTAACAATTTTTGACTAGCGCGGTAAAAATTCGATAAATGGACGACCGATTCAATTGACTCCGTCTGGTAAACTCCCGTTCCAACGAATGGAGTTCAGATGAATGCAGCTCGGATGAAACGTACTTAGGGATTAATATATCAGAAATAAGGGAAAGAGAGAACGATGAGCAACGTTCTCGTTGGGCAATCTCAAACCTGAAGAGGGAACTTGCACAGTTTTCGTATTTATTGCATTCTCGAAATCGCGTTTATTTCGTTTACACGAAATCCAATCGGTCAGCGTTGGGCCTTAGAACGTTCGACATACGGCGGGCTCAATTGTGGCGCGACTGGCAGGTTCTGGTCTAGTTATGCGACTGCGACGGCGTGTCTAACGAGATTCAAGATTGCGCTTTCGCGCGCGGTGCATTATTTCACACAGCGAGAGATCCACTTGGCCGATAAACTTGGCTTGGCCGATTCGGCGAGAAGAGAAAGAGGATTCGAACGATGATTTTCGACGAGGAGGAACCGATTTAGGAGATTCCCGACGCAACCGTTCAATATCTTTTGTATTTAAGCGAACAACGCTTCGCGAACATGCAAAGAGAAAGGGAACAAGCGGCGAACAATTACTTTTGACGAGATATTTTATATTCGTGTAAAATTTTGTTCCAACGAAACGTCGGATTTCACAAGCGAGTGTAAAATCGTTTCAGAATTTCAGTGATCGAAAGTGTTGTTAAACGAATATATAATGTAACACGAGGATTCGAGATTGCTAAATTGAATATAATTGTTTCGCTGAGAATATAGATAGTTTTTTTTTTTTCATACTTCGACTCAACGAAGCAAAATCTGCGCGAAGAAAAGAGGTCTCTACACTGTGCCGGTGAAGAATTTATTTTTAGAAAATGCAAACATGAATGACAAAATTATCAACAATTGTCGACTAAAGATTTTCATTTTGATAAAATTGTTACGAAATGTATCGAATCTAGAGACTCGAAATGTATATTATATTTCATCCGTATTCGATTAATCTAATAGCCGATATCTCGTTTTATCCACGAGGAATATCTCTCGAAGAATCGATTGTTATCGACAAAATATCAAAATGATTTCAAGCTTTCATATTTCGAAAGTGGAACTCGAATTAATCACATCCTACGAAATGAACGATTTCTTTTCCGCGAAAAGTCAATAAATCTAATAAAGAGGATAATGGAAATATCGAATTTAAAATAATCGATAAGAAGATTTGTGTTTGCATCGTGGAGCAAGTGACGGACGAATCTCGAAATCTCAGCGAAAGTTAAACGATATCGTGGGATTTCAGACGTACAGTTTTCATTAGTATGGCGAGAAATGTGTCATTATTTTTCGATTAATATCGCGTCGCAAATTTTCATTGTCCGCAGATACTGCCATAACGATCTTCTTACGAAATGTTAATTTTCATTCGAGCGTTTAATGCCTCGCATTTCAGCAAGAACTTGACGCGTGAAAACATCTAATGACTTATACTTCCAAGATTCTTCGTTTAATTCTGACTTATCGAGCAAAGATAATACTCGAACATCTCATGCAAAAATTCACGCGAAATTTATACATTTCCCTGGAATATTTAATTTTATTACAAGTTAAAAGTGCAACGAAAGCACCATTTTTCATTTTATAGCATATATGTACGTATCTAGTTGTTATTTTAAACGTTTCTTTTCATTCTCAAACTTTTTATCATTCGTCCTGGAATATTGAAGAGACATTGTAGAATCAGAAACGGCTGTCGTTGAAAAATAAAATAAAAAAAAAAATCGGTTAAACGAAGATGTTACAATTGTTAAAAATAATAGGGGTCGTCCAAATTCAGAATGTATATTCTCGGTGACTAGAACCACCAGATTCCTGATGTAATGCAATTTAAAATATAATTCGCGAGAGGGAAGAAGGGGGGGAAAGCCCACTAACATTTTTTTGCAGATCGATAAAACCACGTGAAAACAAGTTGCCGACTATATTGCGTCAACCTAAAATCGAACATTTATGCGTGCGCCTACGAACACGCGTTGCAACACTTGCACAATCTTGTCTTGTGAAATGTAACACGGCCAACGAAATGAAAAAAGGGATGAATAAACACGGATGAATTTGCTCTCGCGAAAGTACTCGAGCACTTGTTGTTAGAAAAAATATTCTGTGTTACATAAAGTATTATGACATTTATTAAGGCTGCGATGAAAGAGAAAAATAGAAAGATGTACATGAAAATTACAAGATATCTGATATAAGCGTATGTAATATTATATATCCAATTCTCCATTGTGTTAATAAGCTGTAATATTGTCTATTGTATTAATAAATCACAATATCTCAGACATTAATATTTGTTATTAATACCATACATTGTTATTGTGACCAATGTTATTAATATATATTAATCATCACAATTATAATAAATATTTATATATATTATAATCATAATTATATTTCTATAATTATAATTATAATATTGAAACTAAATATACATTTGCAATAAGTAATCTTGTAATTCTCAAACTTGGTTAATAATCATGTCGGTCGAGTTGAAAATATTACATAATACGACATAATGTTTATAATAATATGTAAAATAAATAAAAATACGTTTGACAAGCGTTCGAATACTTTATGTACAACGAGCCGTTGTACACAACGCTCGAGGAGAAAATCGAGAGCGACTAGCGTATAATGATCGTGGATAATTCAAGAGAGGAGCCGACCTAGTCATCAAACTGTGTGCTGTACACATGCGATTTCGCAATTGAAATTTGTATAGCGTTGCATCTTCTGATTTATCGCCGGTGTCGAAGGGAAAGAGAGGCGCAATGCTAATGAAGAACGATCGTTTCTCTAATCAGTGTGGATCGGCGAAAAGCTGCATGCAATTCTACAGAGACAGGAGTGGATCTCCATGGCGAACTTTTTGACCTGTCGCGTTTTACTTTCGACATTCCGGCTGGCATCACTCTCGATCGTCGATCAACATCGTTCTCTGCGAAAGAACTGGAAATGGAAGAACGTGCGCAGAACCACGAATTAGGCTCGCGGAATCTGCCTGACTCGAATTTGACTAGGGCAAAAGTATCGTAAATTATGGAGGCTCGTTACCACACCGTTCGATTCATCCTTTCATTCAGGCATGGCCTGAAAGTGTATCGTTGAAACGTGCTTTTCACTTCTCAGTACTTCGCAGAGAAGTGCAAATTTTCTTCAGAGATTAAACGACGAATTGCGTTCACTTCGATCAGTTCCAATCAGACAATTAGATTATTAAATCAATGTAATTGGAGAAAGCTATCAGAATCATTACTAATTTTATCGGTGTTGTTATTATTTGTTTCTCACGTACGAGAAACGAATCCTGCAAAAAGTTGAGACAAAAGACAGAACTGAAACGACTCTGAAAAAAAGAAAATACGAACCAAAAAAAAATAAGGAAAAACAAGCATTTAATAATAAATCTAAAAAGAAGAGCAACTTCTCAACTTGGCACGCTCGTGTTTCGAGTTAACTCTGTTGAAAACAAAAAAAAAAAAAAAACGAACCAATTGTGTCTGATTCACAGAAATGGCGTCAGCGGCGGCAGAACTGGTTGTCGAGAGAGAGCCGGAACCGATAATCGAGATGACAGACACGAATCGAACGTTCGTGGGCGCTCAAGGGCTGGTGAAAATGGCCTTGGACCATTACACGGAAATCCTCGCCACGGTCTCGGATCCTCGGGTCAGCGACTGGCCTCTGATGGACTCGCCGATACCAACATTCTTAATCGTCCTTCTCTACCTGTACGGAGTGACGATACTCGGGCCGCGGGTGATGGCCAACCGGAAGCCGTTCAAACTCAGGGGAACTTTGGTAGCGTACAACGCGTTTCAAGTAGTCTTCTCGTTAGGGATGCTGTACGAGGTAAGCGACTCGAAAGAAAAAAAAAAAAAAAGAAAAACAAAACTCAACCTCGCGATGATTAACGGACCGGCGAAACAAATCGTCGAAAGTAGTTCACCGATTCTCTCTCGGAGAATCAGTATCAAGAGGATTGAATGGGATCCCCTTTCTGTTAAGGCATGCGATGTTCGCGATACACGCGCGCATCTCGTATGAACTGATCGGAATTTAGAGCAATTACGAGCATGTTTAACAGCGGCTCCGGGGGAAATGAAACCGCGCGCGAACCAGAATTTTTGCAATCCACAAAGAGAGAGAAAGATCGTTAATTGATCGTTACTATATTTGGGACCCGGTAATTCGTTTGACAATTTCGAAGAGACACGACACAGCGAAGTATTCAAGTTTCCGTTATACTAATTTCCGCGTCGTCTTTCTCCTGTTAACCCTCGCGTGGCCGACACCGGGTCACTTTTGACCCAGAACTTGAGCGTAGCGAAGAAGCAAAATATTTCAAAGACGGATATTTCTGGAAATATTGGCTGAAGAAGCATTGTATAAGAATAATGTAAACATTGTCAGGTACCAAAAAAAGTTAGGCGCAAAGCAAGTATAGCAAAAAATTCAGCTACGGGTCGAAAGTGACCCGGTTGACAAATATACCGGAGGTTAGTCTCTTCAATCTGAACGCAGATGTTTCGTTACAGTTGAGTAAGAAGCTTCGTGTTTGAACAATCGCGACGGAGATCTCGAGTTTAGATAAAGTTCCGGTAAGCTCGATTTCGTTCGTATCCGGCTCGAGATGTCTGACGATCGTAGGGAAATCTCGACGTGGCAAGATATCAAGAACGCTGAGAAACGCAGCGCGAGCTTTCTCTAAAAATCATGCGATGATTAAACGGTTGACAAAAATGCGCCGGCCCAAAGGTCTTTGGATCTCGGAGAGAGATCGATGCTCGGAGATCCAAAGTTCACGGCTGTCAGACCTCGAACCGCCTCTCTCCGAAGAGTACCGCGCAAGTAGGTCGCTGGACGAAAATGTCAGCTATTTCAAGGATTTCATTAGGTCTCGCGTTAGTGTGCAGTGCAGTGTGCAACACGAGCGTACACATTTCTACGATCCAAACGATTTCTACCGAAACAAGTGCTATCAACCTCGATGTAAATCATCAACGATGCATATTTATTTCCACTGAACAGGCAATACGTGATACTAACTGCTACTAGCGTAGATTACCAGTAGCACCGGTTGAAGTATTTATTTTCATCGAACAGCGTCTAGCCGAGTCTCTATCGTGCCGAACCATAACCGTGTTCACTGAACCGTGGTGGATCCGGTGGGCGTTTGACGTCAACTGTTTTCACCAAGTCGAATTCGTCTTTCAGCTTCGTTTCGGACGTGCTGGAAATCCTGCGAGCTTATCGAGGTCGCGTGCGTGGTGATGAAAGCAACGTTGCCCTCTCGGTTCGCAATAAAAAGAAAAAAAGAGGGAAAAAAAGAAGAAAAGGAGAACCGCGAGAGTTAATAATTTTTCGAGCGTGTCCTTCGGGATTCTGGTTTAATCGGTGTAACAAACCCGTCTCGCCAAGGATAAACCGTTCGAAGGATAAACGTCCGATGAACCAGCTCCTCTGAAGACAACAACACGTTTACACGATCGAACATTCAAACAACGGCGTAGAAATCGATCGATCTAACTGACCGTATTTTTTCTTCTCTTTTTTTTTTTTTCTTTTTTTGCTTTCGAGGAACAAGTCAACATCGGTTCGTCAACCGATTCGATCACCTTGAACCACTAATTTCTGTACTCCCGCGGACTTTGCCTCCCCCTTCCCCTTGCCACTCAGGTTCTCGACGAGATTCGACCGGAGACGCTTGCGAAACGCGACATTCCGATTTATGTAACCGCTTTGTGCCGGCACCTGTCTCAATCCGTGGCCAACTCGGCCATTCTCGGCCATTCTCCGAGTAACAACAAGAAACAGTTGATCATTCGAACGGTTTAACAATAAGATTCGTCAACGCGAGGCGTTCCTATCAGGCTCGTGCTAAACGAGCTTACTAACAAGCAGTTAATCGACCGTCTCGAAACGCTTTCTCCTCTATCGCAATTGCGCGCGCTTAAGCCGCAGATTTATCCTCGCCTCGCGACGCTCGTTATTGATCAGATCATCTATCTACACGCACGGAAACTGTCGTGTCGTAGATTTCTTTCGCGATTCGTTTCCCTTCGACTCGACGAGCTTCAAAGATACCTTGTATTTGCGTGTTTGTGCATATCGCGTATAAAAATCCGCAATTAATTTGCTACGTCGAAGGAACAATTCCTTTCTTTTCTTTTTTTTTTTAATTTTTGTCTACCTGGTTGATCCGACGGAATTTTTGTCATAAATGAGGAAGAAAGTTAAATACACGAGAATTACATCGTTCTAGTACACTAGCTTGAAAACAATAAGATTATAGATTATGTTTCAAAAGTTCGAAGCACCTTGAAACTTTGAAACGAAATAAAATGGTAAAGGAAGAATATAAACATTTTATCCTGAAATATAAATTTTCAGGATAAAATTTCGCTAATGAATCTATTAATGAATACAACTGAAGAATATAAATATTTTATTTACGAGGTTAATCGTCGAAATTTTGATCAATTGTGATATACAAAGATCAAATTTGTAATTCTCGAGAGATAATCAATAACCAAAGACATTCGCTTCATCGAAATCGAGAATCATGCTCCAAACGTCCGAGCGAGGTGAGTACGTTTCCAATTGGTTGGCGTTCGCAGGAAAGATGAACTTTTCCCCAGAAAAGCAGATCTTCAACCCCGTTCGATCGAATGGGAAAGCACAGCGACGTTCACTCATGGAACGGCTGCAAATAATGGAAATAATGTCTGTTGCAAGAAGGAAACGACGCCGGCCACGATTCCCGGAGTGCCTTTTCGAAAGGCCTCAGGGAAAGAAGAACTCGGTTTGCAACACCGAACTCTCCGAGTTAAAACACTGTGGAGTTTCTATTTCAGTTGCTCGGACGGAACGACTCGAAATTCTGCGCGATTCTGAAAGATCGGCGGAGCAATCTTTTCCACCGCGAACGCCACTAAACAAACGCAGCACGATAAAACAGAAGAAAGAAAAAGAAGTAGAAAAAAAAAGATGAAGAAGAAACTATGCACACGAGGATTCGATTCGCGAACCTTCCAGCCGGGTTGCCCAATCGATTTGTACACACGAGCTCGCGGTTCGTTAAAGGCGAAGCATCCTGTTTTCGACTTTCCACGAGCAACGCGCGCGTTCGCAACTCGTGCGCCTAAACAGCTGTTACTGTCCATGCTCGTTTGAAGGATCTCGCGTTGTTTCAGTAATTGATAGATCCTCGAGACGTCTTGCGAGAACTTAAAGAAAGTGAGAATTAAAATCTGGTCAACTACGGCAAATATGCGCGCAATCAACTTGTGACAATCAATTTGTGACAAATAGGCATAACCTTTTATAGCACCGACTGTTAATACACGTTCTTTGTAGTTTTCTAGAGTTGTAGAACGTCTCAAAGTTTGATCGTGATGAATATTTTCTCGAAACGTTGCGTATCCTTTCTGTTCGTTAGGACAAAAGTATTTTGAAATTTTATAAGGCAAACGATGATTTCCTTGTTCGGCATTAACCTTCATATTCAGAATTAAGTTATTTGTACGTAAATTTTTATGCTATTCGGATAAATTTTGCAATGGTGAAAAGGAGAATAAATTTAAATTAGTAATTGCAATCTGTCACATTTGCAAATGTTCATTGCGTATCGTTTCGACACTGAATATCATATAATCGTTTACTAAAAGGTCAATCAAGGCGTAAAAAAAAAAATACTTATAATCTTTCGAAAATACAAAGAAAAACTCGTTTCACATTTTTTCATAGTTACACAACTGACATAAGATTGACGAAATCTGTGGTAGACAGGCAAAAGAATATAGATCAGACGTATCTGTAACGTTTCTGTTGCAGAAAGGCACTTGAAATATTTAAATCATTAGTTAATGAATTAATTTAAATTATTAAATCAAATTTAAAATGGCAACGTAAGATCAGGTGTCAAACTTTGCCTGACAACTTGATCCCATATTTTAACATATCCGTCGTTTGAACATGACAATTTAAAAATTTGACTTGCACTCTTTCAGCAGAAAAATAATATGTTCCTTTCTTCCGTGGATTATTTAAATCATCAATATACTTGCCGATGATCTTTGCGTCAAAATTTCCACCGTCATCTGCGTAACAGATTCTAATTGTCAGACACACCTAAACGAAACTAGCTTCATCCGCGCGAATCGCAGACCATGATCGTACGAGTGATCCTAACTCGCCGTCCTGAAACTGTAGCTAATTATTAACGAAGAAACTGGAAGGCTTTCCAAACAAGAACGACATTGTAAAAGCTGTCGATTATCAGGTTAGAAAGTTACACACACGACAGATTATTTCCGCCGGTGTGATACAGCGTGATACAGCAGAAAAACAAAGAATTATCGAGTATCAAGAAAATCGAGCGTCGCGATCGCAATCCTCTGAATCCGCGATGAAACAACATTCGTTTTTTTCTTTTTCCTTTTCGCTGCGAGATTGCGTTCGATTCGACTCGAGCAGCGTGCTGGAACCGGCCGAATTTCATTTGGATTGCCTTCTTTGTGGTTTCCGCTTTGAACTAGAAACGCATCGCCAGCAGGGAGAAACACAAAAAAAAGAAATTTCGAAAGGAAGTAAGAAGCTCGCGGGCTTGTTTATGGAGAAGGTACCTGACTGAATAACCCGCGGCCGAAAGTTTCGAAATATTTCATTGGGAACGCAAAAAATCGCGTTCTCAATTCCAGTTGCAGTTACAAAGTAAAACCAGGCAGGGGGAGCTGTAAATTATCCTACCACGCGCTCCTAAGCGGTCATTTCTTAAATAGCTGAAACGTAATTGGGAAATCAACGCGTCCTTGGTGTAAAGACTAGCACTTTGGCCGGCAGTTTGCACGAGTGTACGAAATAATCGACGTCCAATTACCATTTTCGCCATGCGCAAAAACCCACTGTGTGTGAACGATATGATAATCGATGATGCAACTTATACGTTCCATTTTTTATTATTTCTTTTTTTTTGTGCGGTTTTCACCATTTTTAATTGTCAGCAATTAATCTTCTCGAAAGTAACGGTAATGACACAAAGTATTCCAATGTATAGCACTTTCTGCAATATTTGTTAATTTCAAATTGCATTCCCAGAAAGATAAACGTAGATACAAATCCGAAAATTGATTATTAATTTGAAAAATGCAAGCTAAATAGGATCGTATCTGTGAATTTCCTTCACTAGACTTCCATACTTGAGCCCTACGTCCTATTACATTATGAAATTCGTTATTGAAGACAAGAGAGTCTTTCGCGTCGTTGAAATTCGAAGATCGTACGACGAATATTCCAAAGCAGATCGCGGTGAAAAATCTCGAACGTCACGCGACTTCCGAGTTGAGAGTGAAAGAAGAAACAGGAAATATCTACCTAAGCTGTTGGACGTATTTGTTCCACGTATAAATCTTTTGTAACATAAATATTAATAAGTTAAACGTGTTCATGTCAACGACGTAATTAGCTTGTAAGCTCGTAGAAAAACAATCGAGAATGTATCTTGACCGTGAACTTGTGGTTCGCAGCACCTGATGTCCGGCTGGTTGCTAGACTACAGTTACAAATGTCAACCTGTAGACTACTCTCACAACCCGTCCGCGCTGCGAATGGCGAATCTATGTTGGTGGTACTTCATCAGCAAATTCACAGAATTCGCTGACACGGTACGTACAAAACCTCGTGATAATAGACTGTCAGAATGAGAAAACAGCCCCCTTTTCTTTTCAAAAAAGTTTTTCAGTAATAATACACATATTGCTACGAATGCCACAGTAACATAGCTATGAGTTTAGTAACAATAGTAATAATAGTAATAAGTAACAAACCTCGTGAAATCCAATTAAAAGGGCTGTCAGAATAAGAAAACAGCCCCCTTTTTTTCAAAAGTAAATTTCTTTTCAAAAAAGTTTTTCAGTAATAATACACATATTGCTACGAATGCCACAGTAACATAGCTATAAGTTTAGTAACAATAGTAAATAAGTAATAGTAAGGTTTAGCAACAGTAATAAATAATAATAAACTTTTGCACTTTTATATACAAAAAAAAAAAAATCTATACTGACTATGTAGAAAAGTTTTAGATACGTGTAGAGAAAAGTCGTGCAACACCGACTAGCGATATTATAAAAAATTGTAACTATATAATATAAAGAAACAATTTTTCTTCTTCCATTAAGATACATTTCAATTTTGTCAAATCTAATTTTTATTAAAACTAGCCTACGTTGCGGTAGAGAAGAAGAAAATCTACGTCTAACGAAACTACACACTATACGAAAATATACGATTTTCCCTGTGTTGTGAACGTCAATATAAATTATCATTAAAAGCACTGTGTGTGTTGAGACATAATTGTCACAATTATACACTGGTGAAATTAATCTGGAAATCTGCGCAAACGATACAAGATAATAACTAAAAGATTAACATGCAGCATTGAATTATCATCTTAAATATATATATGCCATTATTAGTATAATTATCTTAATTATAATCTAATAATATATATACTTGTACTAGATATCTTGTGAGATTGATTTCAATCTTGATCGGTATAATCACGAGTCTTGTAACAATGCAAATTTCAAAGTATTTCGCACATGATATAGTATATTCATGAATATTATTTACGAATATTTTCGCGACTCCGTGTGTAATTAAATATAAATTTCAATCAAACGGACCGAAAGAATTCTGTCGTTGTAATCCATACAATTTTACGAATTTCTATTAGATTTAGTATCAGATAATCGATCAATGAGGCGGAAACAGAAGCTGCCGCGCTTTTAGATCTTTCATTGAGACACGCGATGGCGTTTCTGGTTTACCGATTAGCATGATTGTTCGGCGACCGGCGATCGTCGTAGAAAAGAATCACGTCGCAGGAGAAATCTCTGTTTGCGATCATCACGTCTAAAGTCTTTGCGTTATGCCTTTCCTTGCGGAATAAAGTCCTCGGGGCAAAAGTAAGCTGCGGTGCACGCGAGAATGCGAATTACGCAAACAGATAAAATCCGGCCGAATCAACCATATCAGGCATTTCGGTAAAATAATTCGCGTCTCCCGAGTTTGTTACTGGATCGTACGTTTATTACATCACGCAAAAATTGTAGATTTCTGATGATCGAAAAACTATCTGAAAACGTGGTATTAGATTACGTGGAACCGTGAAGTGTGACGAAAAGTTGTCAGATTTCTTGCAGATTTCTTGTGTTTTCAGTTCTCAAGAAACTATACTGTAAACGATACTATAAACAGATTGATACACGGGCGAGAAATACTTGAAATACTCAGGTTTGAATCGTGAAAAGGAAACACGAAGAGGAAAGAGTAACCAACGATAATATTAAGTGAATAGATTTTTGCGGATTTTTATGAATTTTTGTATAATTTTAGCAAATGTATAACTTTATAAATGAATAGATATTTGTTTTATCTACTCTGTATTATATTAATACTCTCTTTTAGACATGTTGTGTATTTTATGTATTTTAGTGCCGTTCAATTTTCCATAAATGCATAAAAATCTGCGCTCTAACAATGAATTAAAGAATGACGTAACAGTGACAATATCAACTCTGATGAATCTCTCTATCAAAACATTACAATGAATTACCCGGAGATAAAAGTAAAAAGAACGTCTGTCTGTGGCAGCAAATAAAAAAATAATCAAACGTTTGTTTATCTAATTATAAGAAACTTATTATCGATTTATAAGAAATTTATTATTAATTATTCCCCAATAATCTTAACGTCGTTTTCTATTGGACTCATGTCGCAATATTTCAGATATTCTTCATTCTGCGAAAGAAAGACAGCCAAGTGACGTTTCTACACTTGTACCATCACTCTCTAACACCTTTGGAGACATGGATCTGCGTGAAATTCATCCCTGGAGGACACGGTACTTTGGGAAACCTTATAAATAACGCGGTGCATGTAATAATGTACATGTATTATATGGTGTCTGCGATGGGACCGGAGTATCAAAAATATTTATGGTGGAAGAAGCACCTCACTACGGTGCAGTTGGTAGGTGTATTAATTTGCCAAAAACTTTTTATTTCTTCAACTTCACTTTTGCTTGTGTGTGTGTGTCAAATGTTTTATTTTTAGTATTACGCTAATCATTTTTCTACAGAAAATAATGGAGAGATCATTTTCATGTTTCACTGTTTCTCTACATCAATTTCTTTCTCCTAGCAGCGTTAGCAAACAATGCAACACGGTCATCCATTACAAATGCAACTGATGCGCATAATCGTTTTTCATATAAAGCATGAAGCCATCCAACGGTTATGGGTACAATCTCATTGCCTTGGAACAATGCGCATTATCCGACTGAGAGAAAATAGATTCCCTTCCAGCGCATAAATATCTACAGCCGATCGAAACCAAGAAATTCATGAACTTGAAGAAGCCAAACAAGTGGAATATTTTTAGCATGATTCTCGAAGGGTTACGTACGAAGCGCGACGGAACGTGGCAATTTAACATCGATAATCAAGAAACGCAACAAAAGACTCGAGATCTTTGATCTCCTTCGCGTACGAGTTTCTATAGAAAACCACGGTTGAAAGCGTGTTGAAACGAACGAGAAAACTATTGAATGACAGCTCAAGATATAGATAACATTGTGTGCTATAGATAAAAATAATACGACACTATCATGTCAAGCTGAATGGTTTTTAATTATATGATTCAACAAAGAGAATCTTGTCTTCCATCTTGGATCAGCCTGAACGACCTCTTACACTTTGCCTCATTTCTCTTCAACCAAGAGTCATTTTACTTTAACAAGAAGTACATACACCTGAGACTCCGAACAAGTATTTAATACTAGTTGCCAAAATGACAATGTTCGTAAACTTTTTATATAAATTTCATTGACTCACAATAAGAAGCAATTTTATAAATTTCTCGTCAAACATTTCGAATGAAAGCTTACGTTCTTTATTGTATCGAAAACTCTCCCCTATCTCGTGCAATTTAATTTCTCCGATACGAGTTCTGTGCTTTGGCCTATTTTTATCATTTACGATAAATATTACGCTACAAACGAAAAAGTGTCCCGAGACTTTTGAACGGGAGAAACTGGAAATGTGATAAAAGGAAATCTAAAAAGGACGCCTAATAAGGCAAACGAGGGAGAAGAAGCAAGATGTTTAAAAAGATGACAAGCAATCCTTGAAGAAAGATCTCGATAGCGCGTTGTTCCAGGCGGTAAGTGCACGTGACCCACGTCCGAATCGCGCAACAAGCGGCTACCGACACTAAATACTTTTTTTTAGAACGAGATTCGCGATACCTTCTTCTTGCACAACGTGCACGCTACCAGGCCCGGCTGGATAATAATCTGCATCGATGAAAGTGAGCGGAGCCGCGACAAGTCGCGAACGCAGGCGTTTGCATGTACACAGTCGCTGGCAGGGTGCATCAGAGTGCAAATGCACTCGAAACAAACGTTTCACGAATCTGTGACGCAGCACCTGACCGGATAAACCGAACGCGAGTGAGACGTTGCTGCAATTGCACAGCGCTTGGCGAACGGGAGACGGAAAAAGCAATAATCCGCGACGTTCGATAGAAACTACACGGTTCACCGGTAGTAAAACGAGACACGCTGTTTCAGGCAAATTGTCGAGTAACGAAGATTGAAGCACTGCATTAGTACTCGCCGTATATATTTTCCCGACATCCACGGTGTGTAAATATAGCGCTACAAATTATCGAGTCACGAAGTTATACGAAAAGTTGAAAGTAGCTATTTTTTGCACCTGATATCGGAGAGCACAAGAGCCAAGCATTGCGCTAATGCAACGTGTTTCATTCGCAATATGTATTTTTTCAATCGACTTGTATTACCAATCTCTCAACACCTTGGCCGGAAAAAAACGATTTCCAGGAGTTAGTAATTTCTTCGATACCATTGCTTGGTTCCTTGATGAACGAAAGACAGAGAAATTGACCGAATGTTCTCAAATGTTCGTCACCCTCGTGAGCATTTCGCATTTTACAACTCGCCGACACGTTGCTCAATTTATTAAGCCTTTTAATCTCAACGAACCACCTCGCTGACCGAGCGAACTCGAGTAAGATCTTGCAACAGAGACCATTAAATACCCATTAGTGGCTACGGTAATCGTCACGCTCGTTACTTGCGCGTTAACTGAACTGCAAGTCTTGTATGTCCCAGTTTAGAACAAAAATCAACGTGGACACTTGAATGAAAATCAAGAGATCTCAAGGGATCGAAATCGCGATTACGAGATGGAGTATTTTCGGGAGAAGAAGAAGAAGCGGAGGAGGAAGCGAAGGAAGCCATATGTGGCGAAGGATTCAGGTTGGCGGCATCAATTGGGTATCGATGAATTCTGGGCCATCGGGTTGGTCATCCGTGCAAATCGGCGAACAAAATTTCACGCAAACACGCGGCAGGGGTGAGGGAAAGTGAAAAGTACAACGTTGGGCAATTGCAGGCTGACTTGCTTTGGCCAGGCTCGGCCAGCTACGTCGCGGTGGCGCAACAATTTGGCATTCCGATATCGTAAAGCACTGGTGCCACTACCACCACCATCGCCATCGTCATCGGCCCGTGTACTACCACAAACCGGCTGCATGCCTGCGGTGTCTCACCTATATGCTCTCCTACCTCGCTTTTATCTCGCAAGACCCATTGATTTCCCGTACGGTGGCGCAAATTGCTCAAAGGACAAATCCTGCCGTGTTTTCTCGTATGACACGCGCTTCTCTCCCTCGTTTACATTTGCGATAATGTCCCCCTGGAGGATGTTCCGCAATCGTCCGCCATTTAGAATCGCAACGTGGTTCGCTTGTTCTTTGTGCGGACCGATTCGAATGAGAAACAATGCGATAGCTTTCAGATGCGAATTGGACGAATGTTCGAGATACAAACGAAATACTCGCGAGTCTTATTGCTTGTCGATAAAGTTGATCAAAGGAAATTCAACGTTTCATTGTTGTCTAATGTCTAGTAGAAAAATTATTGTCTGCGGCGAGATTATAAGTAATAACGCTGCGATACGATGGAATTTCACACGCGACAGCCTTAAGGCACTGCTGACTTTTATGAATGGACAAAATGGTAATTTACAGAGTATTCTTTTCATCGTAATATTCTCGTAAAAATTGAACAGGTAAATAGGCTGTTTTACTGAACAAAGGAACCAGTAACCACCTTGGGATAATACCCCAGTTTCTTTTCCACGGTAGTTATTTTATTTCGCGAAATTATACGTCACACAGCTGTGCAGTGAAGTTTTACTTTCCACGGATTAATCGATTGCAAAGGGTATTGCCGTTGCGTCACATTGTTCAGAAGAATTTTGTTCGAACGGCCGAGCAAGCCTGTGCAAGGTATAAACGATTATCCTTGCGTCATTACCACGGTCGTAAATAACACACTAATTCGACGATAGCAGTATCGTCGTGGTACAATTCGGGTTGCGAGACTTTTCAGTTTTCTAGCAAAGAGAAAGGCGCGAGCGTTTCTCAGCAGCTGTTGTGATATCGCCAAATTTCTCAGCTCGAAGAAGAGACAAATTCTGAAACAGTTTAAAAGAAAATACAGACAATTCAACTCACCCTTAGCACGAAACGATGTGACGATTCAATTCACTTTGCAGGTGCAATTCTTCTTAGTGTTCGTGCACAGTGCTCAAGCTTTGGTCTTCGACTGCGGTTACCCTAAACTGGTGGCAGCGCTTCTTCTGCTTCATTCGACCATCTTCTTCGCCCTCTTCTCAGACTTCTACCGTCAAGCGTATAACAAAGACAGAACGAAGAAGGAGCTGAAGGACGAATAAACGAAGGACATTATCGCGCGTTTCTTTTTTTTTTTCTTTTTTTTCTCTTCAAATTCCTCCTCCGATATGCTGCAACGCGTCCATCTCTCAGCCATGATCGCGTGCACGAACGAAAATCACGAATTCGGTTTAAATGAGCAAGAAGCATCTACGAAAATTTTATCACGTCATCGTGTTGAAATTCGTTATCGGAAGGTGCGGAATTGTGACAAAGATATTCGAGTTACACGTCTGGATTCGTGAGTTCGGTCGTCTGGAGGATCGAAACGATTGTTCGATTGGAGTGGAGCTTACAGATTCCTTCCGTATGGAAGAGGATTTCACTCCTATCCTCTGCAGGGCATCTCAGGTTTCGCGAACAGCTCGGACCAGGGCTTCCGAAGCACTCGCTCTTTGAGAAAATCTCGACTTATTTTTCGAGGCGGATACGGGTAACGTTATCGTTCAAATTACGATCCAAGAATCTTCGGTAAAAGCAATCGAGATCGCTGCTTTCAGCTCATGGCTTACGTTCGCGCGAAAAAATGTGCATCGAAAACCCGTAGAATCGACGTAGCTTGATACATCGATCGGCCCTTGGTGTCGTCAATTTAGTGCACCTTTTTTTTCTTTTTCTTTTTTTTTTTTCTTTTTTTTTGTACTACAGATGCTACGCGTCGCCGGATCTGTAATTAAGATTACTGTAAATAATAGGATTAGTAAACGCCACGAGGTATTATCCTCGCGGTTTTATTTAACATAACATGCGTGTTTTGAGTCAATTATAAGATATAATTGTCAACTTTTATAACTGTTAAAGAAGGAGCTTAATTACAAAAGCTTTTCTTCAATTAAGTTGATTAAACTTAAGTAAAGAAAAAGATTCATTCGTTTAGATAGAAAACAAACGTTCAATTGAATGTTCAACGATTCATCTCACGAACGTTCAAGCTCAATCTTCTGATTTACATTTATTTATATCTTTCTCGTTACTATTACTATAATCGCGTGCTTTCGAGTATTTAAGGCAACCTCATAAACGACGAATCAGAAGTGAATATGCTCGCGTGGTTGCTGCACGTAAGATTAAAAAAAATCTTCGTCAACCTCCACATATATCGCTGAAGCAGAAACACACACACACATACATGTGCGTGCACGTACACACATAGATACACTGCGTGTATTTTCAAAAACGAAATTTCACTTATTGACATAACCAGGCTTTGCTGCCATATATAAACGCACAAGAACAGAATTTCGCATTGATTATCACAAAAACTTTCCTGCCAATATCTCAGTGATAAATGGAAAACGATTCACGTCGTCAAGAAGAGAACAATTATCACTGAACAATGACAATAATGTTCGATTTGTAATTGATTTTCGCTGGTATAGCAAGGACCATTGACAAACGTGTGTAACGTGTGAGAACAAAAGAAAAAAAAGAATGATGATGTGTCGCAACGCGTTGCTCGCCGAAGATTCTCGGGCCTACATATGTATACAGTGGGGGTTAAATGTCACTCACTCGATTTTATAAGAGAAAACAATGAGAATAGCGGAACGTTAACGACAAGGGACAACCTCCGTTACAAGCATGTGCGAAACTTTCCTCGAAAGCCAGCAGAGTAGAGGCACTCTACTTTATCGATTCTTGCATTACACCCCTACAAGAGGGATGGACAGAGATGCCCATCTCTGTTGTGAGAAACGAGCGGGAAAAAAACAAACCTGACATTTAGCAGTACGAATTTGTTTAGGAATCTATCATCGAACCTCATTTTAAAGTTATAATTTATTTAGTGTGCACCGCGCATGATAGAACTCTTCTGTAAATATGTATTCTCTTTTATTTCTTTTGTAAAATGACAAATAAATGTTAATAATTTATTTGCAAGGCTCAAGACCCTTTTTAAGACCCTTCATCCGTTTAAAAAAATAGAATAAAGAAAATACAATCCTACATACGCGTATATTATCAAAATAGAATGAGAGGTCGAAATTTTCTAACTGAATAAATAAAACTTAAACTGAATTTCAAGAAATATGCCACTTTGGTAATGTTAGCATAATATTAATTAATATTTATACAATATTAACCAATTATTTATTTAATTTAATGATAAATATTTAAAAAAGTACTTTTCATAAATAAAAAATAATTGTGGCATATTACTAATAAAAATAACGATGATAATAAAAATATTTATATTTTTATTTATTAATTTATACCTTAAATTCTTTATTATGACCACTTTCATAAGCAAACTGCATATATATTGTCTATATTCATGTACGTATAATCTAAATGTGTTAGGTACATGTGGAATTTAAGCTGCTGCTGCTTCCAGAGCCTTTTGCTTCCTGAGTTCTCTGAGACGAAGTCTACGCTCTCTTTCATATTCCTTTGCCCTCAAGACATCACTATAATATATACAAATTATTATTAAAAGGTGTTTATGGAATATATTAAATAAAAAAATAATTTGTTAATATTTTTCAATGAAAACCTACTCCTCATATTCGCACTGGAGATAATGATGCACTTCATCATAACAACGTGTTACAAAAGGAAACTCTTTCATATAACAACGTTGATAATCCAAATACTTATGAACACAATAATCTCTTAAATCGGTAGGAACTTTGGCAGCTATCAAATCATCTTCGGATATAGCTGGCATAACTGTAAAATAACAATTAGACATAATACATGATAATCAAATTGTTTCAGTTAATTATATTCTTAGCAGTCGAGTAAAAAAATCATATAAAAATAGAGATGTTTTATAGCTTTTTAACATTTTTCTTACTCAATATGATATACATTTTATTTATATCCTACAATTATGGTAATATTAGCAAAACTGTTCATCAAACTCAACTGTCGAAAGTTTTATTCATACTGTTATGTCACTGATAAAGTATTTATAAAGACAAATATAATAGGGATAATATACCTCAAATAATAACAAAAAATTGACAGTGTTGAAATACATATTAATTGATCATGTCGTTTACACAATTATAGACATATAAAATGTAAAACAAAGATCAGTAATCTAAGTGTACTCATTAAAGGTTAGGTTTGTATAAAATATACTTGCCTCTTTTTTTACGTTCCCCTTTAAATCCAAACATTGGATCAAATGTTGGCTCTGTGTCCATTTTGGGAAATGGATCGCTACTAAACATAATTTGAAATGAATTCCCCATTTTTCAATATATTACAGAACTACCGCAGAAAGAATAATGTAGAAGCAAAAGAGAGAATTGCTACAACGTATGGTACTGACACCTAGTAACACTTACGTAACTTAATAAAAAACATGTACATAAATATTCGAATCAGAATACATAAATTATATTTACTCATTACGAATATTATTTTACAGGAACAAAACATTAGTGTACAAAAGTATTATATATTTTTCAGCAAGTAGTTTATTGAAATCTCACTGAAATAAATACATATGTAGATTAAAAATAATTTCAGAAACAACAATCATACGATATGTGTTTATAAAATCGCTTTTCTCGGACCAATTAAGGAATATAATAATTTTATTTTTACATCTTCAAATAATACTGTATTTGTGTGTAGCACATACATTCTTATTAGCTTAACAACTGTTCATGAGTTCCATCTATTATATATAATTATGTACTTACTTCAATAAACAAAACTTTTCTTGCTTCAGTTAGATCTGAAAACAATGTATAAAATAATTTAGTCATCTTCTTCTTCCATTGCTTCGGGTATTATATTTCCTAGAATAGCAAGGTTTTTCTTCATAATCAAAAACACAAAAATCACAATAACTATGTTTTTAATCAGTTACCATTTTGCAATCTTTCTTCACTAGGCATATGTCCAGCTTGAAGCAATTTGCTAAGGCGTTGCACTTCTTCAAGAGAAGAAGCATTTGTAATAGCTTCCCTTATTTTGTTACGTTCCTCTGGGGTTATCAATGGCTTATCCGTAGATATGCCGGAGGTTTGTGTTTTTACTTTCTTTGCTATTTCACGAACCATTTCCTTTCCTCTCTTACTTCTAAAATATGCAACTGCAGCTTCACGCTCTTTCATCTTAATTTTCCTAAAGTCTAAGAGTCTCAATTGTGGAAATCTATATACAACATATTGTCTGTACTGAGGCTTTGCAGATACTGGATTTTGTAGTAAACAAAGGTTTGTTAAATTTTTCAATTGTGTTAGTGGTTCTAAATCACCAAGTTCTTGAATCATATTTCCAGTTAACATAAGAGTTTCCAAATTTGGAATGCAATGTTCCAATCCTTCGCCAATTCTGACAATACGATTATTATTGAAAAAAAGTGTTTTAATTCTTTTTAACAGAGGAAATCCATCTAATTTCCTTATATCATTATCAGAAAAATCAATAGTATCAAACTGATCCTGAAAGAGATTATTATATTTTATGAAATAAAAATAATATATATTTCAAAACAAATTTTTTTAAATATATCTTCGAAACGAAGTAATTGGTAATTACAAATACAAATAATGATCAGAATAAAAGTACACAAATTATTAAATATATCTTCCAAACGAGTATTGATAGTTACAAATACAAGTAACAATCAGAAAAAAAATTCATAAACAAAAATACATTTTAAAAACATAAAATTAGAATTTATTGATTAAAATACCAACCAGAGTTGCGCCCAAGTTCTCAATTGTAGGTATTTTATATCCTGCAATAATAGAGATTTGAAAATTAACTTTAAAAATTAGAGAATTAACGATAATTTCTAGGTTATATCTTATCAACATAATTTACTAACCTCTGAGATCTAATTCACGATCTTTTACAGGATTAATATATTGCATGGATTGCTGAATCAAATCTGGCGTTAATTTAACCATTATTTAATAATACTGCCAAATAAAATTGATACGAAATTCAACCTGATAACAATCAGAACGCACTTTCCACAAGTTTCTCTCTAAAGTTCTATGATTGGTAGGCTTGATTTTCATCGCCATAGTAACTTTATGGCAATCAAAAACAAAAGTTTTTAAATATATTGTATGTACATAATTTTCTGAACACCAAAATAATTTGCAAATATAACTAACAAGATAAATTAAATGTGAATATTTCATATTTCATTTCTTTTCTTTAACTTATACCCATATTACATCATATGAAAATTGATGAACTATTGATAAACCGGACACCCAATACTTTTTTGTGTCCATTATTTTAGGAGTCCCCTTACCATTTTCGTGTCACATCCTACTATATCGATTTAACCAGATTTTGCACTGCAGCGCTACTAGTAATAGGAATTAAAATCAGAAAATATGAATAATACGAGTTGCACGTCTGTGTCAATGATATAATAATTGATAAATTAATATCATTTTTATTAAGAATGTATAAATATTAATTTATCAATAACTAGATGCAATAAATAAAATGCAAGAAAAGTCTATTTGGAAGTAAAATCATATGACTTTATACGAATGATATGATTTATAACAAATCTACTACGTGAGAACAAATAAATTTACTGACGTAGCCGATTTGATTTTATTGTTAGAAATGTATGATATATGCATAATTTATGTACGTGAAAATTACATTAACATTAAAGATTATATTATCCAAATGATCGATATAACATCCAATATCAAAGTTCAATTCTATGGTACTCATATTACATTATAAATTCTGAGTGATTCGAATTGAAGAACATATCAAACAAAATCAACTCTTAGACAAGCAGAATATACATGATTATCGTATTTCAACTACAATTATACTTTCAACAGGTTTTGTTTCCTCTTCTCTTCTTTTTTTTTTTTTTTTTTTTACTGTCCAAAAATTATCCGATAGAATTAATTGTTGAGATGATTAAATTTCATATTTTTAGTCTTGAACAATCGATAGTTTGTTCATGAGAATGTTAGTACGAATACCATATGTCATCTGTAAATACGTAGAAGCAGTAGATATTTATGTCTATGCTATTTGGAACGTTTTCTAATGTGAAAATAAAACAAGTGAAATTATTTATCCATCTGCGCCATATGAAAAAGAAATGAGGAAATTGAAACAATTAACACGATTTACTATGTAAATCATAAGTTAATCTCAGGTAACCCTCATTTAAATCTTGATCAGGCACGTGCAAGCCTAATATGATAATAAGATATTTTCATGTAAATCAATCCATAGAATTATAAGAATTAAATCTTTAAATACTTCATACATCTGTAAAATTGAGTCTGATTAATTTTCATAAGCATCTGACAATTAGATCCGAGCAAGCTTTCTATTCCCAATTTTTTAAGTTCCTAACGAAAATTTTATCGACTTGAACTTTACGAACTCCTGTTCAAATTTTCCTACGTACATTTCCTATTCCTTATTTCCTTACATATAGCAATCTACATTTCACGAATCCCTATCCAAAATCTCCTATAAATGTAACTTTCTCTTTTCTTTTATTCTGCTTCCTTTTCAAGAAGTCTAGACATCGTCTTAAAATTTTACGTATAAAACAAGAGTCAAATATTTTCAAAGACGTGAATTTGATAAGCAGTAAATTTATTCTGAAATTGTCACGTCAAAGTAAATGCTAAATGTATCAAAATACTAAATATATAATGAAATATAAAAGTCTTAAAATCTCTTGGAATATTGTTCCAAGTGAACGTCGTCGAATGTAAAATGAACTTTTTTAAAGGTATTTCTTATTATAATGCTACCAAAGTTTATCCATTTTATTTACAGTAATTAATAAAAGTAATTAATAAAGTTTTATTCAAATTAAATTTGATATTTACTTAATCTACAGTAGGTATATTTCGTATGATTCGCATATATTTAATACTTCAATACTTTATATTCATCACAAATTATTATAAATTCATACGTCGCTTTTTATCCAATGAATATGAAAATTCAATGAGTATAGATAATTATAACCGATTTACGTAATTATACACTTAATTGACTTCGATAATTTTTGTTTCGTAATTCCATGTTTCACGTGCGTGAAATTTTAAATAGAACATGCGCGAAAATTTGGATAGAAACATACGATTTTAAGAATTCCAGCGACACTTCGTGTATCAGTTCATTTATTAATCGAACAATTACATCTCATTCGATAATAACGACAATAACGTTTTTATTATTTCATGATAAATGGAAAGAATGTGAAGCTTTGTAAATTCAAATACGAACTGAACAAAGATTCAAATGCAAATGCGTAAATAAATTATGTAAATAACCGAACGCATCAGAATGAAGACGCAGAAAATTGTAGAAGTATATTGTATGAAAGGTTGACAAATATTCGTAGCGGTGATTGAAAATTTCTTTTACATTTGCTACAGTAAAATGTAAAATGATCAAAAGCAAGTAAGATTCGTTCATTAAATATTAAAACTACGCACACAGACATATACTTTTGTCTAACAATTGTAGAAGCCATTTTCAATCGTTGGTAAGTCCGAATTTCATAATACAAAGGAATCAAGGATTTCAATTATATAAACGATCCATCAATTTTCAGATAGTAAATCAGAAGCAGGATCGACATAAAGTGATCTTTACATGATCTAAAGTGTCGTCAATCATTAACTTGAGTTAACAGCACATTATACAGAAATAACGACATTTGAATTTGTAGAAATCCTTAGAAACGACATTTGTTCATGTAGACATTTTTTTAAATAGTTTCGATAGTTGTATTGTCATGAAATATTGCAATAGAATAACTGTAGAAATATCGGATTATAAAAAATATCAGAATTATAAGAAATATCGAAATTTTTAGAAATTTTGTAAGAAAGTTAGTGTCAGTACAGAAATTATCATGAACTGTTGAATGTTACATATAATTCTCCGATTAATTACTAATGCAATGCAATTAATTGCATACATATTGCATGATGTATGTACATCAATATATTAATTACGGCCGAACGAATCAATTAATAAATATTTCTTCCTAAAGTAATATTGATAAAAGTTTTTGAAGAAAAAATGCAAAATTATTATGTTACATTCTATAGTATAGTACTGTAATGCTAAATGCATACATTGTATAATACTATAACACTAAATGCATACATTTCTATATTTCTTATATTTGTTTTGAATAATTCTCGAGGTAATGTATTAATGGATCGTCATTTACTTTTTCTGTTTGGTGCGCAGTTAACTGAATAAAAAGTTTAATTAATTCAGAACTTTCACGATAATGATGCTAGAATTACTGACGAAAATAGTGTAAAGTTCAATCAGTCGCGTCTCTAATTTTTAATCCTCGATTTTACAGATCATTCGAATACATACATAAAAATTCCAGTATTTAAATTTCACACTCAATTACAAACCAACAAAATTTATAATATTCTAAGATAAAACTTGTCCCGAGAATCATGTATACTAACAAAAACATTCTTATATTTTGTCTTTGCATTTCTATATTTTATTTATATATTTTATATTTTCTGTTGTTCCTATGTCGAAAATGACATAGAAAGGTTAAGTAAATTTTAAATATCTTAAAACAATTGTTAAAAATAGTTAAAATTTCTCGAACAGTAGGAGAATAATTATCTATATCTTTCTACTCAAATTTGTCATTAATTTTAGGCGTTTATATCATCGTCAAACCTCTTATTATATTTTAAACACGCAATTCCCACGTGGACAGAAATAACATTTAAAATGTAAATAGAACGGAAATGGAATTGACGCAAATCGAAAAAATCGCTTCCTATTTTATACACAACAGCCATAGATAATTATTTCAGTGTATAAATTTCATTTCCATATTTTCTATTTTTACAGCAGAATTATATTCTCCGAGCTATTTTAAAAAATTGGCTTGTTTTCTACGAAGAATCTACGTAATGATATTACAAATCTCGTACAGGCAGTTTTTTTCATTACGATGAAGAAACATTATCTATAGCCGTGAAGCCAGGACAAATTATGCGAGTAACTTAACTAAACCGAGCGGTTTTAGAGTTCCAAGTCAAATAACAAAGAACAACGTAAAAACAAACCAATCAAAGGGGTTAGAATTACTCGCGTAAATATCCTACTCCACTCGTGACCATATCGTGATTCGCGTGTAATCCTAGTTGAAGTTTTTCCGGTTCACTATCTTGCAACCAATCGGTCGCGTTGCTCGTGAAACTAAAATATTTCGACTACTAAAACGTCGTTTTACGACGACTACAACACTAAAAATAGACCGATTCTCGCTGCAACAGATACAATAAATGGCGGATTAGCTCATTTTAACGATGGCACTGTTTCTACAGTTTGCAGAATCCGTTCTGTTTATGGGTATAACGGAATTCGATCTAAACTGTTAAAAATATCGATACCTTCAGTTCGAAAATATAATGAATAAAATAAAAATTAATAAAATTAATATCTCACTAAGAGTGTCAATATTTTTAATAATTTGGTGTCTCGACCGAATTGCTCGATCAAAAAATAACCAAAGGAAACCGAAATATTTCGAGATAAGTAATTGCACAAATATGTCAAATTGACAGTTACGCGCTTGATTGATCGGCTGTTTTCTTATTCGTTTCAAATTAAGGATACCAGATTATTTTGGATAATTTAGAATATTTGGTGTTTCAATCAAATTGTTCAAACGAGAAATGCCAGAAAGTAGCCTTAATATTTTGAATCTGGGAAACAGGTAAATAATGGATAAATATATCAAATAAATATAATTATAATGTACTTAATTATAATGTACTTAATTATAATTAACCATTTACATATTTAATTACGCGCGTGATCAATTAATTTTCTTTTTAACTGGAAATATACATATATATATATATATATAATATAAATATATAAATATCTTGCAATTCTCGCTTCGTCACCCTGTGTCCATCGAAGAATTTACAAATGTAGGAAAATTATTTTAGAAGGGCAATATAGGAAATATGAAATTTTCCTATATTGCCCTTCTAAAATAATTTTCCTACATTCCAACTGAATCAAATCACAGAAGGATTCGTCAATCTTTGATACTTACATGAAAATGCAGGAAAAATCTCTCGTATTTCTTTATCAAGAATGTGTTTATATCTTTTCTCCGGTAACGAGAGAGACCACCCAGCTTCGTAAATCAAATCACACACGATTGCAAATCATATGTAGAAAGAGCTAATGGTGCCCGAGCGCGAGGATGTGGGTGGCGTGCACACTTATCGAATACCAATTGTTATCGGCCACGCATCGTGACTGGCAATGGAATAAATAATCCCGCGATTTGTAGCGGTTACATGTCATATACTGTACCATGTGGTGAAAAATGTATACGATCCATTGGAATAAATAAATTTCTTCGCCGATGCGACACATGTATCTTATTTCTTATGTGATATTCAAGTCGAGGATGTACTTTGGTGTTTTCATATGGAGAGATCAACGAAACGCTTCTTTGTTCTTTTGCGAGAAGCGAGAATTCGATAAAGATGCGCTAAAGTCTCAAGGAATAGAAAAAAAAAAAAAACATTGAAACTCGTCTTTTCACAAAGGATGAACTCGTTTCGACATAAGTGAAAACGATTGTAACTCGCGTTATAAAGTTCCTAAACGTGCTCCCTCTTCCACGATGTAAGAAAGATCATCGCACTGGGCACGATCGCAGGTTTTCAAGGTTAAAACTGGTCCACCTTGCAGGTAATTTTTACCGTCTGCGTCTGGTTGCCCGTCTGAATTATAACTAAAATATGAAATATGAAGTCACATGTATCCTCATCTAGACAAATTTTTACATAGGTCAAATGCTTTTTAACACACAATAGAAACTACCTATTCATATCATAATCATTCAGGTCAATTCCGCTCCATCCATTACTCAATTGCGCGATATCCGCCAAATAATTGAAAAATCATATTGAACAGCATCCACACATCGTGAGCGTGGAGATTGCCGAGAGGTCGTTGAACGTACGACAGAGCGTGTAATCGATCATTGCGGCATGATACTTTTTGGAGACCGAGCGAGAGAGATGTCGGATAAAAAAGACGGAGAAAAAAGAACAACAAAACGCTTACATTATTAAGACGAGTTGTAAAACCTTGGCTGCTTCCGCCGTTTAATTATTACCCGTGGCTCTAAAATTTGATAAATCATTTGAATTGATCGACGACGTAAATCCCTACAATGACATATTTATTATTTATTATATATGTTTCCACGTTAATCTATGTTGGCAAATTAAATCGAATAGGAATCTGTCACTACGTAGATTTCAAATTCTAGAGATCGATCGTGATTTCTAGATTATTCGAAAAGTAATGAACAACAAGTGAAACTCGATTTAAATGATTAAATTCATTGATCCAATTATATTTCAAAAATATTTAGACGTTCATATTCTACTATGATAATAACAGATCAATTAAATACGTTACAATTTATGTCTGTGTAATGTATTCCTTGCATAACCAATGAAAACATCTTCAAGTCAGCGAATAAAAAATTTTTACAGAAAAAGAGAAATGAAGATGCAACAATGATGAGAAGAGAAGCCGATTTCGCTTTGTTTTTATCAGATAATCGAGAAAAAATATTTAACACACACAAAATTGTCTGAATACGTTAAATATTCCAAATAACGTCAAACGTATTCGAAACTGTTTGAACATGTTAAATATTCCAATTTTATTCCGAAATCTGGATTTCTTCCAAAGACCAGTTACGTACATTTTCCCGAAGGTTCAAGAATGAAAATATTCAATAACTATCCGATTAATGATCGTGACGTAAATATATCTACATTTCCATAAATTAATAATAATAACATTCAATAACACTGTAATAATAGATACGACACGTAACTACAGCGTTATATACACTGTAATATTATAAATTCAACGTTGAAGGAAAATTAGACCAATTAATAGTGAACGCGTCACACACAATTATAACGTAAACGCGTGAAGCATAAAGTTTTTATGACAGAAAAAAAAACATTGAATAAAAAGTTTTTATTTAACGAGAATTTCACCAAGTTTTTACTTAGATACATTTACTTACTTAGACAAGTTTTCATTGTTGAATGTTCGAATCTCTATACTTATAATTAAACTACAAATGGACAAATAAATATTTATAAGCTACGGCACGACAATGACTCTCAAATATTAAATTTCAGAACAAACAATCAAACAATGTAATTGAATGATTAACCCAATCGTTAACCCAATGATTAACTCTATTATTTAATTCTATATTACGTACATTCTATGTATTTAATTCTGTATTCTATATATTCTATATATTTAACTCTACATTTTATGTTCTATTTTGACAGATGATGGAATTAAATCGGCTAAAGAAATTCCAAAATTGAGCAACGTGAAATCTAAATTTTTACGGCTACCAATGACATCAGTTTAACTATGTCTCGTTCTCTCGAGCAATGTTATCTACATCTACAGACTATCGTTCCTTTCGAACACGCGCGATATTTAAGATTCAAACATTTAACAACCGAAATCCAAAAAAAGCTCCGATGTTAGAAGCCGTGCATGCTACGTACACTTTGACAATCATTAAAATAATAAACGTCAAGTAATAGATGCTACTGCTAATCGACTGTTCAAACAGCGTGAATATTGCACCGTTGACAAGATCACCGGTGGCGTAGTACGTATTAAAAGCTGCGTCACAATAACAATGAATACCGAAAATTCGAGGTGGAACTTTGTCCGCTGGCGGTACACTCGCGTCGTGTACAAATTACGTAACCAGCTTTGCTGAAGTGGTAGTAAAAGAAGAAAAAGGAAAAACAGAAAAAGAGAAAAAAACCAGAAAGAATACGGACCGATATTGAAAATCTGGCGAGATCATCACGGCTTCTCTGCACATTAAGTATTCATCACTCGGCCATCCGGAGAATTCTAATCAGCGGCAGTAGAAAAATGTGGAAAGAATGGAAGGCAGTCCCGACGTTTCCATATTCGAGACGTGTGCGGTATATCCAGCTTGATATCGAACGAAACCGTTACAGGTTTACCGCGGAAACACGACGGACACGAGAGACACCTATAATAAAAATGAATATTAAGAAAAAATGTTCATACGTGGGAATCCATTCGATACGATCGTCCGCGTGGACAAATGTTCGGACAAATAATCGTCTTAAACTTAATAGACGTTCAGTCAAAGGTCAACCGAGAGCAAACATCATGCGTAATGCATCGAAAGTGAGCACTGTACGATTTTCGTGAGCTGGTGTCTCACGTTGGTCTCTGAACAGAACCAAGTAGGCAGCCAGTTCTCGAACACATAGCATCCAAGGCACACGTACAACACCCCGCTTATACGACCCTTGGACGATCGAGAACGATCGACAGTGGACAGTGGAGACAGTAGAAGAGCAAAGTGTCGATCCTGGCAAAAGTTGGTGGGGTCGGTATTCTACCCCACGTAATGTCTATCTCGTGCGTGCACGAGGCAGTGCCGATATAAAACACCGTTTTCTCATCGTGCAACTTCAGTCTCCTCGAAGGTGGCCAAACACGAAGGTACTCACTTCGGAACCGAAGAATCGAGGAAATTTTTGCCTTCCGTTTCGTTTGCAACAACGCGCCGACTTTTCATCTGGTATCCGCGCGAAAAACTAGTTCACGATAAACGTCAGTGTTTCTTTTCATTTCTTTTTTTTTTTCCTTTTTTGCCGACTTGGATCGAGTTCCTTTTTGCCGTTAGATCGACATTAGATTGTTGTCAAGTATAATATACGGTGAGTATATATGAGATTTTTGTTGCAAGAGTGTTGCTGTGAAATTGAAACAGATCGGTTGATAGATGGTTGAAAGGATTCCCCTTCGAGTCGAGGTTTCGTTTGACTTCGAGCGTGGTGAATCGTGTCGTGGTATGTCGCTGGCATATCTTATCATATATGCAATAATTCGTTTTACGATCGATTCTCGTTATGATATGCAACGAAGGAGGTCGAGAAAAGTATTTCGCGAAAGAAGAAATGCGTTGCTCTTCCAGTTTGTAACAATTTATGACGGACTCGGACGTAAAACGATCTACAATATACAAAATATTTGCGTGAGATTGCGCGCAAAAGAGAGGAACAGTTCATTCAAATTTAAACGAGTCGTTTTTGTCACGAATTTAACGAGAAATACTTCGAAATTTTTTTTTTTTTTTCTTCACCTGACCAACATCGTGCGTTTTCAGTCATACAAAATGAAAGAGACCTCGCACCTCGCAGATCGTAACTAAAAAGTTTCAACGTAATCTTGTATTAATCCTTTTGATGACTGTAAAATTTCAACAATCTTACAACACAAGGGGAAGAAAAAAATCGTCGGACCAAGAGTTTACTGAATAGAAGCATTCATCGACAGAAGTGAAAACGAAATTATGATAAAACTCTGGTCTAACGAACCACTAACAGTCATCATTAAAATACACAATCACTGCACAATCTGGAATTATGGCGATATTCATTAGTCCCGCGAACGAAGATCCTTAAATTAAAAAACGTTGTTACACTTTCGAGATTCCTCGTTCTCGCTTACCTAATCGTCCATGTGATTCGATCAAATTATCTTTGCAAAGTTACCACACGATTCGTCAAAGAGCGTCATCACGGAGTTTTTTCAAACTCGTCAAGCAATCTGTTCCATTACCTCCGTAGTGATTCTCGTTCGATCGAGGCCCATTGAAGAAGCTCTTTGACCGTGACTTTCAAATCATTGTCGATCGCGTTGCTACCGGCCAAGTTCGTTAAAACTATTTTTTGCCTCCTCGCAAACAGTATTATCGAAAGATGTTCGTCCAAAGTCGTTCTGACACTTCGTCCGTCTACGCGCCGATTTAATGCTCGCGTGAGACATCATAATTACCTTCACTTAGCACCTCGATCTTTGTTTCAAACTCGATGTTTCCCACTGGCTGAAACGAGAATGCACGCGTACGCGACAAATAACTCGACTAAATGCATTAATTTTCCAAAGTGTAGAGAGAGCTAAAGATTGCAAACGATCGATCGATGAATTTGGCGGGCGATCGTGACAATTGTTGCGCGTGGCGCGCGGACAACGTGATCGTTGTGCCGCAACAGAGGCACACTTGCTCACTTTCATCGCTTGAGAAAATAAAGAGCGAAGGATGCACCTGACTGGGTAGCAAATAGTGCTTAACAAGCGAAGGATCGCTGTGTCGAGGCAGTGATTTTCAATTATCATTGCTCGGCATGCTTGCACACTCGTCTCGTCCGACATTTTACATCGTACAATCTTCTGTTGTTCAACTGTTGCGTTCCTTCGGCAAATACGTCGAATTCTCGTTTCTGAAACGCGCCTTTTCTCGGAAGGAGGATAACAAGAGACGATCGCGAGTACTATTTCCGTATTAAAGCGGAAAATCATCGCTTCATTATGAACATTTGCCAGTTCCATGCATAATTTAAACGCCGACCTGCAAGGCTGTTTATTCGCCAGGAATAATTCGCCTTGTGTTTTTCTCAGCCAAAGTATTTCTCTCGTAACGACGTAGATATACTTATTTACGTCGTAGAGATATTATTTGTACGCGCGTTGAAATTAACGTTCCATTGCGACGCAACGGCCTTGAACTTGGACTCTTTCTTTTCTCTCTTTTCCTTTCCATCTGCGACTTATTGTCAGCGTGCAAAGTACAAGTACAAATACGCCGATCCCACGTTTGGAAAGCAACTCCGTATTCATTCATTTTCGAGTCAGTCGTGGTTTCTTTTTTCTATCGTGCTAAATTATTCGTCAGTATCCTTTGAAGAAAATAATCTTCGTTCCCACTGTTTTTTGCTCGTCGAAAGAAGGATGACGTTGGGACATAGAGATAGAAGAGCAAAAACAAAATAGTAACAATAATAATAATAAACGTGAAAAAGAGAGGAAGAATAAAACCAGAAACGTCGGCGAACAAGAAGAAACGAAAGATAATTACGATCGATCGTAAACTTCCGCGTAGTCTGTAAGCTCTTTCCTTCGTCAAACTTTGACTTCATCTATCATTTAGTTTTTATAATTTAATGATTTCTCTTGCGACTACTCTAAGGTAAAAAAAGCGATAGCGTTAGATATTTAAAATACGCGGCTGATAGCGACAATTGACATTGGTCGTATGATCGCGTTTGTGTTGGATTTACAGAGAAACGCGCACGACGTGGGAAACGGTTAAACAAACTTGATCCGCCTTTAACGAGCCGAACGACGAAATTTCGCCATTGCCAATGTCACCGACGTTTCACAAAGAAAAAAAAAAAAAAAAGGAAACAAGTTCCAGCGGAGTCGAAAACACTTCGCAGAGATACTATAATTACGGTCGTGAAATCTAGAATTCGATCGAGGAACGTTCGCTCGTTCGAGCTGGACATCAATAGGGATTCGTTCGATAAGTCGACAAAAATAAGGAAGCCCCGCGATTAGAATCGGGCAACAGGATTTATCCGTGACGGAAACGGGTTTTCAAGCAGGTGTAGCAACGTTTGATAAGGTCACCTCCTTTTAACCCAACCAAACTCGAACAGGGGCAGATCGGATGACGAAATCGTCGCGTGAACGACGACGAGGAATGTCGCTCGCGTTATTTTTCGATACCGAGCTCGTCGATAATTTCCGAAATTTCGCAAGGTGCCGCGTTCAAAATCCATCGCCGAGTGCCATTTTCCAACAGCGTGGCGAGTGATCCGAAGAAGGGCGAACTAGGGAGAACGATGATGAGAGCTACATATACGCCGAACGCCTTGCGTCCCAATATCCAACCAAACAGAAACTGGCTCTCGCGATCATTAATTGATTACCGATAGATTTATGTAAATCGTTCCGTGCGAATTCGTATTTTTGGGAACGAAACGTCGGTAGAAAATTATTTCACCGCGTTCAAATATTGCAGAGAGCACCTTTGATATTTCGCGTGTCTATTCACGTACTATTTACTTTATAAGTCTACAGTCTAGTAACCGCTAGACCGTGGACATTCAAAAGGAATTTGAATATCTCACGAAACTGAACGAACAACAATCTCGTTCGCGTGTTTACCAAAAATATTACACTTTGAATATTTTATATATTTTCTGCATGTCATCTCCATTCTTGCATTCCTGCAAATGCCGCGCAAATGCATAAACATTTACAGTCTAATTATAATTTGAACCGGCGTACGATAATCAATCGATGATGAAACTGACGATTTTGAACTTTAAACGCGCGTATTCGAAAACACACGCGTCGAACGTACACGCCAACTAATAAGTAGTCATTTCTGGGCTGACTGATAATTCGCTTTGGAAAGGAACGACGGTAGTCAGTAACACTGTATGTAACGCGCGATGAAATTGTCCTTGTTCACGCCAGGCACGAACAATCGATTCCTTCGAAAAAGAAATGTGCAATTGGCTGTTTAAGCTGACATTAAAAAGGCAAATGATGCGTGAATATGAATTAAGAGACTGGTTTCCGCTGACATAACGTTACGAGAATGCAATCAAGTGCATTCCGAATACAACTGCGATTTTTATGATCTATGCACTGCGCGCGAGTGCAAAGTAGGATAATTAGGAAAATAAAATACCAATTTAGTCAATTATCGCCCGTGTCCTGATTTCGATTAAGAAATCGCAGGGCGAAAACAAGTTTGCAATCGTCGTTTAAGAAATCGTGGAAATTAGCTCGCTTGTTTTTCTTTCTTTCTTTTCTCTTTCTTTTTTTTTTTTTTTTTTTTTTTTTCGTTACTTCCGTCCGGCGTCCACGACGTTGATTATATATAAATCAGTTAACGTTAAGGACACTAGAGCCCGTCATTCGCCGATTCTCGATAAAACAACACGGTAAATTCACAAATTCATAACCAACCGTTGCCATTTTCGAATGTTTGCGGAACTGCATTTGTTTGTCAAGGACAATCGACGCGATCGAAAACAGGAAACTCAATATCTTGCGAGTTATCGAGTGCTTTGAACGACCGAGCAGAGAATTTAAAAAAATGAATCGATATAATTTAACAGTCAATGTAAATCAATCTAATAGATAGCCTCGAGACTATCGATACTATTGTTTAAATGTTAACGCAGGTAAAAGGGAAGAGGCGCGGAGATTTGTTTCAATTTCAAGTTTCAATAGTGTTCTAAATTTATAAAATTCGCAGCTATGAGCGATCGAAAGACAGAAAGTGACCAAACCTGATCCAAGCTCAAAATCACTTCTCTACGTGGCGTGAGAACGTTGTTTGTTCGTGAAGTTTCCAGTTTTGACAGAGTGTAAAGAAACCTGATCTGAACTTAAAAAGAAGAGATACACGTGTAGATATACTCCTTCAAACGTGTATGCGTGTCGATGGCGTAAAACATTTGTTTATAAAATTTACAAAGTTTTGAATCGAAAGGCAACGAATATCCCAACCAGCACGTGGCTTTTCGTAACGATGTCACGTGTAACGCTTGACGAAATGTTTCACCGACAGACTGGGACGTGTGTACCATACGTCTCTCTTATACCGAGAGAGTAGGTGTGAAGGTTCGGTGCGATCGCGGCCCCAACTTGCAGATTTTCTTTCAACGCGTTTCATTTCGAGCGTGTTTTGCTCGTGTTCCCTTGCCCTCGTGGAAGCAGTGGCAGTAGGTTCGAGAAAATCTCAGTGAAAGGACCAGGCGGGCGGCTGCAAGTTTTCGTTGCACCATCCAACGTCGATCCACCAGGTTCTCGAGCCACCGTCGCGCCGTTTTGCGTTGAAAAACAATCGTCAGCTCGCGGATCGTGAACGTGTACAGTTTCGATTCGTGCTTCTTAATCGGTTCGTTAAAATCTTCTTGAATCTTTGAGAGATATCACGGGACGAACAGTACGAAGGTGATAAAAGAAAGAAAAAATAAACGCGTGAATTTTCATCAACTTTCAGATGGCGCAACTTGTGGCAGCGGTGTACGACAGCTACCGAGACCTGATGGACAACAAGAGCGATCCAAGGGTCAATAACTGGGCAATGATGAGCAGCCCGTTCCCGACTCTCTTCATCTGCCTGTTTTACGCCTACTTCGTCAAGGTTCTCGGTCCCAAGCTCATGGAAAATCGCAAGCCTTTCGAACTGAAGAAGATCCTGCTCTACTACAATCTCTTGCAAGTGGCACTCTCCACGTGGTTGTTCTACGAGGTATGCGAGTCGCTTTAACCTCTTGCGCTGGAACGACCGTGCCACGCACGTCCAGAATCTTTTCTCCCAAATTGCGACATCTCCTCACTATTTTCAAGTATATTTAAATGCATACCAGGCAAAACGAACGATAAGTTTGTCACTTGTTGATCATTTCTATCCAGTGATATCGTGTCGATGAGTTTTCGAAAGAAAACGAGAGCGACGAATTATCGTACATACGGTTCGGTCGTTCGTTATGGTCCGCGCAACCAGTTGCCAGCGCAAGGGGTTAAAGAGAGGACGCACGAGATACTCTCTGTGCGAGGTATTTTAAAATCCTCTTCGATCGAAACTTCTCACTGTATCGTTTGTTCGGCGCAGTCCTTGGCATCCGGGTGGGGAGGCTATTATTCGTTCCGTTGTCAACCGGTAGACTATTCAAACAGTCCGATGGCAATGCGAATGGCACGTGGCTGCTGGTGGTACTACTTCTCCAAGTTCACTGAATTCTTTGATACTATATTCTTCGTGCTGAGGAAAAAGAATAATCAAGTCTCGAGGCTGCACGTGATTCATCACGGGGTTATGCCAATATCCGTTTGGTTCGGTGTGAAATTTTCTCCTGGTAAATATACTCTTTACTCGGTATTTACTAAGTATTATGATCCTTCCATCATCCGCGAATCGACATGTGCAATTGAGCGATCGACGAGATATTGTACGATTTAACGCAGTTCTAGGCACGGTACCGGTCAAAAGTTTCAGGAAATCCATAATTCGTTTAACGACACTTGCATATTTTTTGGTTATAATGTACAACGACAGTTAGCTAGTGCACAACGCGGTAAAATACTCCAGCCAAAGAAATCACCATTGACGTTGGAAGATCCGTGTATTTCACAGGAAGAATGTGTAACAATTTTTGATCAGTAGTTTTTCATCATCTCGTTTAATTTGTAACAATTGATCAACGACCTAAGCAAAGACTTTAAGACAAAATCATCTCGTTGAATAACAAAACTCGGAAACAGAAGACCAAAGCTTAAAAAGTCGATCGACAGAAAATTGCAATCGGTTACTCTAGCTGAAAAAAACTATCGATATTAATTTACGACTTGGTTAATCGTTTAAAAATCGACGACGTGTTTACCTAACAAAGACTGTAAGAGGAAATACCTCGTTAAATACGAAAAATCGGGGAGAGAAGACCGAAGGTTAAAAACGTCGATCGACAGAAAATTGCAATCGGTTACTCTAGTTGAAAAAAACTATCGATATTAATTTACGACTTGGTTAATCGTCTAAAAATCAACGACGTGTTTACCTAGCAAAGACTGTAAGAGGAAATACCTCGTTAAATATGAAAAATCGGGGAGAGAAGACCGAAGGTTAAAAACGTCGATCGACAGAAAATTGCAATCGGTTACTCTAGTTGAAAAAAACTATCGATATTAATTTACGACTTGGTTAATCGTCTAAAAATCGACGACGTGTTTACCTAGCAAAGACTGTAAGAGGAAATACCTCGTTAAATACGAAAAATCGGGGAGAGAAGACCGAAGGTTAAAAACGTCGATCGACAGAAAATTGCAATCGGTTACTCTAGCGGAAAGAAACTATCGATATTAATTTACGACTTGGTTAATCGTCTAAAAATCGACGACGTGTTTACCTAGCAAAGACTGTAAGAGGAAATACCTCGTTAAATACGAAAAATCGGGGAGAGAAGACCGAAGGTTAAAAACGTCGATCGACAGAAAATTGCAATCGGTTACTCTAGTTGAAAAAAACTATCGATATTAATTTACGACTTGGTTAATCGTCTAAAAATCAACGACGTGTTTACCTAGCAAAGACTGTAAGAGGAAATACCTCGTTAAATACGAAAAATCGGGGAGAGAAGACCGAAGGTTAAAAACGTCGATCGACAGAAAATTGCAATCGGTTACTCTAGCGGAAAGAAACTATCGATATTAATTTACGACTTGGTTAATCGTCTAAAAATCGACGACGTGTTTACCTAGCAAAGACTGTAAGAGGAAATACCTCGTTAAATATGAAAAATCGGGGAGAGAAGACCGAAGGTTAAAAACGTCGATCGACAGAAAATTGCAATCGGTTACTCTAGCGGAAAGAAACTATCGATATTAATTTACGACTTGGTTAATCGTCTAAAAATCGACGACGTGTTTACCTAGCAAAGACTGTAAGAGGAAATACTTCGTTAAATACGAAAAATCGGAGTTAAGAAAACCGAAGGTTAAAAAAGTCGATCGACAGGAAGTTCGGCATGCTGAAACGTCCCGTGTGAATCTCAAAAAAGTCACTTCCGTTCTTTCGTAATATCATCAACGGAGTAACACGAAATCGAGCGTTAATCGAAAAATAAAACGCTTTCACTATCTCCCACATTTCCGTCGTTCGTTCACCGTGATACCTAACACGTAAACGTCAATTCCGATCGATACTTGCCACACGGAGCGGAAAAAAGCGCGTATCGATGACCAGTCGATCCTCAGTCTTGCACAGCTCGCGGCTCAACGACAGAACGTGACAGCCTATTTAATCAAATGACGTTTTCCCAAGATGCGATTTCGTTGATTTTAAACTCAATTACGGGGTATGACAGTGATCGTTAACGGCTAGGGGACTTTCATTTGCAGGCGGTCACAGCTCGTTCTTCGGCATGCTCAACACATTTGTACATATCGTGATGTACTCGTACTACTTTCTGGCGGCCCTCGGGCCCAAGATACAGCCGTACCTCTGGTGGAAAAAATATTTGACCGCCCTGCAGATGGTGCAGTTCGTCCTTGTGATACTCCACGCTTTCCAGCTTCTCTTCATCGAGTGCGACTACCCGAAGGTGTTCGTCTGGTGGATCGGAATGCACGCGGTCATGTTTTACTTCCTGTTCCGCGACTTCTATCTACAGACATACAAGAAAAGTAAAACGGCGGCCAAGACGCCGGTGAATAAGGAAGCCAAGGTGAACCAAGAGAGCGCGATACAACAGAACGGCGAGAAGGAGAACGGCAAGATGTACGCGAACGAGTACAAAATGGCGACTGGCTACATCTCGGACAATGGCCTGAGGAATCGCGTATTTATCGACAATCGCGGCTTCCAGGAATGAGATCACAATCTCGTTATCGCAGTAACCAGTTTTTCACGCGATATGGTTTTCTGACTGGTTCGGCAACTAGACGAAAAATCGACAAAGGGCCGTCGTCCACGCAATCTGCATTCGTCGGTGCTCCCAAACGAATGAATTAAGTTCGACGCAGCGTGTGCAACAGGTTTTGTTCGTTCGTTTGCCGAGTCAACTGTTTGTTGTTGTACGTAACGCACGGTGAAATTATCGATTCCGGTCGCTTTCGACATTCAGTTTCGTGAATCGGTCGAGTTCCTTTTATTTTGTTTACAGCGGTGTCAGTCGGTGGAGTGTGAGAAATTGATCTTGCCCAATCCGTTGAATCTCTTTCCATTCTTTTTTGTTAAATTATCGGCAGCAGATGATTGGCAACGCGGGAATAATTACGTTATTTAGAATACAGCCAACATTTCTTCTGTTTCTCTATTTTTCGTAGTAGACAACAGTACCAAAATACGTACACCGAGAAATTGTATTCACGTTCAGTTTTGTTCAAACTGCGAACGGTAGAGTAGACAAATGAAACAAGCCTCGGTATCGATGAAAATACGCAGAGGAGAATGGCATTCTTTGAAATGTCGTATCTGTATTTTTCAGTTTCGTTTCCAAAAGGGAAACTTCGACGTCAAAGATTGAACCGAATGTATGAAACCGATTGTATCGCGCGAACGACGGACGAAGGTGAATTCCATATCGGACAAGTTTCACCAACGTAACACAAGCAGACAAATCTTTTTTTTTTCGCGAATCACGCTTGATATCAAGGATACATTGGGGTTAGATTCGACTTCGATCAGTTCAGATTCATCAACTAAATTATCGATTACCTCCGGTACGGATGAGGGTACGTTTGAATGAGATCTTATATACATATTTTCACGCTTTCTACGCGAGTTCTATGATAGAGTGTACGGTATGTGAGTATGTACATATGTATATGTAGGCGAATGTACAAGTTAGAAACGTAAGGAAACGGTCGGTGATACCTAACTGCTGCACGTGACTATCGCCTCGAGTTAGGCTCGCGAGAGAGTTGCCTAAATTCCTCCTTCGAAGCTCTTCATATCTTCTGTCACGAAGGTTGGCTATCTGGAAAGTGTCACCGACACGGCGAATCGCGTGATCGAAACTTCGCCGCGATCCAGCGTTACGCTCTTGTTATTGCTCAAATCATCCATTACGAATGAAGTTTCTTGTCCTTTTTCTCTCTGCGACTCGTTGTAAAAATCTTAGTCACTCGGATTAGCTGTCGTTCGATCATCGAGGTAAATCTACGACGAACGTGAGTTAATCTCGCGATTAAGAAGTCTTCTCGAGCAATCTTCTCGCATACGGGGTTTACAAGGTTGTTGGTCATTTGGATAAATTCGATCGATCTTCATCGAGGAAGAATTATCGAGAACAACGAGGGAAACCGCTCATTCGGCCATTGGAAACGCTTTGTGATCAAAAGTCGAACGAACTATGGAATGCCAGAGCTGTTGGAACACTCGGTTGTTGATCTTTTTGTGATACAATTGCTTTGTCCTCTCGGTAGTTTTCTGTGATAGTCACGCGGGTCTATTTAGAACTGATTTCTAACAGGAGGACATACACAAACGTTTTCTCTTGCCCATGTACGAAGAGTAATGATTCGACGGGATTCGTGTTGCCACAATTTGAGAGAAGTCGATTGAATGTGACGCGAAGTATACATTCAGTGTATAGAATAAAGAAATCTGTATAGTACACTAGCAAGAAATGAGAGATGTATTTATTTTATGATTAAATTGTACGATTTTTAACGAACAGATTTGTTTCCCGCCGTCAGCCAAGATACGTCTGGTATCTTGGTCTCTTTCACTTTCCTTGATCCTTCGCATTCACGTTTATCCATTCAATGTTATCACACGTACTGCGTTGGCGAGCTTCGAAAATATTTATAAAAAAAAAACTGCTGAAATCAATCGTAATCTCTACACAGTTGTTAGCTCGCGTTAGTTAAAATTTAGAGTGTTTTAATAGCTAAGAACTTATAAAAAGTTCGACCATGAAGAAGTAATTACGTCAAGATCCAAAAACAGAATTGAGGAAACGTTAAATTAAAAAATTCACTGTTTCTCTTTAATTTCACTCGAGATTAAATGAGTAAATGCAGAATACTATTCGTATGATTCGTACATATTAGATTAGCATCTGCAGTTTCTTCTAGATTCCAAAAAATCATTTTAAAAAAAATTCTAGATCTGATTCTGTTACTTTGATTTACTTTAATTAGTCCGCAGGCTGTTTTAACGTTTAGACGAAGTTAATTTTAAGCCTCATCGTCCAAAGAACGTTGAAGTACATATATACATATATACATATGTAGTAACACGAAAACTACGAAGCAAGTTTATTGGTCTCTTTTACTTTCTAAAAATATGGGGTTAGGTAGATGCATACTTTCTGATATGACTATTAATTACGATATAAGTAGATACGATCAAGACAGGTTAGCACAAATAGGCGTATTTTTTCCTTATCCAATCTAAAAGTGTAATCTGGAGAATTGACAGTGCAAAGAGCATGAGCGAATTAACAATGCCACTCATCTTTGAATTTGCCTACCAATTTTTCAAATTTACCATCGTAAATTGAGTATATTACGAAACGACCGTATATTGATCGAGATTCTATATATTTATACAGGCAATGTCATATATATATTGTCTATATATATATATATATATATATATATATATATATATATATATGTCTTAAGTTAACAGAAATAGTCATTTTTAATTGAATAAATTATTTCAGGAAATTAAATCCAACATGCATTATCATTATTTTGTCACTATTTAAATTAGTGTTACGTGTGAATGATAACATTCTTTTGTTCTAAGGAATTCTTCTTGCATCACTTAATGCAGCCAAAGGAGCTGCAAACAACTACTTAATATATGATCATATATTAACTGATCACATATTAACAGCCTATAATATGATTAATGTTGCATATATTTACATCTGAGTACATAAATTAGCATTCGTTAGCACTGCATTAAGAAGACATCACACATACGGTGTATATTTTCGTAATTTTCCACTCTTTTTTTATTTTGTTTATCAATAATACATAATGAAAGTATTGCATAAGCAACAAAGCACTTTGTTTCAAGAGGTAGTATTGTGAAACAGAGAAGTTTAAGCTCGTGTCAAACGGATATCAACCCAACGAAATATTAAGATCTCTGAAATTTCTATCGTTTAACTCTAACATTCGAAGTTCAACAAGATAGCAAGAAAAAAAGTCGTACACCAAGTTTAAAGAGGTTGTTATAACGAGGAGACTTCAATCTTCGAGAACGTGGCGGATTTAAGTTGTAAGAAAAATTTTTCAACATTTCTACGGACATTTGAATTTTTACAATTGTTTTGAAGAAAAGTATCTCCTTCCACTCGCTACGTGATGTTAAAATATCTTTGAAAGTACAAATGAATTGTTCTCAGATTTTCTTCTTCCACGAAATTATGACGGTTCAAAATATCGATAAATTTTCATAAGGATCGAACCATCCAATTCCTTTTTGTGTCTCATGTTCTAAAATACCGACATACTAAAAAATCAGCGCACTCTATGCTTAAACAACAGCAAATTGGGAAACTATGCGTCAGCAATATGATTTTTGAAATCCCATACAGTGTTATCAAATGTTCGTGAGGCTAACAACTAACTGATATCATTATACCATATATCACAGTTTAGAATCACTTTAGTATACTATACTACCATATTTAGTATACTATCACTTTAGTATACTATACCACCATAGTATAGAAGAATTCTATTCACGTTCTACGATGATTCTTTTTCATGCAATAAATTGAAATTCTAAAGTTATTAATAAAATATTAAAGAATCTATCAGCTCAAATAAATTTTACAACCCGAAGGGCTATTGTCAAATTTACATTCGACACGAATCCGAGCAACAAACCGCATCTTGTTTCGCAACACTAACTCACTAGTGCTACTTATTACGAAGTAGGAAATTTTCAAAATCAAACGCGAAGAGTGCTTCGTCATATAACTAAAACTCACGAAAATAAGTGCGCAACGCTATTAATCTATGCACTTGTCTTCAGAAATACGCAACACTAATTACAACGCGTCCAGTGCAACCATGCTTAAGGTTGCTGATGAATGACCACTGCACAGCTGTTGTAGCTGCATCAGGTGATCTAGGAGCAGGAACACCATTCCACGAATTCAGTGGGCATTTCATAAACGCAACACTACTTCAAGAAACGCGATCATTCACAACACTAACAGACGAAAAAGTAATTGAAAATCGCGATGAAATAATGTCGCAACACTAACTCTAAAACCAAATTGAATGGAAATTATTATTAACAATACAAAAGCTACTGTATGAACGAAAAGCTACTTCAAATACTCTAAGACTCTAAAATTAATTAAAAAACAATGACTCAGTGATGATTTAATTTAAAACGAACGGAAGCAAAATAAATTTTATGTACAACTCTAAAATAACTCCAAAAATTCACAATCAAAATTACTGAAGATAATTACGGTATCATGATTCGCAACTCTAAAGCAAACACGATTACCATTTCATCGCAACTCTAATTTAAACCGTAATCAATCCAATAAACAGGCGCGGAATTATTTCGTGACTCTAACTCAACCCGTAGTCGATCTCTCGCAACACTAACAGGAAATATCGCGATTTGCCCAAAACGACGATGAACTACGGTGAAGAAAAAAAAAATGATACAACTACAAACACTAAAAGAGCATAGTGACAAAGTAGTAACAAGAATGATCTCTCATGCTCTGGAATCATTTAAATGATCCAGAGGATGAGAAACCATTTGTTGTGACCCTCTTCGTGGCAGTTTGCCGGGCCTCTTCGGCTTCAAGCCTCTTCTTTCTTCGAGCGCAATGCCCGCTGAAACTTACATCTAGCTCGAGTCTTTCTAATCGCAAACCAAAAAATAACTTATAAAGGTGAAATGAAAAGATAAACCGCGGAAGCTGACCTAGTGCACATGGACAGCCATCGATCATAGTGATCGTTGTCCGTTTGCATGTGCGTGCTCGAGCAATACCTAGATAAACGTTCGTTTCGTGACCTACTCGCGACCTATCCACGACCACGACCGCGATACTAAATTCGAAAAATCGAAGAGTAAAACCAGAAACAATGGCATGCTCCATTTGTACCAATTTTACTGTCGATTCTTCGAATTAGATTTCCTGAAACAGGTTGGACACGCGAAAAGGGAACACGCGACCAGAGACTGTGCCAACCTGCTCGGCCCTACCTACTTATAATTAAACACAGGCATACCAGAAAGTAAGCTACCTATCCTAACTAGTCGCCCTATATTTAAAAAATGGCAAAACAGGCATACCAACACATTCACTCTACGATTCTCACACATACCACTCAGGCGCAGACCTAAACTAGAGAGGACATCCCGGGACGCCTCCGACACCCGAGCTTAACACGCAACTTTCACACTCTAATTTACGTACCATTTTCCTGAAATCGACTGACAATGGCTAGCGATCATTGCACAAAACGTAACTAAAACGCGTTCACAGCTACATGTGAGATATTAATAATTAAGAAAAAATGCATATAATTTTCATAGAAGTTCACTTGGAATCATTACTATAATTGATCATATAATTAATAATATAATTATAGAGTATTTAATGGGTATTACGATAAATTCATAATTCTTTCAATTAGTGCATAAATATTTTAAATATTACAACTTGTAATGAATGGAACGATAAAAGCGACGCAATTCCACACCCTACACATACACATGTGGAAAATACGTCGTGCACGTTACGCTAACACAATGTCAGTCGCTGAGAAATTTTTTATAAAATTACAAACTACGGCCATCGTGCCCAATGTCTTTCACCCACCCAAGTAGCACCTGGGTACCTGAGTGAGATCCTGATAATGAACACGGAAGGGGTTAAACCTGAAAATCCTAGACTGAAAAAATGATTAGTTTATGTAATTTGTATCTAACGGACTGTTGCATTATTTTATTTCAAACTGAATTGACTCTACTCTTTCAGGTATTATTGAAATTGCAAGAGAATAAAGACAATGAACTTGAATTTGTTAAAAAAGATATCACGAACAATCTAATAATTGACTCAAACGGTCAAAATCAAACAATTGACTCCAAATTAAATATTAATAGAAATAATCTCAGGCGACTTCTTTACCAAAGCACATTTTCGAAAATGCGAAAAAAGCGTTCAAATTTATTGGTTCGATTGAAAAATCTGCCTGTCGCGAAATATCTTCTTGCACATAAAATTTCATACATTTTTTTGCGGAAAAAATTCTAATCTATTATATCTCAAATTCTACTAAAGTTCATAATTATAAAATTCAATTAATTAAATTATTTAATACTATTATAAGAGGAAAGATGAAATTGAAAATTATTAATTAGTATAACGGTTATTAATTATTAATTGTCATAATAAACTATATCACCAGTATTAAGTAATGACTGCATCTTTCATAGCAACGAAATCGGAGGGTATCCGTCTTCTCTACTATGAAATGCTCAAATGAAATAATTTTAATAATAATTATTCATAAATATTTATAATTTACCTATTTATGTGGATATTCATACGGATATTTTACTTTTTGCAAACATTTATACTGATATTATTTTGATTTTATAAGTAAAAATACTGGAAATGTATATATCATAATTTATCATATTTAGTTAAAATCGCGATGTGCAAGAAACCCTATCCTGATCTAATACATAAAAAAACCTTAAAAAAAGTGTTACTACTCACGGGTATAAGAAATACCCGCGGTCACTATGCTCGTCAAAAATTCTACGTATACAACCAGTCACCCATGCCGATTTGGACCTTTCGTCCTACGACATGATTGAGTGACCGGAGGAACATAAATGCATGCGACTCACGCGATAGACACGAAGATGCTGCACTGGAACAAGGAAAGTCGTCGTGAAGATCCTTCTCAGGCAGATATCACTGAGAATCCCATGGTGGAAGTGAACGCCGTGAAAAATTTCTAAAGATATAAAAACACAGAGTTATTTGTAAAAACTCAAATTTTCGTAATGATAAAAATTGGGAGTCTAACAGTTTAAAATGTTTTTATTTTATAGTTATAATTTTACATTTGATTTCCATGGAAAGAGAATAAAATAGAATAGAATTAATTCAAGTACAATGTGCTAAAGTACTTACATTCTTGGTTTTTGAAGCATCGTAAGATTGTTAGAGGATAAGGGGAACTGAGGAGGCACCTGAGGATCTGTAACAAAACATAACACTATAGAATTTGTATTTAAAGGCAAAGTACAATCTGAAAATAATTGAAATTATCTCTCGGAGATAATGAAAGATTCTTACATTCTCGACTTTAGAGCCACCGTTGGATGTTCCCCAAAAAGTACAAAAAAATTGATGCTGTGAAGCGTCTGCAACAAACGTCAAACATTATACTTTGTTGTTAAATTTGAAAAATTGAGCAAACTGAAGTAGAATATATAAAACTACTTACGATCTTGGTCTCCTGGAGAGGCCTTATCCTCTTGAGCACTGACTCTAGTACCGAAAACGAATACTGAACAAGAGAAAATGTGAAAAATAAAAGACCATCAATGCGAACAATTAAATAACAATCGGCGGACTCACTGACTCTAATTTCGCGAATTATAGTTTAAACCAATTAATTTAATTTAATAAGAGCCATTTTGCTCAGAAAATTATTAATATATTACGCAACAAACACTGACTCGCATTGCGCGCGGTCACAAAAATTTTCTGAAAATAAAGCTAATTAATTGGGAGGAAAGGGAGAGGACGAAGGGATGTAGAGTACGTTTATTTAGAAAATTGCCATTTTTCTAAAACATGATTACAAAGAAACTTGAATATGTATTAAAGATATCAGTTGTAAATTATAAAATATTTCTCAATATTAAATAGTGCAAATGAAAGACGATTATTATATTTTGAAATTGTATTCTGAATGTTCGTTTAGAGAAGGAAGTATGCATATTAGTGATATATCACGTCACGTATTATAAATATTCGAAACTGTTCGTATAAATCAAAATTTTACATCATTCTAATATATTTAAGAAACAATATCATGGAAAACGCGTGTGAAATCTTGCTTTGAATCGTTCGAATTGCGCGTCAGCGTTCGAAAAAGTCAAGTATAATAAAGTACGAAAACTGAATTTGATTATCTAATACAAGAATATATATCCATTTGATAGTACATTAGCTAGTCTCTATCAAAGTGAAATATTAATTGAATAATCTTTTCTATTTTCATCGTTGTATTCCAAATAATTAGGAAATTACGTATTATGAAGCATATATATCAAATATATATAAATTGTATACCAAATGTTACCCAAAATGAATAAAATGTATCCAAATGTCCATAAAAGTTCATCAAATTGTCCATTAATGATCGTGGCATCTATACATTCAATGGTATTTCTGCAATCAAGGAATAACCTGCACAAAGAGAAATCAAAAGTCAGAACAAATGTGTTAAATGAAGGCAAACGTGTAAAAATGAACGATAATCAACTTCAAATTCTATTAAAAAGACGTACGAGATGATCTGCCGGTCACCGTACGAGCGAAATCGATGACTGAAGAAAGATTAACGCGAAAAGTTTCAAATCACTACACGATTTCGTTATCGTAATGCTCGACGAATCGTTAAACATGCGCATATTAATTAAATGATATCATTAATGAGGTATAAATGGAAGTAAAAGAGTGTCGAAGAAGCGACGCTATCGAAAAGACGCCACGAAAAGTTACGATTCTAATGACGACTTACAAGTACGTGTTGTTGTCACGAAATTCGACAGCAGAATGACTCTCCGCGACACGTCTCGTCTAGCAATTGAGAAAATAGTAGGGGATGGGGTGATCTTGAGGTGAACGAACAGGCACGACAATTAGGACGAACATAAACATTGTGCTGACTCGCAACAAGTCTCGTTCAGTCGAAACTGTTTATTTGCGACGCCGAAGAAACAGGTGCGACATTAAAAAACCTTGCATATGCACGTAAGCGTTGTGTTTATGTTGTTTTGAACTACGAATTTCGAGCCTCAAGGCCTTCTACGCCTTATTGTATTTGAGAATTGAACAATTTCATTATATTACACAGCATTGTATTAAACACGTACATTCATGATAAATTATTGTAGAATTTAGTATTAGAATTGTTAAGAATTACGCATGAAGTTAAAGAATAAACAAATAGTAGAAACAATAAATAGAACAGTATGTGTATAATAAAATACGTGTGTGTGTGTGTGTGTGTGTGTGTGTGTGTGTGTGTGTGTGTGTGTGTGTGTGTGTGTGTGTGTGTGTGTGTGTGTGTGTGTGTGTGTGTGTGTGTGTGTGTGTGTGTGTGTGTGTATATATAACAATGAATTAGTCAAGTACAAGGTTATAATATCTCCATTGGTTAGAACTGAAACTAAATTTTAGTATAAAATTATAAATAACAGCATAGTATTTTCTGCTTAAATGTTTATATGCTATTATTTCTTTAATTGTTGAAAATTATATGTAATAATTATTTGGTTAAATCTTACCTTGAGCTGAAGCCAAAAATTTGCCACGTTTTATCTTAAAAATTCACAATACAAACACAAATCTAACAACTATTGATGTAAGTTTTTACCTCAGAACTTCTGAATGACATTTTTTCTGGGTGATTTTCCTGAATAACACTTCCCTCTTTACAGATGAAGTGTACTTCCTTCCGCCATTAAAGGTCTGCTCTCCCGCTTAAAAATCGATTATGAGAAATATCGATTGACGTTCGAGAATCGTAGGAAGCGTATTCCATATTTCACCGTGATGTGGCGCTGTAATCGCGCGTTTCCTACGAAATAATTTGGAATAAAAAATAAGACACTCTGGTCTAAATCAAATACACAAAATTCATGAGAAATTCTCAATAAAAAATGAAAATATTCACACACTTGATAAGAAATTGTCAGTACTTTAAATTGAAACATGAGAAATTTTATTATATTACACAATAGAATTATCATTTAGGCCATAAAATACTTTAGTAAATTATTGCTAAATTTAGTACTAGAATTGTTTAAGAATTACACAGTATTAGGTTAAAGAATCAACAACTGAGTAGAAAATGTTACAACAGAAGTAAAAGCATATTATATACATAAAAAGTTAGTGATATTACAAGGTTATAATATTTGTATCGGTTAGAATTGAAATTAAATTTTAATATAAGATTATAAATAACTTAAGAAATAACTTAATAAATAGCATAGTATGTTCTGTTTAAATGTTTATACGCTATTATTTCTTTAATTGTTGAAAATTATATATAATGGTTATTTGGTTAAATCTTACCTTGAGTTAAAGCCAAAAATGCATGTTTTATCTTAAAAATTCACAACATAAACACAAATCCAATAGCTATTGATTTAAATTTTTACCTGAGAACTTCTGGATAACACTTCTTTCTAGATGACACTTCCTTCTTTACAGATGAGCTGTGCTCTTTTCCGCCATTAAAGTCGAGAAATATCGATTTACGTTCGAGAATCGTAGGAAGTGTATTCCATATTTTACCGTGGTGTGGCGCTGTAATCTTCAATTAATCTAAACTCAATACGCGCGCATTTCGCACGAAATGTTAACTTGGAATAAAAAATGAAAAATTCCAATCCAAATCAAATACAAAAAAATTTATGAGAAATTCTTACAGAAGAACGAAAATATTCATACGCTAGATAAAAAATAGTCAGTACATTAAACTCTTATAATTTCGTAAAAGAAAATTGTAGAACAATTAACTTGATTTTATTTTAAAGAGTGACGAATCTGGCCAGATCTATTTATATACCTCATCTGTATTATAATGCAAAATCTGATGGTAAAATTACTAGTTTACTGATTATCAAACTGACTGATTCCTGCTTTACCCTCAGTGGGTAAATTTCAATTCTTTACTTACCAACATAATGTAAAATAGAAACACAGATGAGGTATATGTGACAGAATTAAAGAACTTAAAAATTTTAAAAATTTCAAATTTGAAAAGTATAATAAATCAACGAAATTTTAATTTATCTTAGTAATCACTATTAGCATTGATACATTACGCTTATTTTTCAGATTGTGTAAATCACATGCTTTTCAGATTATTATTATTATTTCGCGATTAGCTCTTGATTATCCGTACTCAATAAATTCAAGGAGCAAGTGTGATATAATTGACGTCTATCATCATCCATAGCAGAGACGGTCCAATTGCCAGTTTCACCAAAGAATAAACCAAACGGTACTAATTTTCGTTGGTGAAAGTGACAACAGGTGAAAGTCGTGAACCATGCGACGTAAAAGAGATACTGGGTAAACTACACATATGTGCATCACAAATACATGGGTGTACATGCTAATATATTACGACAGATTTATCATACTTTACCGTCGATTACGATAGGTTGCGTCCGACCATTCGTAATCAAAGAAATTAGACATTATCAATAAATCGATCAAATACGATCTATTAACGATACAAATTTACATATTGTAAAAATTTTTCAATAACTTTTTTACGTCAACCAATTAACAATTAAAAAATGTAACGAACACGAACTTCTGATGAAACTCAACAAACAGCAAAGCGAATAAATTATCGAGTTCACACGATCGAATGGAAAAAACGAGGAAAAGAAACAAGAATTGCCAATTTGACGAATTACTCTTTGCCCGACTTCGAATAATGCGACTGTAATGCGAGTCATTAATTTTTATTCAAACATGCAACACAAAGTCAGTTATATAAATGTCGATAAAAACTGCTTCAATCGAACAATGATCCGATCGTTCTTTTATGCACTTCATTAAGTATGTCAACGAATTTGAGTTTAAAGGAATTTACGTGAAAAAATAAAGTGATGATTTGTACTTTCACTTAAATACATTAACAGCAAATAATTTCCTATCAAATAAATAATTAAATTCTAACGAAGCTTCGAGATTGTAATCTTATTCCGCATCACAATGATTATTTTTTTCTACACAATTTTCTATTGATATCATGATCGAAGTATTGATATGAAGTTGATACGTTTTTATGGTTGACATTTTATTTTAATTTTATGACTAATTTGCATAATTAAACGAAATGAAATGTTTCCACATTATGCATAATTCATAATGCAAAATACACGAAAATCGTCACATAAAAACAATGATCGTTCAAGTTATTTTGATAAGAAGTCGAAAGAAAGAAAGTTTCAAAACAAAAACACTGAAATACGCAGTACGTTGTAAGAAACATATCTAATAGAAAGAAAATATTATATTAAACACGTATAAGATATGATCAACGTTATTTTACAGATTACTGATGAGATTTTAGATGAAATTAAATCAGGAATAATGTATACATAATATGTTGTGCACGGTTTAATTCACTCAACTCGCAATTAGGAGAATAATTCTTCGTGAAAAAAAATCATGAAATAATTTCTGTTTGGTATCAAGTGTAATTGCACGATGTGTCGTCGTATTAAAAAAAAATGACTATCTTCATAATGAGTGGAATGTAGGTCACAACGTGGACGATGTAGGACGGCTGAGACAGAAAAATCGTCGAGAGGAAATTAGGAGCATTGACTCGAAGGTACAATACATCCGGGCACAATTTGTTCGCGATTTTATAGAAATAATCAAGTATCGGTTAATATCAATTGTCTTTCGCCGAAGAAACGGCCTACTACGTTGCTGACGATTTAATGATCTATTTTAAAGACATTCTGGTGTTGATAGTTTTCGAGTCTTTTCTAACATTGTCTTGTAATGAATAATTGCAATAGAATAAAACTAGCAAAATCTTCGCATTCCTAAGGGAACGTACACACCCAAATATATTTTACGTAAAACGTAATTTTCTACATTTGCTGAATATATTCAATCTTTTCGCGAGTAAAAAAATAAGTACAATTTTAGGCATGACACAGGAAGGTTAGACAACGTATTGAAAAATTCCAGTGAAGGATTGTTCGTCGCTGAACGAATGTGAAAATATGTTAATTCGTCAAAAGTCTTTTGGTTTGCTTTTCTCGGCAAACAAAAAGATTTCATTTTGCGAACTAACGTCATTATGTATTTTTGCAAATACATTGTTTATCAAAAGGCCTCAAACGGCTTCCTGGAAAATCAACTAAGATATGTTTGCCTTTCTTCGATGTGCAACAAAGGAACGACAAATTAGCGTTCATAATTGTCAGATACAAAGAATCGAATGATTGTTGCTATCGAGATTTTATTATAATATTCAACGACAGCTGAGGATAATTGACGAAAAACCTTGAACCTTCTCTATGAAAATATTGTTATCAATGATCTCGAATAAATATCAATTTATTAGATAATTTCAATTAGAGATAATAACATTATCTTTCTCATGCACGATGGCTTGATATCGTTCGATTTAAGAGAAATGCCCTCAAGTAATTTCTTTATTTGTAAACTTCTAGTAATACGCAAGTATTGCAAATAGAATTCATTTATAATCTCAGAATAATCTATTTATCTTGCACCAACATAAAAATACCCAAACTGATCAAAAAGAACAAACATTCCCTTGAATTTCCTGGATCAAATCTTATATCGCGCGTGTGTGAGAACTTTAAATTCATTTAAATCTGACAAAATTAGAACAATTGATATTTTGTGGATTGTAAAGCCAATGTAAGAGAGAGAGAAAAAAAATGTTTTACTTGAATCGAACGAAAAGACAATAAAGAAAATTCAAGCATCATATAACTGGAAAGCAGCCAGTCTGTCGAGGGACAAAATAATTTGCAAGCATCTTGTGACCGTGCAAACCAGGTAAGAATCACTTTCGCCGATCGTCGAGACTGGAATACCACTTGCATAACCTCCCGCAAGACTGTTACACAGCATTACACTTTCTGCTCTTTTCTCTGCCAGAGTTACTCTCATTCCATAGTTACTCTTTTCTGCCTTGATCAGCCGACAAATAGACGTCGCGCAATTTCGCCCTGGTCACGTTTAAAAACGCTTTGCATCCTCCTCGAGCATGCACAAGAATATCTTAAACGTGATTTTTTCCGAAAATATATTACGTAACGAGATCGTAAGTAGATCGTAAATTTATATCTTTCTTAAGTGGAGATTTGTTATACTTTGGGTATTTTTATATATTTTTGCATATTATCCGCGTTCTATATATTTTTACACGTTCAAATTTCCCATAAATACATAAAAATCCCAAGTTTAATAATAAATCTAACAGAAAATTTAACAATAGAACAAACTAATCGTTGATCATCACTAGACTATGGGTTTTTATGAACAATTTTTAGAAGGAAAACTGCATGTATAATATCCAAAAATATATCAAGTATTCAAATCATCGGTATTGTATCAAGTATTCTTTACAATCATTGCATTGTTCTGACTTCATCAGTTATTCTTTGGCTTCATCACTCAGAAATTTTCACGTTTCGTAAGTGCGATGCATTTTAATTTTTAACAAGCAAACAAAAATTTATACCTCGTAAGGAGACTCCTGGTGTAAAATGGTCGGAGAAAGATGAAGTAATCCGAGCTCGTAGAACTTTGAAACCACGACCAAAGTCTTAAATTCTAAAGGAATAATAAAGGAAAAAAGATATAAGTACGTCGAAATAAATAAATAACGCGTGAAATACAATCAAATCATTAGAAAATACATAACACAATTAATAAGATATTAAATAAATAGATATTTTATCAATAACTTTTCTGTCTCTTTTTTTCGTGACTTTCTCTAGAATGAAGCAAAAATGAGAAAATCTATTCTAAATCTAATCTATTCAAAAGCTAAACAACAGAAACTAGAAGATTAAAGAATAAAATTTTCATTATTAATAGACATTAAAGCCTATGTAACACAAGCTTTTATTTATACATTTTGCTAAAAATCATTTAGATCTCTAAAAATACAATTGCATGGATGAAGCAACTGCTTTGCGAGGTTGCAATGAAGAGATTAAACACGTTAGTATCTAGAAGTACTAATAATAACTCGTGTCACGCGGTATTTTTAATTTTAATTTCTCTATCGAAAACAAACTTTCTGGTCTGTTCTGTTACTCGCTGTAGTTAGATTTTTTTCTTAAACCTTTAGTTTTAACTGAATTGAAAATAATTGATGGCGTTTTGGGTATCGAACATTCTTTTGAACATTATTTAAACATGTTTAAATGTTTATAATATTACAAAAATATGCATCATTATATTTGTAGAGGCTAATAGAATCAGTTTTCGCAAAAACAAGTTTACAGTTAAAATGTTCCAAAGTTCAAAATTCGAAATTTCTTTTTCAAAATTAATTTTCTTAGAAACTGCGATTGATGGAAAAAAAAACGGAATGTATATTCGTACTCGGCATCGAAAAATACATAAGAATCATGCTTGTGATAAAAATCACGTTGATCAGTGAAATATGTCTAATGCTGACCGTACACAGTCCTATATACATAGTGTCCCAAACTTAAATGACCAAACTATGATATAAAAAGAAGAAAAAAATGTTATATAAAAACCGTCAGAAAGCATCTTGTTACAGAGTTATAAACGAATATTGTATGTATGAAATTGCTACGCATTTTTCAATAGAATATACAGAAAACTATATCGACTATGTTTATCTGGTCTGTGTAAATACATGTTATTTGTTATTTAATAACATTTAGTTCTGGATTTTTAATAATTGGTTATAAAATAATATGATATAAGAAAAGATGATTACCAAGTGTTTCCAAACCCTCGTTTCAAAATGTGATCCTTGTGCTCTGATACAAGTCTATTTCGTATATACAACATTTGTTTATAAATGTAAGAAACATTTGTTTATAAATGTAAATCTGTAAGAAACAAAGCGTTACTTGACAAACTTTAGCTGACATTTTTTTCTTCTTTCAAGCCCTCGTAGCTTAGTGAGTTAAGTTGAGGACATTCTGTATATAAAATATTTAGAAGGAAGATGACAAAGCAATCTGTTGTTTTTCCACAGTGAAACTCAATGGAAACTCTCCTTTAGAATTTTGAATTTATCTTGAACATACTGACTCTTATCTCCAATACTCGATCAGTGAGTAAATCATCCAGTTAATTAGCCAATGGTATTTTTCCTACAATTTTTCCACTCTACAACATTTGAAATAATCAAATACTGATATATAATAATAGTAAGTGTAATTTTATTGTTTATTAGCAAAGAGGTTATTAGCATTTCTCACGTACTGAATTTTTTAAATGAATACGTATAAACTTGAATACCTGAGCGTAATCATGCATTCTACGACTGTTGTAAATTGAAGAATTACTACATTGCATAAATATCGATTGCACAAACAACCAATATTTAACGATAATACACAATTGTACAGAACAACAAAGAAGATCGAAGTTTAACAAGCAACTGACTAAACTCTAACGTCGTTTCCCGCGTAAGAAAAGACGATCCTGATTCGCTGCACTTCTTCAGCGGTGCTTCGTCGAGTTTCACGTTCGATTTCCTGTCAAATATTTTTAAACGACTACGCTCGCACAAAATAAATTCCCAAATGAACTTTACGTTGGTATTTTAAGTTCGCTCTAACTGCGAACAACAATTTGAAAAATTGCAAGTTTCACGTTCCATACAAAAATTAACAATCGTCGCGAATAATCGTCCGACGCTCACAGATCAGAAAGAAATTGATAAGACGAATTGATATTCTGAGATGTCGACGTTTGTCGAATAGAAATCCAACAGATACAATGGGAAGAGTTGCAATTTGTCGAGCAGCAACGAGAGAAATTCCTAGAAAAGAAGACGGCTGAAATAACCGAGTTGGGAGAGCCGCGATTTGAGAACCGTCCGGCGAACATTTACAGTAATGTCCGCAAGATGGCAAGTCGGCGGCAGTGGTTTTCGTCGTCGGCACGGCGGCCCTCGTTTCCATCGTTTTCGTCGCGTCGTCCTCGTTGTCGTTCTCGTTGTCATCCCCGTCACCGCCGCGATCGTTTTTTCCTTTAGCTGTTTTACAGTGACTCGGTTTGTTCTGTTCGTTCTGTTCAACTCTGGCCGGCGCTTCAGCTAATAGAGAACGAGCCGCACGCAGATATCCGGCAGGGACGTGGTAGGAGGGATCCGTATGCGAGCACGCAGAAGAGTGACAGGTTACGAAGAATCGGACGGAAAGTGGGAGGGAAAGACAGAAGAGGAAGAGAAAAAGAAAGGGCGGAAAGGAAGAACGGAAAAAAGGTGGGAGAAGAAGTACTGGGTAAAATGAAGCATCGTGGTCGAGGGTAGGGCGACGGCGAGCAGCAGCGAGGTTCGATAGGTGGCAGGTAGCGTAATCGGGAAACGGCCGGCGGTTAGAGTATACAAAAAGAGACGGGGTACAGTTAGTCAAGTGCGACCGCGTGCACAGGAAGCTCTTCTCGAGACATAACTTTGTTATCCCTTCTCTCTCTCTCTCTCTCTCTTTCTTTCTCTCTCTCTTTTTTCTCTCTGTCTCCCCTTGTTTGCACTTTGCTCCTTCATCTTTATTTCCCCTCTCTTTATTCCTTTCCTCTTGCTCTTCGTCTTTATCCCTTCTGTCACACGCACCCGCGACAAAGAGGAGGATACAAAAAATCACGTCGATGAAGGAAACCGACGACGAGCAGTTATTATCCGCATTCGCGTTCGGTTGCTTCTAACAGCAGCAGGAAGCAAGCCGAGCTTACCGTTCCGTTTCGTGATACGACTTCGGGGGGCGATATCAAGAAAGAACCGCCGATCAGCTTATTGTACTACACAACGTCGGCCAACGAGGATTATACGACGAGTTTCGTGCTTTCCTCTTGAGCCGTCAAACACCTTATTTTACGTACCATCGACTCGGCTGACGGAGAAGGAAAAAAAAAAAAACGGAACGGTGCGTGAGAATTCGGGCGACGTTGATCACCCGACGAAGCCGGTAACCACGGTGTTACGAGACGAGAATAGAACGAAGAAAGAAATAAACGAGGGAGAAGAAGGAAGGAAGCAACAACGAAAACCAGGTGGGTGTAGCCCATTGACAAAGCTCTGCTCGATTCCAGGTAAATTCACCGTTTTGTACGTTTCGAGGCGTGCCGGCGCGGCTTTTAAGGTTAGGACGGCTATCCATGATCGATTCCGAGGCTTCGGTGTTAAACGAAACAAGACACGTCGAGCCGTGTGCCGTGTTTCCTTTTCTGTTTTTTTTTTAAATGCAACGAGAAGCTCATCGTGTCGTACGTCAACGATCGTTCTCCCTTCGCGATCTCGTCGCGCTTTTCCCGGTAAAACGTTGTTGAAATGAGATCACCCACTTTGTATGTCTCAATGGTTACGATCGTTCAACCTAACCTCCTGTCGCTTCCCCGTGCGACGCGAATGCCATTGATCGTCCTTTGTCGAATTATAATTTTCCCCACGACGATCGACGTTATCGCCCGTATCGGGCGCAATCTTTCGAATCTACGAATGTAATCTCCGGTATATAAACATCGGACGCTTAATACGTCCCATTTTTTCCTTTCTTTCTTTCTTTTTTTTTTTTTTTTTTTTTTTTGGCGACAGAAACAAACGAAAAATTCTGTTTACATCCGACGGAGCATCATCTCGGTCGCTAACGCGCGAAATCTTCGCGCTTCCATCGGCACACGGACACACGCTTGGTTCTTTCACTTTCGATCGGATTCACCGATTCAGCGACTCGAGCGTAACCGACGCTGTTAAAATATTCCTTCCTCGCGATTTCACGACGAGAACTGCATATTTTTCTTTCGCCCCTCGTCGCGATTGAAATTGTATCCCCGCGATGATTCGACAAGTCACACGAGTCGGCCGAAGGCATCGAGTTTGCCTTCGAATTCCGTTACATCCGGTTCCCCAGCGCTCCTCTGCGCGCTCACGAGAAATTAATAATTCCATCGCATACGGCCGGCAAACGTGTTGGGCTTGAAAATGATAATACCGGCGACATTACGTTCATTTCCGGTACAATTGGCTCTCGTTGCTCTCGCCGCCAGACTGTTCGCTCCAGCCGCGAACGCTTTCTCTCCGCGGTTTTTGAAAAGTTCGCGCGATGCGTTGAATCCCCCGTCGCTGAAATCGTCGAACTGCATACGTAAAGAGACAGAGATCGAAAGTTACCTCGTCAGCTACCGGTATGCAAGTGTATTCCGTGGTCGGAAATCCTCAACGAAACTGCGTTCTCGCTCTTCTTAATTTATTCCCTCTGTGACGTCTTTCATTTGCGCAGTCTACGAATGCAGAATTCGATCGGCGACGTTTCGATCCGGTCACGATTCAAGCATGAAAAAAAATATCGTACATGGGGTGGGGGGGAGAGAGACAGATTAGAAAAGTCGGAGACAACAGGGGATCATAATCCTGAATGACGTGAAAAAATGAATGAGTAAATCGGTTTTTCCAATATATTCCTATGTTTCAATTGTTGAAACACTTTTTAAACGCATAATTGAAGATCGATTTGCTGGAGAAGATCGAAGATCAAAGAAAGGGAAATTAAATTTGCATGGAACGTAGGCAGTCATAGGTGAACAGTGAACTTTGAACATTTAGGAAGTTTTTAGGGGAACATTTTTCTAGACAATTTACCCGAAAAGATCCATCAAATACAAATTAATACAATTAAATACAGATTAATTTGCGCGAAACGAAGAGCAAAACCTACGAAAATTATAGACGCGCATTGATCAAAGACGATTTGTCTGATCCGGAAAGATCGGTCAAATTTCCCACGAAATCGTAGGTGACATTCATCTTTGAGTATGGAACAGTGGCAGGAGATCGAACCGTGTCAACAGCCCTGTAAGACCACTCGATCGAAAGAACAGCTTGGCGCGGTAAATAAAAGTTTCGACTTCTTTTCCGATTCTTCTCTCGCCGTGCCTCTTCGTGGTTGCTCGCCTTTAAAAAGGAACGTTTCGTTAATCCTTGGCGAAGAATCGGCGAACGCAGATTCCCCCTTAAACTAGAAATCGTATCGGCGAAACGCTTGAGAGGCCCGTCTTAAAGCGCGCTCGCGGAAAGGCGAGGAATACGGTCGAAATGTTGGGGTAATTAACTTCTCTTCTCTCGCTGGCTTCCTATCGACTTCCCAATCGCGTGGAAGGGCGAAAAATGAGAATGGGTCTACCAATGGCGAGAGCAATTATCGTTTTCTCTCTATATCGAACGATCGCACAACGGATTAACAGCGACGAGTGCCATTTTGGCCATTCGGTACGTAAGTACGTGCTATCGCGAACGTAGTTAATACGTGCACGTATCTGCGTTATTCAATCGATCGCGATTTTAAAACTAGAACTGACCAAAGCTGTCGAAATGATCAATTTGTAATTTTTTGGGCCTTGGAAAGTTCTGTGCTCATTCTCGTGTTATAAACCGTTCTCTGTCCCTCGCATTCTAATTCATCCTTGACTATACTTTTATAGTCCAAGTGTCGGTCGCGCGATTGACGAAAACAAAAGAAATCGAAACCGTCTCGCCGAACGCAACCGAGTAAGAGGCGATGTATGTAACTGCCTGGGTCGCTGAAAACCCGTAGAAAAGGCTCTCGAGGGGGTCCGAAAGTAAATATCGTTTGAGCAACGCCGTTCACGCAGGCATTACTTTCTCCGTTCTCGGCAGATGCTACGTAATAGCCGCGCGTCACCGTCCAATTGGATAATTTCGTACGATTATTTCGCGTCACCGTGAAAACTCGCCGCGGCCGCGACTCTGGCGTGGTCGGTAATTAAAATTTTTACGCGGCGCATCTCGAACGAAACTGCATCTTCCTCGGCTGCAGGGGGTTCGGGGCCGACGACCTACTTTACGCCTCGACAAGACAACGAGTACACCGAGTCCGCGGCATCGAGGGGAGAGAAGCGTCTTCGAAGCGAAAAACCGATGGCCGGGAAGATTGTCCGCGTGTCTCCGTGTTCAACGAGGAATCGATGGGCCTTACGTGGCACAACTTGTAATACCGATGCTCCTGTTTCGTCGTCTAAGAACCTGTGTATATATATATATATATATTAATATCTCGGCGATAAGAGTCGCGATCGAATCAACATCGATTTCTCGTCGAAGTAGCGTCGGTCCAAGAAATCAGCAGGCCCGATACCGACTCTGTTTTTTTTTTTTTTTTTTTTACCAAGTAATTGCACATAATCGTGCGATGATTCACGCAACGTTCAGCCAGCCGAAGATAATGGCGATAACGCACGCGTTATCTCGATTTTCTCGGTTTTTGTTAGCAACCGCGGGCGGCGAACGAGTCTGGTTAAAGGGCGTGCGGGACTCGCGTGACTGCGTGACACGCACCCTGAATTACAAGGAAGCAAGTTTCTCCCTCGAGCAAGGGTCGTCGGTCGAATGCAGAGTTAAAAAAAAAAAGAGAGAGAGAGAGAGAAATCAATATCGGAATAATCGAGCTTGGTCACGACATGTGTACGATTGTATAAATTACACGCGCTCCTCGCCGAAAGGGAGGTTGTTCCTTCGCTCGTAAAACTGTCGTGGACTATGATCCTGAGTTTAAAGAAAAAATCGTACGGGAGATTGTATCGGTTCAGTGGAAATGTGGCTCTTGCGTAACTTAATTCATCTTGTCTCACGGCCATCGTTTGTAGATCTGAATGTTTACACGATGGAGGACTTCAATCGGGCTAGTATGATTTGCAGAAAGTTCCATTGTAGTCTCTGTTTGCAAGAGTCGAAGTTTCTAACTCGCTCGTTCGAGACTCGAGTTTACGACTTGATCCTGCACTGCTTTGGTTATTTTAAACCTGAACGTATTTTCTCTCTCTAATGAGTTCGACTTGAGCAAAGTATTAAATGTTGAAACTGTTTCTTTATTCAATATTCGTCGAGCATTTTTCATAGATATAGTTCATAAATGAATTATCTATCTTTTATATCTAACGCTCCTCTCTTAAAATGATCAGCTTTTTGCCTCAGTAAAGTATTCAATACTTTAATAGCTACGATAGATTAATATTCCACACGTTTTTCTACTCTGTTCAAGACTACTCTATTCTATTTTTATACAAAATTTCACGCTGAAGAAAACTTGTTCTTTTGTTTAGTTCTAATAAAAAAACTAATACAAAAAACTAATAAATTATAATAGTCTTTGACATGTCTCTGATTAAAAGAACGATGCGCGTGCGAGACACGCGTAAAAGTAAAATAGAACATTTGAATTGTAAAATAATTTATTGCGTCGATCTATTTTCATCGACACGACGCGTTTCTTTCGCGGAACAGTCGTCGATAAATTCCTCGATCAGACGATTTCGCACGAGCAATTTCGAGCAGCGGATCAATCTGTCAATAGTTGGGTACTATCGTTAGTTTAGAAATGGAATTCTAAACTAAACAGTCATTGTACTCGACGTAAAATTTTTTTTTCTCTCTCTAAGAAAAGAACGCATATATTTTGCCTTTATCTTTTTTTTTTCGAGCCGATTCACTTGTCAAACTACGTTTAATTTCTGTGAATTCCCTTGAGATCTCTTCCAACGATTTTATAATACCGTTTAGAAAGTTATCCTAATGATGAGATACGTGTTCTCCTTGAGGAATAAGAATAAGATCGTAGGAATACGTATTGCGAAATATTCGTCATCCTAACAGAGTGATGAATATTTTCTTTATTAGAATGATGAAAAGATCCGTCTTGGTTCAATTTTATTCCAATCGATTCGTTTTATAGATCTTGATTTAGTTTCAAAGGATTCGTTGGAAAATGAATCCAAGACAGTTTCATCTTTATTCTCTATTAATAAATTTAATTTTCCTCGATTGCACAAACAAGGTATAATTATTATAATTCATTCATATTGGTTCGTTCAGATCGTGGAATTATCGTTTTATAATATGGAATTACTATCGATAGTGTAAAAACGATAGAATTTTATTATGAAAATTACAGTGAAGGCAACTAATGAAGATTTGATCTAGAACAGTATTCTTTGAATCTAATGTAGGTTTTATACCCAATAAGACATTTTTATAATAAATATTGGGTAATTAGATTATCATATATCGTTAGATAGGACTGTAATAGGAATAAGACTGTAATCTTTCAATAAATATAAATGTCCAAACTGTCTTTTTATTGATACGAGCACTTTTCATCTTTTACACAAGCTCGTGAAAATATTTCAATACTTGCAAGCACATTTTGCGGATATATTACGTATGTTGTATAAAACATATTGAAACTTCACTCACACTATGAGATTCGACTATTACGATTGTATTCAGAGAGTTGATCGTTCACTCTGTACCTATGTTACTTTCTTTATTTGATAAATTAAGCTAAATTACAAAATCGTGATGCGCGCATTTTTTTTTTTTTTTTTTTTTTTTTTATGTAGAAGAAGAGAAATGTAAAACATCTAAAATATAATATCTAATTAATTAATAATTAGTAAGATAGTTTTCTGCTCCGATTTTATTTTTGCGATTACACTCTCGAGCGATATGAATTTGCATAAAAATTAGATTCGCAGTCGTTATTCTCGCGCTGTTTATATTGCTAATTCTTAAGTGTTTCGCGTCGTTCGTAGCTGAATATTCAGATTCTTTCGCGAGCCGATGTACGCCTGAAACGCAACAGGGTATTCAAATCGACTATTCACAAACATTTTGTTACGTTCACCATAGCTACAAATAACGCTCGTCTGAGTGAAACGGAACTATAATTGGAGTATAGTAGTAAGCGTCAGCATCGAAAAGAGGAACAAGTGCAAAAGAGGGGGTGGCGGGGGGTGGGGAGACGAATTCGTAACACGCGTTAATCCAGTTTATGGATTTTGATTCTGACGAGTTACGCTGGCTATGTGCTGTAATCGATCTCGACACGACGTAATCACGTGTTTAGTAACTTTCTCGCCGCCACCTTGTACCTACTCGTGGGTTTCTACATCTCTCTCTCTCTCTCTCTCTCTCTCTCTCTCTCTTTCTCTCCCTCTCTCCGTTCATTTCCCTCTCTATCCTCCTACTTTCTCCCGCTGTCCTCCTCTCCCTTTCGCTCTTGTGCTCCGCTCGGTTTCGTGGCCCCTTTATTCCTTTTGGAATGCCTACGAATCTTACCGTATTTATGTAACATCCGTAACCGACGGAGAGAAAGAGAAATTTCTGCGATTTAATAATCGGCTCGCCTTCGTTGACGCGCTGACTGGATTTTAGGGCAAGGTAGATAAGTTCCGCGAGGCTCTTCGATCATTCCTCCTGCCGCTTTCCAATTTGCATTTTATCTGCTGTGTCTTGCCCGCGATGCCTCACACGGACAGGCTCGTGCCAAAGTGAATTTCTTCTTATCACCTCGGACTCCACTCGGATCATTTGTACATGCACAGAGAAGTTGGTCTCAAGTCAAACTTTGCGCTGCTCAGAACGTTTCTTCCAACTTCCCCTCGTCGTTGACTCCTTCGAGCGATCCCTATCGCGTTGGTGATATTGCGAAAGGGTCAACAAATTCGTTGCCTCATCATAATATCGATTGCGTGTTGATTGCACGAGGTGACACGCGGCCGCGCCGTAGAACGGCGACACATAATCGCGCGTGTCGATAAAATAAACATGCAAATGCGCTGACAGGGCAAGATAACCGATTACACGGGCGTGAGGTATCGTAACGCTTCGGTACGTTCGTTTGCAATCAGATTTTCATTATCTCTAATGGTTACACGGCGATGCTCGCGAAAGTAGCTGAATACTTGCTGGTGAAAGCTTTTATACGAAACCGTTCCAGAAATCATAACTTGGTTAACTTCGTAGACTTGAAGAAGGGATGATATTACAAACGCGGCTACTATTTGAATTGACTTCAATATTCACCATTATTTATATTATTTTCGTACGAATGGACTCGTGAAAGTCCATTTTCCCTCCTTGGAGAATCAGATGTTAAACTCTGTAGGAAGTTAATGAAGAATTGAAGCTCTTTTGACGTATTTTTGATAGTGGTATCTCTCGTCGCAAATTTCTTTCATATCAGTATTATATTTTCGTTGGTCCGGTATTGAAATTTTGTGAAAAGACACGTTCGAACTGAGTCCATAAATCTGCCTCTGAAATAATTGAATAATGGAATATCGATCATTAATCTCAAATTTTTTTTACTGATGTTCGATAAGTATTGTTTATCAGCTTATCTGTCAGTTACTAAATTCTGAATGACTTTTGCATGTTTTTGAAATTATGTGCATCAACAGTTTCAAAGATTCGTTTCAAATTTTACCAATATAGTCACAGTCGAATTTCAATTCTGCCGTGTGAAATCAAAAACAGCACGAAAATAGCTCGTCTATATATTATCAAAGAAAGAAAGAAAAAGAAAAAATCTTAACTGCAACAATTTGTATTTCTGATGTGGAACTACGTGGAATCGATGTCTCGAGATCACTTATCAAATCATTTTTTTAATTAATACGGCAGCTTTGCTCAAATGCTAATTAAATTTAATAAAAAACTTTCGCAAATATTTGAATATTAATGCAATGTCGATTATTATAAATTCTTCGTTATTGATCTGATAGATGCACATAAAATCTGATTTTAAAATCAGTAGCATTATGTAATTTATACTGTATAAAAACCAGAAAAATTCGCACTATTAGATTATTATTGTTAAGTAGATGTTTTTCCACCGTTTTGTTTTCCACAGTACTTTTTATTTTTTGCTTTCAGATCGTTGACGTAAATCATGATATACATAAATATGTAAATCTATAATGAACATATGAGAATTTTCTAGAATCTAAAACCGCTTGTAAAACTTCAAGAAACTCCGATTTATCGAAACTCGAAACTTTGTGCTATTCGTTGTGAATATTCGTCGAAACCGACAAATACCGACGATAACTGTCATTTATTAAGTGATAATTCGTTTTATTTTTATTCGATCGGTAACGATGATCGCTCGCGTTCAGAAAAGGCAGTTTGATTTCTCGATAAAAGTTTGTTAAGACTTTGAAGGAAACGTTCTATATTCCGAGAATTTCGAAACCTCGTGAAACACATATTTCGGATTCGAGTGTCTAAAAATCAGGTTTCGAGGCGTCTCTAATTTTTATTTACTCAGCTCTTTGCTTTTGTATATTCGCACTCGGTGTAAACAATGAAACGGAGCCACGCGGTCCGCAACCAGTTCACAGCCCAGAGAAAATGAGGCAAAGTCGATAACTCAAAGAGAGAAAAACGGGCGAGTCCCTCGAGTCTTTTGCATTTAACGCAACGACGTTTTTAGGCGAGCCGAGTGATTTTTAGTCAGTCGACATCTCGCGCGGAGAATAACTTTCACTCATCTTTGTTTATTTATTTATTTATTTATTTATTTACTGGGTAAGCACTTTGGTGAACGTGAAAATTTCTAGTACGCGATAAAAAAAAAGGACACCGTTGTTACGCGTGAATGAATTAGAACAAATTAAAGTAAAAATTGGTTTGCATGAACTTGTATAGGGACGAGTTTATTTTTTCAATATCGCTGTTGTGTCATATATATTAAATATAAAAATATAATATATAAATATAAATACATGAAATGTAATATGTAAATATAAATACATAAAATATAATATATAAATATAAATACATGAAATATAATATATAAATATAAATACATAAAATATAATATATAAATATAAATATATAGAATATAATATATAAATGTAAATATATAAAATATGATATATAAATGTAAATACATAAGATATAATATATAAATATAAATATATAAAATATAATAAATACAATAAAATATGTACCTATGTTTTCGACAGCGACTCACATATAAGAATGTTTGTCAAGATTGCGATTCTTGCCAAGGGCTGACTTGATCTTTGCATTGTTATAAAACTCTGGACTGGAACTAGTTCATCGAAGTAGATGCATAGATATTGTCAACAATGAATTATTCAAATTGAAAATCATTCAAAGTTTCAAAAAAAAAAAAACTACTGTGATATTCATTTCCATTAATGTAAATTCAGACGTCATTTAGTATCTTAAATAGAACTTCAGTCGTTTAACGTCACGAAATAATTATCATATTGTGTTGTATAATTTCTTTTTCTTTTTTCTTTTCTTTTCTTTTTTTTTCAAGTCTCAACAGATCTATAATTTGAATATATATATTCAGCAACAGAGATCGCGATCACACGCGAATATTCTAATCGTTCTCTTAATAGTTTAAACTTTGGATCAACTGCTTGATATATAATTTTTTCTTCGTTATGGGTGATTAATTGGATGTTGATGGGATGTTGGCTATTTTCTAGCAGGTATAGTTATCTCACGTTACGTAAATGTCTCACTAATGGAAAATTCTGATTTATTAACCATTTTCTCGATAGTTCAGACTTTAAATTAATTTCTTGATATATAAATTTTTCTCCCTTTATAGATGATACAGAATGATCGAATTTTTTTTTTCTTTTTTTTTGTAACAAGTAGATGACGGTATATTCATCACAATGTCTCGCGCAAGGCGTTACAAATTGAAAGATCGTAATCATACGTGAATGTAGAATTCTGATTTAGATAGTTTAGATTTAATTCCTTATATATATAGATAGGATGATGGAATTTCTTTCTCACGAAAGGCATTGCAAATTATTTTCTCTGAAATTGTTGCAGACACCGACTTGAAGAAATTAAATAGGAGAGGCTAACGTTTTAGTGCAAGACACCAGAATGGTACGTTAATTCCTCTGGGTCTCTCATGCAACGAGTGTACGAAATACATAGAACATTAGAATACAATAGCAATTGGAATACAATAATTGCTCGCCACGAGTCATACTGAGACAAATGAATAAAATGTTCGTAGTCGATTGATAGAGAATCAAACCCCCAATAATAAAAAAAAAAAAATTATAACAAAATTATAATAGCATCAGACTGCAACAGTGAAGCTGAACCAGATAAATCAGAAAAAGAATAGTATAACATTTTTGTATCAGTCGAACTATGAAGATAAATGAACAAAATTGATGACTGGCCAATCACGTTTGCTGAATTGTGTATCACTTTCGTTGCAAGTGACCGATATGCAGTATGGTGGTCGGATAATGTCACCAATCTGGCGAGAGTGTGCTCGTTAACTAACAAAATGGTCAAAACGACCAATTTGGAACTTTATCGTAGAAACTTCATATAGCGTTTTTTTAGTTATAGCTATGATGATTTTTAGTAAAATATGTATAAACAGAAGCCTGCGCTCTTCCTTGTGTCTTCGTTTATTTGCTGAAAATTTCACACTTCGATCCAGCGTTGAACTTTCGAACTCGATCGCGATTCGTTAGGGCTGCAGGCTCGCGATATCGATTATCGCATTACCGATGCAATAAAACATTCGCCCGGTTATCAACACCGTAGGTACCATCCGCCAGTTATTTGTACGTTTTTTTTTTCTTTCTTTCTTTTTTCCCTCTCACGTTTTCGTTTTCGACGAACCGGGCTGGCATTGATCGAAAAAAAAAGAAAAAAAAAGAACTTGCAAGCCAGACAGTTTCGCGGGAACGCGATCGACCCGAGATCCCCTCCCCCGAAATTCCATGACCCGATTCCGTGTGCGTGCGTGCGTGCGTGCTTGTGTGTGTGTGTGTGTGTGTGTGTGTGTGTGTGTCAGAGATGATCGAGTATGCATTAATTCAAAGTGTGGCTTTAATACGCCGCGACTTGTTAATCCTTGCCTTGCGTAACCGATCGATTGGCACAATCATTGTCCGTCCCGCTTTTTTCTTTTTCTTTCTCGTTCGCGGTCGCGAACATTTCGCGTGGTGGGAGGGGGGGAGGGCATCAATGAAAGCGCGCCTCGCGAAAAGGAAGTTAAGTAATCAAACCCGGTCGTTACGTTGCTCCTTTCAGCGGTATTTTCAGCTTTAATCTCCCTGGGGGGAGGAGGGAGCAAATGTTCGATTCTTGGGTAATCGTAATCGTTGGACGAGGCGGCCCTCTCTCTCTCTCTCTCTCTCTCTCTCTCTCTCTCTCTCTCTCTATTTTTCCACCTCTCATTTTCGACAGGGAAGAATACAAACAATCGGGAGAGGGGACAGTGCGAGTAGGTAGGGGTGGGCGGAGAGGAGGTGGAAGAACTCCCCGCAGGAAATTCCAACGATCATTGCGACGGCTTGATCGTTCCGGCGACGCAACTTTCTCGAAAGTAGTTGACGGCCGACCCGGAAACACGTTGGAAAACCTCGTTCGATGCGCCTTCGTGCCTCCGCGCGAATGAACCAGCCTGCAAAATTTCTGCGAAACTAGGTACGGTTTTCTGCCCCGTTTCAAGGTTCACCGAGATCGTTGCGGAACTTGGGCGAATTTGTTAGTATAAGCTCGGGCGAGTAAAGTCACACGCGGACGAAGGGAATTGAACGCGATTCGAAAGGGAAGAATGATCTAGGAAAGATGCGGGAAAGAAGGATATTGTCTTTTTTTTTTTTTTTTTAAACCAAATCAAGAACAGACGTTGTCTTTTATAATAATCAGTTCAGTTCAGTTAAATTAAATAGAACAATTTTCGTTCTTCCTTTACCTCCAAGTTCTGGATCATAATTTTCAATGTTGGACGAAGAACAGTCCTCCTAAATTGATTTCGAAAAATCACGAAGTTGATGACAATTGGATACTCGCGCGAAACATCCAATTATCATCATCACGTCTCTCGCTAAAGAAATCTTGCCAGCCGCTTCGAATTTCTAATTTGTCATCAACCTCCGCGCTTCGGTCGAATGTAAATTTAGCCGGGGGCTGGCGTGTAATGAAGTGTCGACTTCCTCAAATAAAAGGTGAAACTTTTTTGTTTCAGACTCGAGCCAAGATGACAGCTATAGTGACGGAGTTGTTGCACGGCTACAGGGATCTGATGGATAACAAGTCCGGTAAGATCATTTTTCTTCTAGTACGTTAAACAAACTCGCGGTAATAAAAGGGTTGGAGCCTCTCGATCGGTTGTCAAGTGGGTCAACGCGGTGCGACCGTACTGAGAACCAAAAACGAACGACAAAGGCGTAGTAACATTTTTATCAGCGATCTCGTCGCTAGAGGCGATGTCAAGAATGCGTATGAAGCGAACAGACGGAGGGGAAAAAAAAATCTTTTTTCCACGGAACGAGCCACGTAGATTGAAAATAATAGTCGATTTTCTCGCGCCCCTTACGAGCTTCGATACGTTGCGGACAGTATTGCGGGAATTGAAACGAATTACGTTTTGATTGAAGATGCAAATTGTCTGATGAACGATAGACAGCGTCGCTTCATAGTTCAGACAGTTCGACGACCAAACGGATATTCATTTCATTTTGCAAAAGCGACAATTAGCAGAGTTTTAGACGGCGACACGGATGTTTAAGGTGTCGCTCTCGCGAAAAATCTTGTCTCTTTTACACTATATGCAGAAAAGTAATTAGTAAATATAAAAGAGTAGAATTCTTCGTAATTTATGATGATCCCACGGCATTGTAACGAATAATTGCAGATACGTGATAGTGTACGATGGTTGTTAACACGCCACGTGTGAAATTTCAAAAGTATCGTGCCACGCACGTCGAGAACTTTTTTCTCATCCACAATTGCAAGTATTTTCTCAGTTTTAAGTATACAAAACAAGTAACAAATTTATCACTTCTCAATCATTTCTATCCAATGAATATCGTAGCGACGAATTATTGTACACGGGTTTGGTCGCTCGTTATGGTCCGCAAGTGGTTGAAAGAATCGGACGATTCGGCTTTAGATTTGTCGTGATCATCGCTTTGTATAAGTCCCGCGTTTCGTTCGTGACGCACGTGCGTACGTACGCATCTTTCTGATCGATCGGCTAGGAAAATTCAAAGAATCCCAGAACCGTGTGTTGGCCACGGAACTCTCCAGGCTCCAATCGGAATCGTATAATACGCACAAGCTTCTTTTCTCGCGAATCGTTTTCACGAGTGACGAAAGCGAAGAAATGCGTCGAATAATTTCGCTTTCGTAACGTCGCGTCGCGTTTCGAACGGGGACACGACGGGTCTACGTGCGATTGGAAGAGAAGCAGAACCGGCACGGCCGACGATGGCCATAGAGGAGGCGTATTTGTCGTGCATATTTTTTCAAAACGGCCTCTAGCTTCACGGCGACACGCGTGTGTCAATAAAGTGTCGTAACGTCGCTTCCATCTCGTTCCCAATTTCCCTACGGAGATCCGCTTGAAATTCTTGAACCACCCGATCCGAGTGAACGTCATCCTCCAAGTCTCGAACTTACACTCGTTATTGGCCGAAACGAGAAGAAGGTGAAGGATAGACGAAGAAATGAAAGAAAGAGAAAGGAAGGGAAAGAAGCGACGTCCGTTCGCAGTCAGCATTTCCCACGTCGGAATCGTCGTTCGTGACTTTAACCTACCTTTTTCGACAGTCGCCCGGAGAATTCCTGAGAATCCCTCACCTCCCGTTCGCAATTATTCTCATTTCTCTTTCTATCGTCGCTGTGAGTCGCAACGATCGTTTCTCGATCGATAGGAAATATTCCAGTATCCAGATTGTTCGCAGTATCTCTCCTCACTCGACCATATATTCGCCGTAAGAAATATTCCACGATTGAAACGCCACGCTGAAAACTGTTTAGAATAGAAGCTTGTTTTTCGATGAACGTATGCGTACACTGAGATGAAATAATTTCATCCCACGTATTATAGCTACGTATAATAATATATATTATGACAGATCGATATATTATGATCTAAATAATATATCACGAGATTGGATTGAATCACGCAATTTTGTTCGTTGAGCTCGGATGAATCAGATTAAGAAGAATTTTCAGTCATCGTGTCGTTTTATACAGTAAAAAAATGATTCGTTGATTCTAAATATAAAAAGATAGTAACTGTTGTTTCTAATTGCAGTAAAAAAAATGACTCGTTGATTTGTACGAAATTCGCGCAACACTGATATTCACGTGACTATCAGTGCAAACGGAACAAAGTAACATTCCGATATTAACAGCAATTCCCTTAGAATATTTTAATACATCGCGTTTACGAAATAAATATAAATATCTGACGTATAACACAGCCAACAAACAGAAATTAACACGCAGCGAAATATTAGACCACAGTTAAGTACGATGTTGATCCTTTGCGAGGACCATAACGAGTGACCGAACCGTGTATGCAACAATTCGTCGTTTTCTTTTTCTTTTGAACTCAGTGGACAGGAACGATTAAGAAGTAACAAACTTATCATTCATTTTGCATTCGGGTTGCATTTAAATACACTTAAAACCGAGAAAATGTTACAATTTGAGACAAAAAATTCGTGGCACGTCATTCCAGCGCAAGAAGTTAAAAGGGTATTCTAGTGTGAACTCTTGAAAAAAATCAATTTTTTTTTTTTTTTTTTTTTTGCATATTCTTAAAGGACACAGTTTCAAAAATAAATCTCTGTAACCTTACGTGTGAACTCCTAAAATTGACGAAGTTATGGTTGTTTGAAGAACGCGACGACCAGCGTCATTGTTACCGCAATACTAAACTTTAAAAGCATTTTTCTGGAAACTATGTTTCTCAGAACGGTTTCTGAGATGTTTCTCAAAATCTACTTGACCAATTGACTCAAAATTTTAAGTACGCATTTGGTACACGTGTGACTATAGCCCCTACCAGAATCGACCAAAAAATTTTATTTTTTATATTTTTCTAGGCTTTCAAAGTTTAACAAAAACATGCAAAAATCGATAATCGAACTTCAAAGTATCGCCACTTTTTTAATTACCGACCTTTTTCTTTCGTTTTGATAGCTGCTATAGCCAAACTCATACTAATTAAGAAACATTCGCGTTTTTTTTCATTTCCGACAAGTAGAATTGCCGGAATCATGGACACCGTGAGACGACCTGTTTTTAAAAGCGACTATGTTCGAGAGTACGCAGTGCCACTAATTTTAACTTTTTTTCGTCCCAAAAAATTTCTAAAACGTCGTCGAAACACGTGCAAATAAACCTTGTCAATTTGACTGCAAAAGGTGTGGTAGTTTCTTTGCAAAAAAATTCCCTAACAAAGTTAAAAGAAACACGCACTTCACACTAGAATACCTTGAACCAAATGTGTTTTTGCTTCATATTGTATATATATTCACCTGGTCATTTCGCAATTTTCATTCTGTACACAATCGATACACAACGATCAGTTGAAACATACTCATTTGTGGTACGACATGTCAGAGTGAAGCATCCCTCAACAGGAAGGACCACCTACCCCAGAAATATCGTAAGTCACGCGAAGATAAATAAAAACCTCGACACGATGGTAATACCTGAGTTGAGATCGTGTATATATTATAATAGGTATATATAAATATATAGTAAGTACAGGGGGCGGGATGGTGTTGAATGCTCATTTAGACGGTTGCGTTACTCGGTCGCGCAGTTCGGCCGAACGATTTCTTCTACGCCTTCGTGGATTGATTCGCGAGGAGGACGGTGTAACCGTTTACACGACTTACGAGCTGTTAACGGGCTCAAATTGACCAGTCCTCTTTTCATGTTCCCGTGTGCTACACGGTACGTGGATTATCGATTTTAATACTGTATGGCGAGCCAGTAGGCCGTGTTTTCCGCTAATTGTATCCCCGTGGCCAAGAGAGACGCCCTTGCCTGATTACACCGAGGCTCAGCTGCCTCTGGAATTCGTTCTTGCATTTACATACTCTCTCATGCTCATTCGGCTAGACGTTGTAACCTACGCGAAAATCGCGTCCATCGAACCGAGGCTAATGAGGATTACACTCTGGTGCGCGCGTCACGAAAAATCGTTGTCTTCTCGACACGGAACGTTGCAACTACTGAAGTAGCTCGGAACGTTATCAGAGGCACTCTGAAAACTATAGATCATCATCTCTCGACGAAACACTCGCATTTGTTTGCAACGGCACTTCGATCATTTTCACGCGTGTCTTGTCAAGCGGAATAATTCGTGGCACGTTTCACGAGGTGTGAAATTTACTTTATAAAGACGATTTACAGCGATTAGGAGAAGTATCGGCCGTAAATTTTATTTACGTCGCGTTACGCAGAAATGTAATTGTAATTTCTTACGGAGTGGACCACAGATTCTTGTGCATTTCTTGGGGAAAAACTGTAAAAATGCATGGAACAAGAATAACAGTGAAATAATAATGAAATAATATTCAAAATGGAGTATCTCTCATGGAGATTTCATGGTTATGCTATTTAAGCTGAGTTGTTTGTACTTGAATGGTTAATTAGATTCGATTCCAAAATTCTGAAGGATTATTTTTATTGATGGATCAAACTCTGACGAGGATGGAGATAAAATGTAACATAGTAGGGGCCATTTCTTTTTATCTGCACTCATTTCTTACGACCTTCTCGTCACATTTCGGGATAAGTGTTAATGGAAATACTCTTAAATGTATGTTCAAGAAGTTTTGGTTCTCAAGCAGGCTGAAAAATACCATTTCCTCCAACATCCTCCTATCTTTCAATGGCACTTTTATATTGCTATAAAAATTTGATGCTACAAAAATGAAATGCATAGTTTGATTAAAAAAAAAATGCTTCATTGAGAAATGAGGATATGTGCCAATATTCTTTATATCCTGTAGCCAATAACTCATCAGTAATAATTCATTCACGAATCTCTTATTTCTTTTTTTTTTTTTTTTAATTGGATTTCTGCTGATAATCGAATTGAAATCAATCGGTCTGAAATTGACTCGTATGTATAAATATTTATACGTATTTATGAAAATAAAGTAAAGTGCGAAGAGCTATGAGTAAAAGGTACAAACGAATACGCAGAAACGTATAAAGTATCCAAAGTATGACAGTGAAAAAAAAATCTCTGGTCAAATATGAAATTGCGTAAACGTTCACAGTCCACGGCCTGTTCGTTAAGAGATTCCCGGAATCGTCCAATTACACCGACCAACACGCGGAATCGAATTTTCCTTATCGGTTGAAATAACAGAGTGCCATTCTGCCAATAGTCGAGAGGGCGATTCTATTCCCTAGGCTCGAGGTTCCTCTCATATTTTTCCGTCCTGCCCGTAATTATTTTCGCCAACTGAAAAATCGCGTTCGCGTCGTTTGGCGAGAAGAGAGAGAGAGAGAAAAAAAAAACAAACATCGTTCGTTGGTGGAGCGTGATGGAAAATGTAGGCTCTCCTATCGCGAGAAGAGACTCTGTGTGTGGACTGTTTCCGGTCATGCGAGTGCCGGAGGTAATTTAGCGGAAGTTCTGGCGTCTTGCCGCGGTGGGTTGAATAAAAAAATGCTTGAGAAATTTATCCAAGCTGACGGAGCAGCATGAGGCCGACCGATTGTTAGTTTTCCACGCTCGAGACTCCTTTTTCTCGTCTCGTTGCGTTTACTTCGCCTCTGCCAATCATCATGGGCTGTTGTTGCAATTCGTCGACTGTGCACACAAACTTGTCGTTGCAAATAATGCGAATAACATGGCTATACGCACTTCTACGAAACGCGTTTGGATAGTAATCTCTCTGTCGATGATAAATATTTCCCGAGGCGAGTAATCAAAGAGATGACTGGAAAAATAACTGGTGAGAATTTTTTTTTTTCTTTGTGTTTTTTTCTTCTTTCTGCTAAAAACTGAAATTAGTGTCAATGTAATGACGAATGTCGTTATTAATTATGACATGTTTGGGAATATTACGGAGATTCTTCTAGGAAGAAAAACATCTCGTCGAAGTCTTGCTCGTTCCGACGATCGTTAGAAGAGCCGTATTCTCAACTCGAGCATCCTCGTAATGTCATAAATACCGACTGCACAATAGCGTCTAGGTACCATCGTAAATACCAACCGTGTAATGGCGTCCAGGTATCAACGAAGTATAGTTAACTCGTCCCAGATAATTTCGGAAACGAGTCTGATTGGGCATAGACAGCTTCCGATTTTCCTACAAAAATCGTCAGATCAAGCGTAACTCTTGACTGTATTACTACGGGTTCTTTCAACTGTGGCTGCGTTACATTATGTTGTAGCACAGATAGCGCGAATCATTGCTGAGACATGTTACAGTGATAAGTCGTGCTTCAACAATTCCATTTATCGAGACAGTTTCGTAAGAGTAACAGTCGGATAATTTCTAAGAGGAGTAATCGAAAGATGGAAGAATATTTTCATGACTTTGTAGCGTTGTTGGATAGGTGTTTCGCGATGCTACTACGATTTTACTTAATTCAATAGTGTCTCTTAATTTTCATTTTATGAGACGAAGATCGCCAAGATACCGTATATAAATTGAGACTGAGTAAGCTCAAGTTTGAATTGATCCAACAATTCTAAAGAAACATGTACATTCACATCTAACAAGCATAATAGCGTCTGACAATATACAAAGATGAAACCTCATTTATCCAAACATAGTTGTAACAAAAGTTTATTCCTTTTTTTTTTTTGTTATCTATCATTTACTCAGTAAAAATTCACGTTCAATTAATCAGGCATTTATTCAATTTATTTCGTCTCCGTTAACGAAGTTGAAATATATACAGGAAATTCTACTGTACAGTTAACTTTCCTCAAGCTAAAAACTTTGTAACTTGTGCCACTTGTTCACTTTGCCACTTCCTTCCTTTCAGTTGCTACCAGAAGTGTACACTTTTTGATATACAGTAGAACTCCATTTATCTCTGAACCCGTAGGGTGACAAGTAGTTCGTGTAACTGGAGTTTGTATGACAAAAGTTCGCCTCCTCGCTATTAAGTGATTTTTCATTCATATATAGTCAAGTCAGCCCAAACTGGTAGCTTCCTTTGCGACAGTTTATCGGTGCAATTGAATAATAAGTCGTTCTTTACAATATCCGGCCCAACATAACGAATATTGATTAATTTATCATGTATCAATTTGACCAGAATAGAGCTACATTTCGTTTGAGTTAGGTTTGGCTATCAGTCCCTGATTTCGTTTGTCATTATTTATGGTGGGCATAACTGCAATACCTCTGTCTATATCAATCGCTTACATTTGAACAGCTCTGAACGTTAATCGTCTTAATAAAAATTTTATTTCTACAGTGGCATTAGTAAAAATTTCTGGAAAAAGATTTTTTTAAAATCTACGTGAAAAAATTATTAAATATTAAATATAAAATTATTAAATATTGAAATGATCTACGATCGCAGATAATTCATTTCAATAAGATTCGTACGAGCACGAACGTTTCTCCCCCTAATTTATTCAGCAAATGAATACAGTCGAGTGTTTTTTTTTTTTCCCTTAAAACTACTATACTTGGTTACAAATCACGCGTTGCGGAGGCGGACCTACAATTCTCTCTCTTCCCGTTTTTCGCAAAAGCCTTTGTAATAACGAGACGAGTTATGATAATGCGATGATAATGTAACTAGGAAAATATTATGCCAATGGCGTCAGAAACGTTTCTAGAATAATGCCTCTTGCAACGAATAATACTCACAGCTTCGATCAAAGTATACGTTCTACGTATCATTACAAGTCCAAGGATCAAGACCTTAGATCATTTCAATTTCATTTGGAACGGTATTGCTCGACTACATGAGTTCATAACCGTTGATTTCGCTTATCTGCCATAGGCATAGTTAGTTAAAAAATTCGGATACTTTTACGCAGTATCCTCATTTTAATCAAAAAAACTTTAATTTCTACTGTGGCGATTGTTTTGCAAAATCTTTGTGACCATTAGAAGAAAACAGATGATATGTTAGATAATATTAGATATTAGTCGTTAGATTAGATAATGTTAGATTAGATACGTCTCATAGATCTTACAGCTTCAACTTGGATACAATTTTTTGAAAAACGATAAGATGAGATTACTTACTCGTCGAACGATAGATTCGATAGACAATTACGTACAAATGTTGGTAAAGCTTTCGAATCACATTTTAAATTTTATATTTTAAAATACGATTGTTAATATATTGATACTGCGTCGGCTCTTTGTTTATTTTCGATGTTCCAGTACTTACCGTAATTGATGAAATTGTTTTAAGTGAATTTCGTAATGCGACTGTTAACTGCGTGTTAACATTTTATCGATTCTTTCTTGCACTTGACAAAGTGCCACTTGATCATTCCCAGTTTTGAGACAAACGTTACGTTCTGAGCGAGATACGAAAGTATCGTTAGAAACGAAGAGAATCGATCAATTTCTATCATAGTATAGGACTTCATAGTACCATGGAACTTGAGGATTTCGTTTACCTGAACTCAACATTTATTAGAACAAAATTTCTTTTTCTTTCTCCTGTTTTTCTTTTCCAAATATCTGACAGATATGTGTCTTCAATGTATCTTTGAATTCCCATTATATACATCAACTCCAATTACAGCCCATTTATTTGAATTCCACTTAATGGAAACGAAATTTTAGATTCGCTGCTTGATCGAATCGATTGAAATTTATTTAAAAGTATTCGCGCGATGTCGAACTTCCCGTTTATGGAAATTCATTCCTCGTTGTGATGTCTGTGGAAGCTGGCGAAGAAGTAAACGAAATAAAAAACGACAGTAAAAAATCTCTAATAAATTTAAGATAAACGATGCAACGCGCATGCAAACGATCTACTTGCAAGTGAAAAAAACGTGTGTTTTTCTTCGAACGAGTTTGGCTAAACTGTTCGTTCTTCGACGAGTCCAAACAAATGGAATTCTGCTGTAGTTGTATGATATGTCGACTAACACCGCGAACCAACATGGACGAACTATGGTTTGGTTACGTTGAGTGGCACAGGTAAGCTTTCGAGGATGAACCGAAGCGAATGGCTAACATCAGCAGCCACAGAGGATATAGAGGACGAACCGATGTCTGGTTCACTAAGGTGAGGGTGCGAGGACGAATCGGGATCTGGTTACCCTCGAGAGCCACTAAAGGATTGCAGACCTCGTAGCCTGCTATGGTGATATACCTCGAGCCGCGGAAGTACATATATCAATTCGAGACGTCCGTTAGTTGAGCCCTTAATCAGTTCACGATTGATCGATAGGAACAAAGTGAATTAAATTCAGAGGATGGAACAACTGCGCAGTGGCTCGAAAAGAAGAAGAAAAAAAGCGTTCATATTGAGATTGACGGATCAACAACGTGATTTCGATGCATTCGTAGCGTGATACAGCGCATTTCAATAACATCACGACTCGTGTAAGTCAAGTTGGGGATTATAAAAAATTATTACGAATAATTCATTACATCAGTATGCGTCATTGACACATGTACTTCTGAATATTTATGAGAATCTTTTTTCCACTAACAATAAGTGCAATTGTAACGTATGCCTTTATTGCTTGTATTCTCATGTATATTCTGTAAATTTTTGACTTCTCGTAAGTGAGCAGTTTAGTATACGAACGTTATGACTATATTGGTAAACTTTGAATCAGTCCGATTGACGTATATCTAGGAATCGTAAAATATTTCTTAGTAGCAGCGTGATACATAGGACCATTTAAAGTATAAAACACGTAATTAGAGTGGAATTATTGGGATTTCTTGTTATGGCTGTTTTCGAAGTTTCTAAACGTCCACAAAAGGTATTGACAGACACGCGAATATTTCAGACAAGCGAGCCACTGCAGATCGAACCAACTTCAATTGCAAACTTTCGCGAAAGTGAACAAGCTGTTGTCGAATTTTCGACTTTGCGTGAAAAATATACGCGACAGGTGCACGAACTTGACGATGCGAAGATGTGCTCGGAAAGGCATAAAATCCTATCTTGCAATGACTGACACGGCGTGAAAGTATGAAAAACGCTCCGAGGCGATCTCTGGATCTGATTTCTGAACCAAGTGTCGGTAGAACATTCTGAATTAACTCGAAAGCTGCCCGCGAACTTCCCAAACTTAACTCGTCGCCTAACTCCAAAAATTTCACAATTTATTCGGTGTGAAGCGGTAAAACTGTGACTATGATCTGACGTGTCTAATGTCACTTTACGAAGGAGAAACAAAAAATTGCGAATAGCATAATAATTTTACGTATTGAGTGAAAATGTGAATTAATCAGCGCAACTATTACGCTATGCATTATCGATATTTTATGCATTCATCAATTATATAGAAATATAATTAATGAATTATTGAAAGAATCACCTCCTGAAATTAATTAACCATTCTAAAAGGAAATCTTTCAATAACAATTTCTTGACAGCAAAATAACATTTAAATTTTCTGGATCTTTAATGCGTATCAAAATATACGACGTATAAATGACAGTAATTAAAATAAATAGGTTTGAATTGCGTTTCCGTCTGAACACACATCAATATTAATATTAGATACGTCTGTCTTTTAATTGCAAAAGAAAAACGAATCTCAAATCCATCATATTGATCGGTTTGGTCGTTCCACTTTTAAAGGTGGCGTTTATTACTTTAATTCGCCTCGATCAGGATAGAAACGAAAATACTGCGCCGACTTGTCATTGGAGGAATGTTTCATTTCACAAAGTTTCAGGCATGATGTCCTTCCTCAAGATTTATCATTATTGCAATTCATTTCGATGAAAGTCGAAACAAGAGAATATTCTATTCTTCTCACAAACACTTTTCGCTGTGAACTTTTTGTTTCTTTTTTTTTTTATACGTGAGATATAATCGACCTATATTTTCTTTTGCGAGTGCACGAACCCGACTGATAAATTCATCTAATCATCAACTCTCTGCCGGAAACACGGAACTCTGACATCGAGCGAAATGCGGTGATCGTATTATTGCATAATCACCGTGTAATCAACTTTTAAATCATATGCACGTCGATCGCTCCGCATTTCACGGCGTAGCGTAATATTGTAACATTAAATTACGAAATGACCATGCACCTTTAGCACGCGGAGAATGTCACCTTGCTCCCTATTTCCATTGTTATATAAGCTTTGTAAATACGTTTCCGCGACTCGTAATTTCTGCGTCCACACTTGACAGCTTTTCATCACGTGTCACTCGGTTTGTACGAACGTGACGAAGATTATGAAAAATGTTCTTTTTTTTTTCTTTTTTTTTTTTTCTTTTCTTTTTAAATCCTTGCGATACGTTTTCTTCTGCGCCTTTTCGAGAGGCTTGTAAATATTGATTTATTTGACAGACGCTCACAAAATCATGTATTTGAATGTTTATAGAAACTATTTATGAATCTTGTACGTTTATAGGAACTATATGTGAAGTTTATAATTTTAAATCGGTGAAGGGTTAAAATGATTTAAGAATGCGGGACGTAGTTGATGCAACGTGCGAATTCGTATACATTGGAATTAGAACATTTCAAGTTCGTAGCTTCGTGAAAGAAAGAAGTCTTTAAGAGATCGTTAAGAATGGGGAGAGATTTCAATCTTCATGACCATAGCGGATTTAATTGGAAAGAAAATTGCTCCGTGTCCGTAAAGACGTTTGAATTTTCAAAATATTTTTCGAGAGAGAAACTAACTTTGTGAGAAAAAAGAAGGGGGAAAAAATGGTACAATAATCTACGTGGAATCGTTTCAAAGCGGGGAAGCCTTTGCATTCACAGCGCTGAGTTCGTCCTTTTCAAAGGTGTTTTTACATCATTTTCAAGGGGAGTAAGTAAAGGTACATTTTCTCTGAAAAACTTTTCAAATTCAAACATCTTTGAACTTGCGAAGATTGAAAAAAATTCCTTCGTAATTAAATTTGCCACGGTCTTGAAGACCGAAATCCTCTCCTTTGCAACCTCTAAATTTCTCCTTCAAATTTTACCGTGGTATACAATTTTTCATCAAGCGTTGAATATTTTGTACGATCGCTGCATATTAGATCATCAAAATATTTAAACAATTATTGATATACCAATAAGCTTGAATATTTAATGGAACTGATTTTAACACTTATTATATGCATGTGGTATATAAAACACTCGTATAATTCTTTTACTAAGTATGTTATTACATTCTCAGATAAGTTTCATGTTTTTAGTAACAAGAATACGAGTAATTTTCCGTGATATCAGTGGTTAATCGAAATTTCAAGAGAAAGAGGAAAACGAACATCTTTAAGAACGAAACGATGATTCAATTTTGTGTTAATGTAAAATCAGGTTTTCAGATGTGCAACGTTATGTCATTCTTGATACGAATTACTGATTTACCTTGTAAAGTACAATAAAATAAAGTAAAATGTAAAACATCAAAAATATTATTCTTGTTCGCCAAACGTAATGAAGATGAGGCATGAAAACTTATGGATTACAACGAGATTATTCAGTACAACGTAAAAAAAAAAAAAAAAAATAATAACTTTGCAGCGAATGATAATATCTTTCGATATTGATTTGTCAATTGTCAGTCTTGAAGTGTATCGTAATACAATCACAAGCATAATTTCGTTTCGTAGAAGTAACATATACTTTTGTCCGCCTTCTCGAAATAACTGTAAATTAGGAAAATTCCTGACATTTTCAGGTATTTGAGAAATAAACGAGATACAGTAAATTATCACAGTACTGTAATATCTGAATAGAATATATTTACTAGCAACATTTTATATAATTATAGTATGTTTCGCGTATTTTTCTTCTTTGCAAAGGAGAGTCTACTGAAATACGAGATATATGAGGTATTGTTGAAAAGAAACAATATCGATAAAGTATAATATTACGTTTAATTCCATCGCAATCGAAATCAATGTTCTGTTCGTGAATGACTGAAGATGTCACAGATATAATTCTCTCGGAAATTGAAACGATAAACAAAAATGACGAGAATATGTTCTTACGTCAAGAAAAGGACTTTATTGATTCCAAGTGAAAAAAAACAAAGCAAAGCTTATTTATGCTGAAGACAGTCAAGTGAATCAACAGTCAGAGAATATCGTTCTTAAAATATAGAAATGAACTGACAATTTTCTTGAATACCTTCTTTCGAATACATTTCCGTAGAATTTAATCAAGTGAAAAGAATGATTGTTCCGTTATCTGAAAATGCCATTAACCACATCATTTTTGTCGCTGTAGTGGTTTCGGAGTATGAAAACTCTCCATCGTGCTTAATATGTAAAAACTGTGTGAGATACGGGCCAGCAATTTTCCAGATGCATTTCACACGTTCGAATGCCAGTTGGCACTCGAGCGTTCTACACTTTTATTGCAGCTAGAAATTTGAAACGCATCTGACTGTATATTGGAACAATTAGAACAATTATATCACGCTACATTCGTTATTGTTCCTCGTTCGTGGCCGATGTTCCCAATTACCGACATTGTCGCGGAGATTTAGGTTGACGAAGGTAAACGTTTAAAAGCGGTGTCATTTCCCGATGTAAATGTAAAACCGCGATCTCATGTACTTTTATTTATGAGCGATTGATCACTCGGGACTTTATAATAAAAATACAACACATCACTATTAATAAGATTCTGTTGGTAAGACGCGCATAAACATACTTCGAGAGTCGGTTTTTTTTTTTTAAGATTAGATTATATTTGCACGTGTCCTTTGTCATGGTTAGATAATTGTAATCGAGTCTTTTTTTCCATTATTATTTATAATAATCGTAATTACCATATTCTAACGCCTCGGGTCTTCCTTCAGAGAATAATAAATCTATTCATTATACCTCACGCGAATCAGTCTCGCGAGATGATAATTCTAGAAACTGTCTTCGCGCTTCCTAATTAATTGAAAGTCCTCTTCCTTTTTTTTTAAAGGAAAAATTATGTTTACGTCAGTAAGTGAAAAGTCTTGTCTCGTGAAATTGCAAAGTCGAAGTTTTTAACATCGTCATTGGAATCATCCGGATGTCAGGATCAGAAATTAGCTTTAGAATTGAATCTCGAATCTAGATTCTCTTTCAGAATCAGTTTCAGTTGTCTCAACCTAGAAATTAGAAGCGATTAGGCACCTATTCCTGACACGCTTCAGTAAAACGAACAGCAGACAGTTAAACAAAAACCAGACGCAGTCATTTCCCACGTCGGTGGGTGGCAAATCAGTAGCAGAACACATTCTTCTCGTGAAAATTGCTGATTCAGATACGAGCGAAAAATTTAAGCCGAATTAAAGAAGAGAATCTGAATCAATAAAATTGTGTGCAATCGAATAATAATGAAATGCACATAATCACGTGAAAGTGAAAATTATTTGAAAAGAAGAGATACGTGATACGACAAGAAAGATGAATTTTGTACTGATCGATAATATGAAATACCTATACGAGTATTTCGTGCGAAATAATGGTAGAATCGTGAAAATTAAATTTTCAAGAGCGTCGAACTTAATTTTCGATCATACATCGAGATCTCCTTAGGCTCTCCATCGAACGTTCTAAATACCTACAAATGCGCGCGGTGAATCACGAGTCGGCCGAAATGGTAACAATTACGAGCTCTTTTATTGTTCCAATGAGAGGACAAGTTAAATCGACACGCCGATTGGAACTTTTCCCTCGTCGGTGTGCTATAAAACCGATTAACTTTTTTCCTTTATAAAAGACCAAACACTTGCTCGTAAACGTGGCGATGGCTGTTTGAATAGCGTGCCGACGACCTAGCTAGTGGCAGTTTCAATTTTCCCCCGATACATACAAAAGAGTTCAATCGACCATTAAAGTAAGGTACTTGGATTACGCTGTTCTTTGTTTTTTTTTTTTTTTAATAATCGACGTGTTAAAGAGATTAACGAACCGGGAAGTCGACCACTTTATTGTCGCTTAATGACAGGAAAATCATCATAACGTGGTTTATTGTGCCGTGACGATGATGCACAAAGTTAGTTGCGAGAGAGAGAGAGAGAGAAAAAAGAAGAACGGGGGGAGAAGAGAAATGTTGTAACGAGAAAACACAACGACTGTTTACTTTTCATTCGCCGGTGGTTAGAGAATCGGGTTGAAGATCCGATAATTAAACACGGTAACTGTAATGTTGTTATCAGGGCGAGCTGAGGAGCATGATTCAATTAGCAATAGCCGTCGATAACAAAGTGGACGCGAATTTCTCGTTTACCTCAGCGAGAAATTTCAAAAGTATCTCACTTCGTTGATAATTCGAAATTGTTCGCGGCGTTCGCTGGCTTTTGAACAGACAGACGTGATTTTTGAGTTAAGTCAATCGTGATCTATTCGTTTTTGGTGTTACACGCGGTTTTATACATCACGCGTGTCTTTTAGCGTAGTCTTTAACGTACACTACACACGCACTTGGCCTCATTCCAAGGATAATGTACAAAATATACGTACATGCATGTACTAAATATTGCAATTGATGACAAAAATTATATTTAACATGAATAATCGAGTCGTCAAGTAGTTATAGATGGTAGCTCGTCCAAGTTGAGAGAATCGGTAGCTCGAATGTTACAGGTGAACGATTTTTAGAGCGACAAAGATTTTATTGATTGGATTGTTTCTTAATTCTGAATTAAAGTCTAACAGAAAAATTATATAAAATTATATAGATAATGTTTAAAATTATATAAAATTATGTAGATTATATTTAAAATTATATATAAAATTGTGTAGATTATATTTAAAATTATATAAAATTATTTAGATTATATTTAAAATTATATAAAATTATATAGATTGTATTTAAAATTATATATAAAATTGTGTAGATTATATTTAAAATTATATAAAATTATTTAGATTATATTTAAAATTATATAAAATTATATAGATTATATTTGAAATTATATAAAATTATGTAGATTATATTTGAAATTATATAAAATTATGTAGATTATATTTGAAATTATACAAAATTATATAGATTATATTTGAAATTATATAAAATTATATAGATTATATTTAAAATTATATAAAATTATGTAGATTATATTTATCTATATAATTATAAAAATTATATAAATAAATATAAGTTTGTTTGATACATGTGAGATACAAACATCTAGCTTCTAATATATCGCAAATGCCTGCGCTTTTTCCATGCCTTTTTTTTTAGATAAAAAAATAAGCCATCAACGCTACAACCACCGACGATTAAAGCATAAAATTTCCATCAGAGAGATTAAAGTCAAAAAAAGTAGAGAAACTCTACGAAACAATGGAGTGTACAAACTTTCATTTGCATATTTTACAAGAAATTATCTAAATCTTTAAAAATCACGTCTATAAAATATCTAACAAAAATTATAAATTGGTCATTTTGACCAATACTTTAATCATCATATTATATATATAATATTATAATACTATCTACTTTAGTGGTAGTTTCACTGTAGATTTGAAAAATCCCGACAGACGTTAATGATCCATTTCCATTCGAATTATTGCGAATGTTAATTGGCCCAACTTCGAACCCGTGCCCCGTTTCACCGACTTCTATTTAATCACGACCGCGAACGAAACGAAAAGGGAAGAAATTCGTTTTCACTTGTCGATTGAAGGTTCGATTGTCAAGTTTGATTGATCAGCGTCAGATTGTCGCTCGTATTTACGAAAAAGTCGGATAACATTGTGAAAGAAAGATCGTTCGGGAACGAATTGAATTTCGCGAGACTCTGTCGTTCGTTCTAAAAGGTGGCTGTATTCTGATTCTAGATCCCAGGGTGAACCATTGGATGATGATGAGCAGCCCTCTTCCAACGATAGCGATATGCCTATTTTACGCTTATTTCAGCAAGGTTTTGGGACCGAGGCTAATGGAGAATAAAAAGCCTTTCAGACTCCGGGGAATCCTGATAACGTACAACCTGATCCAAACGCTATTCTCTACGTGGATCTTCTACGAGGTTCGTCTCTCTGTTATTTATTTATGTCCTTTTCTTCCCTTTTCGCTTTTTTTTTCTCTTTTTCTTCGGGACAACTTCGTCTTGATTCTTGTACACTACCAATAGATGATCGACAGGAGGTTATGCCACGTATGAAAATAAATTGAAAGTTGTCAAAAGTACTATTTTTTATTTTACAAGAAAGTCAAATTTGCAACTTTGAGTACACGTACGTGTATTCGTTTTTAATATATATCTAAGCACTGTTATCTTCGTAAAGAAGGCCATGGACAACAAAAGCTTGTTTTCATGTGTACAGTAACTTCCTTCCTTGTCAAATATAATATATGAATTTATTCTTGCAAGTTAGTCTTTGAATTCTCTCCTTGTACCTCGAATTAAGAGCCAACTTACACGCATACAGAGTAAACCACGATTATTTGCTGGAAAAATATTTGAATCAAGTTAGATAACGTGCCTCACAATCTACTAAATTCGGATAGAAAGAATTTCACATATTCTCGTCAAAAGTGAAATTAGTTCCTAATGAATTCGAGTTGAGATCGTTGTTTCGAGTCTCTCTTAATATGCGTATGCATAATACATGATACATATATGTCAGTTATCACGACAAAGTTTGACAAAAAAGTTGCTAACCTTTTTACTTCGTATCAATGCACAGACACGGCGATGTGCGCGGTTAACAATGTCGGCAACAAATTTGACGAGAGTTCGCGCGAATTAAAAATTTCACGACGACGAGGCGTCGCCGCACCTGGCGACTCTGAATAATTCCGTCTTGCCACGTTGGCGCAGAAACGGAGGCGAACCGATTGTCCCTCGCTTAGCGGAGGCTAAACTCGTTCGAGTAATCTCATTCCGACGTATCATCGATCCCGCCTAGGGTAATTAATAGATGGTCTCGGCAACGATGTGACGCCGCCTACCCTCTTATTCGCGAAAGTTATTGCAAGCCACCGTAGCTCTCCCTCTTCCACCAAGTCAATGAAATTCATCGCGTCGATGAAAAGGCTCGCGGGCTCCGGCGATTGGCATTTTTCTTTTCTGTTTTTTTTTTTCTTTTTTCAGTCTTTCCTTTTCCATTCCTTTTTTCGCGAATATCGGGATCGTTTCGAGATCCGACTGACTTGCTCGAGGCTCTCCTTTTTCCACGGGAAACGAAGGGGGAACGTCTGGCTGCTTTATCCAGCCGGTCGAGTCGCGAGTTCTTAAATATCGCTTGAGCTTCGATCAATCGGTACCGCTGGATCTCGAATGTCGCTTCTCGGGAAGTTGGAGCGCGTGACGTTTCTTCTTGCGCTGGCAACTGATTGCGGACCATAACGAGTGACCAATAAAACCCGCGTACAATAACTCGTCGTTCTCTCAACTCGTCGGTGCGATATCGGCTGGATAGAAATGATGGAGGAGTGACAAATTCGTCATTTGTTTTGCCTATTTTGTTTCGCTCGAATATACTTAAAAACTGCGAAAATATTGCAATTTTGGAACGAAGGATTTTCGACGTGCGTGGCACGTCATTCCAACAAGCAAGAACTTAAGTGTATTGAAATGTAATCCAGGCGAAACGAATGATAAAAGTTTGTCAGTGATATCGTACCGACGAGTTCAAAAGAAAAAGAAAGCGACGAATTATCGTGCACGGTCACTCGTTATGGTCCGCGCAACCAAGTTAAGTTAATTTGAGCTTCGGCGCTATCGTATATGATCCTGAGAACGGCAATCAACTCTAATGTATACAACAACGTACAATAAACCACGGAGCGATTTACAATTTGATGTATATTTTGATTTATATAAAAACATTGATACATATTTATATATTGGAGCGCAGCAATAATTATAACGCAGTGACATACTGTAACTTTAAATGCATTTATCTCTGTTAATTGATGGCCAAATTTTATCAAGTTCTCAGATGAAAAGGAATGCCCCTGTCTCCAGTAAATCGTCATACTTGAGTCGCAAGAACAAAGAGGAAATTGTGGTCTAATCTACGGAATTTGAATTCGAATTTGAAATTTCAATCGTATTTAATGAAATACTCGATCGTATTTGGTTTGCGTTTAGTATGTCGCGTACGCGCCTCGGGGTACAGTTATCTCCTGAGAATCGTACTCACGTAGGTGTATGTCACGTTACTTTCACCGAGCTTTTCGTCGATCCAATTATTATTCGGCTGCTCGGTCGTGTATCGGTCGTAGTTAACTTGCGGACAGACAATCGGCAGACCTGTGTCCTAAGTTTTCATTGTGTCCACTTTGTTGAGAAATTCACACATTTCTTTTTTTTTCATACTAACTCTGATCTTACTACAACTTTTTAGATGTGTAACTAAACATCGTTCAATAACAATTATATGGATTATAATAGCAAAGATGTGTGAGCATGCACTTGATAGAATTTTCAAATTCAGTTTTTCTCGAAAACGAAGTAAGTCCTTGTTTTTTCTTTTTTTCTTTTTTTCCGATTTCTATACGTTGATCGTACCAAACGTCTCTACATGTATAGCTCTAGTATAATTCTCTCAGTTGCACGTCATGCGGGTTTGTTGCGTGTTTTCTCCGTACTTCAATCTGTTCTGAATAATTTAGCCTTAACGTGATTACAGTGTAATTGCATTTAAACACTGCGCACAATGCACGTGCGAGGAAAAAAGTTAGGTTAAATTTAGAACGTAAGGAGATTCTAATTTCTGTTATTAACTTGCAAATGAGTCATTTCATATAGCCGATAGACCGAAATTATCGACTTAATAATTCGCAAGTGACGTTCATTTCGATCGCCTTGTCGTTTATCTTACTTCACTAGCAATATCGAAGATAACCAAAGATCGATCGTTCAAATGTTGAAAAGTCCCGATAAAACAAATCCTAAAAGTCTGGGACAGTAATTTCTTCGTGACTGCAACGGTTCGTTTTCTAAGAAATCGAAATTACCACAATGTGCAAATGATTTAGACGATATAGAGTCTCAATTTTATTTTATTTCATACTATCTCCGATCTCAGAGATTTTTAGTAATGGAATTGAATCACGTTAAAGGCCTGTATCCCTACAATTCTCAATCTTTTATAATATCTGCACGGAATATCGATATTTTCGACAGACGACCCCGAGTTAAACCCATAAATCGAGCGAACAAATGCCTCGACGATCTATAAATCGATCTTCTGCCCGAAAACAGAGAAAAAAGAGAAAGTCCTTCACTGGCCATTTACCACCCGATGTATAATGAATCTCGCCGATTATTCGAAGGCGGGAGGCCCTTTTCCTTTTGACAGAGTTTTTCGCCAGAGAGCGAACCAGTCGATTTAAGGAGCGCATTAGCCACGCTGAACGAGCATCGAAAGAACTTTCCTCGTCATTGAGGTGGAGCTATTAGTACGCCGTGAAGGTCCAAGTTGAGCATTCGGTTTTACCATTGGGACCACTGGGTGGGGAGCTGAGCCATAATGAGCGACAACGCAATTTTCGTGACACGATGACACGATTCCGCGCGCGACACGTATTCCGCGAACGGCGGGGGTGTGTGTGCAGGTGCGAAATTTGTTACGCCGATCTGGATAGGCACGCGCTCACCGAGCTGCCCCGTTCCATGTACGCTATTATTTCGAAACGTAGAAAATAGTAGCTGGTAGAGAAGCGTACACGAAACGTAGAATATGCTAGCTAGTAGAGAAGCGTTACACGTGTACGTACGTATATACGCGCGAATTGTATATTCATTATACGCGTAGCAAACAAAATCCAATTCCCAATCGGTGGTAATTTTAATAATTGCGATACATTAATGCCTGTATTTTCCTTTCACGTAAACACGCTTATGTTCGATTTCTAGTCCATACGTGTTCACCTATATTAAATACAAGCACGAAAGCCTTGGAACAAATGCCATGTATCGTTAAACGACACAGACTCGTAACATAAGAATCTGTAACGTTAATGAATTTTCGTGTTCACGTATAGTAAATACAAGCTCGAAAGCCTTCGAATATACTACGTATGTTTGCTCCAAAACTGGAGATGTTAAATGACGGTTTGTCTAAGAAAGAATCTGCAACGTTAATGGATCAACAATTGCATTATAAGATACACAGACTCAAGAACGTTTATTAGCTACAATAAATGTTGAATATGGAAAGGGGAATGCGCGTATGCTGCCGTCGAACGTTGAAACAAAAAAATCTCGATCTTTCGATTAAAGTAACACTTTCCTACAAGCATTTACACCGATTGCAACGGAGAGGCTTGTTTCTCTTTCTCTGTGGGTGATTTTTCAAACATTGCAATGAAGGAAATCTCGCTGCACCACTAACATTCGGGAATTTCCTTGAACTAAAAGACGTACTAGTATGCACTAGTATGTAGTATTTGATCACTGGCAGTGATTGAGGTTAAATTTCACCTCGATACGAATTCGAATCAATCGCAACATTTGTATGAACGCAAGGGATGTACACATCGACAAAAAATTGACCGCTCGTGCTGGCAACTGATTGCGGACCATAACGAGTGACCCAAACCCCGTATACAATAATTCGTCGCTTGTCTTTCTGAACTCGTCGGTATCACTCGATAGAAATTATTGGGCACTAGTAAATTTATTATTTGTCCGGGTGATACTTAAATACACTTAAAACGGAGGAAATATTGCAATTTTTAAGGAGGTTAAGAGGAAGTAGAGATCAAATATCTTTCGTATAACATCGTCGTGAAGTATATTAAAATAATTATATAACGTATGAAATATATAAATATTATATATTGAATAATTGTGAACGCCAGTGTATATAATATATCGTGAGATATATTAAAATAATTATACAATGTATAAAATACATTATACAAATATTATATATTGATTATCGAATAATTGTGAACGCCAATGTATATAATATATCGTGAGATATATTAAAATAATTATACAATGTATAAAATACATTATACAAATATTACATATCGATTATCGAATAATTGTGAACGCCAGTGTGTAATATACAAATACACGTATGTATATTATACAAGTGTACGAGCGTTCAAGCACAGTGTCCTCCATCTCTTAATACGTCTCACGTGTGCCACCTGTACGCCTGTATTTTATAGCGCACGTTCAAAACCGCGATCTCCGCCAATTCGATGTGTTGCAAGACTCTGCCGTTCGAATCCAGTTTGGAAACACACGCTCGTAAATACTCGCTGTCGATACTGTCCAAGACTTCCGGCGCAAACAGTATCCTCTCTCGGACGTAAAGCGTCCCGACGTTTCGCCCAGTTGTGTACCATTGCAGTTGGCGTAATTAGGGTTCCACGGGAGGGAACCTTGCTGCCGCGTTACGTCACACGACGAACTGTGTGCACGATATCGGTGTGTCCTTAAGACATCCAGAGTTACTGCAAGTCGACTGCAATGCCGGTGGAACGCTTTCCTTTACGCCTCGAAAATCGCGTTCTAGTCACTTCCGTGGGACGTGCGAACGACGAACGAAGATTGGTGGATCAGGTCGATACCGATAACTATTTTGGCAATGCTCGATTCCATTCTACGGGAGAGTACTCGATGGGAAGTTAACCCTTTGCACTCGACTGCCTTCTTAAATCGGACTTCCTCTTTTCACAATTCGTTGATAATTACGACGAACGTGTACATTTGGTGTCGTGTGACGCGACGCATGATATTTAAAAGGAACTAAAATGAAAGCTGCAACAACGACGTTAACCCCTTGCGCTGGCAACTGATTCGCGCGGACCATAACGAATGACCGTACAGTACACGAGTATACGATAACTCGTCGCTTTCTTTTTCGAACTCGTCGGTATGATAGAAATTATACTGGATAGAAATTATTACGAGGTAATTAAACTGATCTGGGTTACGTTTAAATATACTTAAAACTGAGAAAATGTTGCAATTTAGGAGAAAAAATTCTCGACGTGCGTGGTATTCTAGCACAAGAGATTAGGAAGAAGAAAAGTATTTCAAAAGTTTCTGAAGACAGTCCCGAGTCAATTGACACTCGTTGGAATAATTCACATAATTCGTATAAATCACTTCTTATTGCTTGCTTACGAAAGTTTAAATAACAGCGGGTTATTATTTTTCCAACGATTGTAACTGTATCATTAACTTATTGTTCTAACAAACTCGTTGATGATTGCTTTAAATTTAAACGATATCGCGTGTTCGAAAGATTTCGTGTTAAATACCATTTAAACGATTATTCCCGATGCTATGTTATTTTATAACTTCTTTTATTTGAATTTTATAACTTATTTTATTTGAAGCGATGATGATGCTAAAAGTTCGTCGGTCTTAAACTCAGTTACTTGACTTGAAATCAATTTTTGAATATTGATACGTCTCAGATCCATCTAAAACCGAAAATCATCGATATACACTTTATGAAGATATTGACAGAAGATTTGACTTCTATGAAACCAGTTTGCCATCTCACGAAATTCGATGTTTTGTCTCTACTCTGACTCTTTTGAAAATTTTTTAAAATGACACTTCGAAACTATTATATTGCACGTCCGTGGGACAGATAGAAGTAGTTTATCAGTTATGTGTTTGAGAAGTGAGAAGTGTCACAATTCGTGGTGTCTCGTTATCTCTCTGAGCGACAACGTCGACGGATCGGCAAAAGGTCTCCTCAATGCGTGGTTTGTCGAGCAAACGATCGAAACTGGTGGAAAAATATGATTAACCTTAGAAAAAATACAGCGCGACTCGCGGAAATTCTAAAGGCGGATGCACGCCGTGGTGAAAAATTATCTGAACGTGTGATGACGCCGAGATGACACGCGGCCTTGGCACAAAACTCCTTCGGCCAACACGTGTGTTGTGTGTTCTCGTTATTGGACGATCTAACTGAGCTTTCCTAACTCTGTTTAACACGGTCAAGTTTAATGGAATTCCGTGTCCCGGCGTCGATGATACCAATCAAGTTGTACGAATCCGGATGTCGTGCGTCACGCGACGACCGAACCCGCCGAAATTTCTCGGTGAACATCGCGAACCTGAAAGGAAGTTCGCTCACCCACCTCCGACGGACGACAGGATAATCATCCACGTAGACGTCGAGTCGCTTGAATTTTTTTTTTTTTTTTTTTTTTTTATCAAAATCTTGGCTCGTCGCTTCTCTGCTTTCGTTTTCGCTGGTTGTGTACAAATACTTTGGAGGGCTAGTAAAACAAAAGACATGAAACATATTTGATTGACATGAGCTTTTGTGGTTTATTTTAACACACTGTGAACTATAAAGAGCAACATTAAAAGAGAAAAAGAAGAAAGCTCTTATTTAACTTTTTAACGGTACACATAACCTTTTTATTTTACATTGCCTGTCGGTGTGCGTGATTCCAGCCAAACAGGATTCGTTGCAACAGAAAGGCAAGAAAAGTTCGAAAGTAAACAATATTCTCTAGGGATTGACGATCCAACATTTTCATATCCGTGAAAATTATGAAAACAGCAGCCATTTGTTTTTGATGCATCGAATTTATGCCAAAAGTCTCTACGTTTCTTGTTTATATCTTTCGAGATTGAAAAAAATTTAAAAATGTTCGATCGCCAGTACCTAGTAAATGTTACACTAATGTTTCTGAAAACCTAGTTTCGAGAAAAACGCGTTTAAAGTTTCGAAACGTCATTTTTCATGTGTCATCCTTTACTTGCTTTTTTTACTTATACATCGCGGCTCGCAGTTCTTACAATTCACAACTAAATTGAATCCAAGTCCCCTAATATTCGATTCACCAAAAGTAATGTTTGAATCACACGATTTACACTATGTAATACTGCTTAAAGTTGTAAACAGCGATGCAAATTCAATTATTCTGTATCCACGGATTTTACCCCATTCATTATACCCCAAAGTAAGTCTTTTTAAAGGCTAATAGAAAACCTTTGTATCTTATTTCTAAGACTTCAAACTATTATTTGAAACAAAAAAAAAAGAATCGATTTTTTGAAAATTTCAAACTGCCCCAATAAATTCGCTATTTGGAGGTCATATTATATTAATTTCAATTGATGGAGGAATTGAACTATGAAAAAAAGTTCAAAAAAAAAAAAATTCAGAAACAATAAATATTACTATTCTAAATTTCAATATAATTTTAATATAAAATGTATGATATCCTACAAATATGCTTTCTCGAAATCATAAAATTTTAATAATAATTAAATTTATAATTTGACCTCCAATAAATTCGCGTAAATACAGAAACTTGAGAAAGGAGAAAATATGGATCAAAGGGAGAGCAGCGCACCTAACATCCTTCGTTTACGCTCTTTTTTATCGTCTTCGAACAGGGGTAAATTTTCGTTGTGACAAAATTATCCTAACTTGCTGGTCTCATCTTTCAATCAATGAAGACACGTCTCGTCTTTCCCAAATGATCGAGCGTCAATTTTATTTCGCCGATAACAACGATATTTCCCATTATTGAAGAAACTTGGAGAAAAGAGTCTTGAAATAAACGTGTTGTAAATTCCTTGCGGAGAGTAGGATATATATACTTTTCATTTCATCGGAAGGAGGAGTGTGTATAATCTTGATAGAAAATATTTCGACTTCATACATGCCCCGGGCAGAATATAGGCTCTTGCACGCTCTTTATTTTCTTATATTATGCATCGCAAACTAGAGAGAATGTGTATACAAAAACGAAGACGTAAAATATTGCCGGCAGCTGTTAGGTGAACAAGTTCGCGTATCTACGCTCTTCAGTCGTACAGAAGCCATCGAAAGCGTAATATTCGTGTGAAACACAGTCGATTAAATGCGGGGAAAAAAATTAAATCCGGCTGAGATACACACTCGATATTGAATATTAAACGAAGGATATTATTCGGCGACGAAAAATAGCCAAAAACAGTCGACAGTAGCCGTAGATCGATGGTGAATTTACCAAAAGATAATTATGGAGAAAGAAGTTACCGTAGTAGTAACAGCTCGGGATAAACGTGCCATGATACATTAAATTCAAGCTCGACTGCGAGATAAATTGCCAAAAGCTGGAGCCCCGCGACAAACGTTGGGAATGTTCGACGTCTTTTGAAAAAAAAAAACGTCGTCAACGTCTGAAACGAGCATCTGAGACGAAAATTGCAGCGAAAACCTTGGGTCAAAGCAAGAGCTGTGCCGTTTGCAATTTGCAGAGAGAAACATGAAACAGTTCATATGAATGAGAAATAACGAGGAGTCGTGTTTACCGATGAAAAGAGAAACCTGATGGCCGCCTCCATTGCTGTTGTCGCGATTTATCGAACGTAGCGACAACTTTCTGAGTCGACCCTCGTGGGAGGTATAATGATTTGGGCAGGGTAAGTTGGGCAGATCGAATTTATCACGAGAAAGTGAAATTAGCAAAAGGTATATTGAAAATGATTGACAAACGAATCGACATGAATTGCCGGGGATAAGTACAGTTCTCGACGTGATAACGCGTGCACAGTAAAACACGAGAGCAAAGTGAAACAATACTTTTCAAACGAAAAAAATATCCGTGTTTTAGAATGAACAAGTCTCCTTGAATATTAGAGAAAATTATGGGGGGAATTTGTTGAGGCAATTCATGAATTAAAAAAAATGTATCGTGAAAGAGTGGGAAGAACCAGGCCCAGAAAACTATATAAATCTTTGCCTCGTAGAATGGCATTAAAGGAGGTCGTACTAAGTATTAAACAATTATACGGAATATCTGTAATTCAAATTAAAACATCGATCATCTGGATTGATTAATGTTCTTGTGAAAGTATTTTTTTGGTAACTGAACCACATAATGTTCCAGTCTGTTTTATCAGATGTGTCAATTGCAATACTGAGGTTGCGAAATTGTTCTCCTCAAAACTATCAACTTGCGGGTTTCCAGTTTGTGGTGTTATTTTCTTAAGTGATATAGTAATATAGAGACACGAGGATAAGATCGCGAATGTTAATTAAAAATAAATTAATAATTAATAAAAGGATTTTGCGAATTTCATTATTCGTCGTCGCGCTGATATTAATGTTTGATACCAAGGAAGAAATTAAATTGGAGAAATTAAAGACAGACGACGATCAAACGACTTACAGTCTTAGTATCATTTGTTACGAGTGTTGTCGATAGTCAGAAATGTAAATGAAGAATGATGATCGCGGTGCGTGCGTTGCTCACCGAATTCGATAGTTTTTAATTTCTGCGAGAGAAGTCCTTCGTGAGTACTCGTAACATCATTTCATGCTCAGTTTGAGTAAAATTGTCGCCACTTACAAGCCAATTGTCGCGACCTTGCGAGATTTCGCATCCGCGATACGTTACACGTATCCGAGGCCGATTTCGTGCGGGATTTCCGCGAATTCGGAATTATTTCCGGTAACTAACCCTCCGTGGACAAACTGCGAAATTTCAGCCTCAAATTTCTCCTTCCTTAATTTTCATCTTTATTAACGGAAGTTTCACGTCACACTCGTAATAATTGCCAGAACTTTTCGCGAATTTTTCGACGAATCACAATAGCTTTTAACTGTTAGATTTTCTTGATAATTTTAATTATACAAGTGATCTATAAAATTATCGTTTTTTGAATAATCTTTTTAATTAATTTAACCGTCTTTATTAAGTTGATCTTTAACAACAAAATCAAAGAGTATTTACTCATATTCTCAATATCTATTTTTTTCTTTTTACCAGGAAGCTTTTTATTTTCTTTTTTTTTTTTCATTAGTTCTTTATTTATCTCGTATTTGTCAGTATACTGCGAATTTTGATGCGTTAGCAATTCGAAGATGCGAAAATTTGTAAAGTAACTTGAAATAAAATACTGGTGATAAAGAAACGTTTGCTTTCGTTCCACTTCCACAAAAATTCCATATTTCATATTCACGAAAATTTAGATCTGCCACCTGCTGGTGTTGTCAAGGATGGAATCGCACCATATTAATTAAGATTGAATATTCTAAAATTTTTCCACGTTCCTTGGAATAAGTCTAGAACAAAATGCAAAACAAAAAAAACAATGAGGCTTGAGCATAAACGACCTAGTTTACTTACAAAGTATAAATCGATGCTAGTGGCTTATAAAAGTATTTGATCACTTACAGAGACTTCTTACAAATATATCATTCATACAAAATATCATGATTGTATTCTAGTAAAAAATATTCTTTACATTTGTCGATAAATCATAATAAAATCGTATTAAAATTAATGTTTAAAAAATTACTGTTCAGTGTACCAATTTTTGTTAAATTCCATAGTAAATAAACCATGTATATATACATTGATACAAATTGGTTCCAAAGTTTACTACTGCCAAATGCTAATTACCAAAATAATAATCGTTACAATGCCAATGAAATTTCAGAGTGTGAAATGCACTTACACGATTCTTCTCTAACTGGTTCGGCAGCTTTCGTTCGTTCTGAAAAGAAAAAGAAAAAAAATGCCAAAAAAAAAAAAAAAAAAAAAAAGAGGAAGTGCGAGGCACAAACCGCGATAAGAGTAAGGACGCGAACGGTTGACTCGCGCTCGCTCGAATCGATGCTTTAGCAGTTTTTTAAGGTCGCGCGAGACCACGCGTGGCCTGATTTCTTTTTCGGAAAAGAAATTGCGAAAACACGGCCGAAAGGCTTGCAGGAAGCAAGCTACAGCGTAGCGCATTGTTCGTAATTCTCGAAGGAGCGGGGCTTTTAGAATTTAAAATAGTAGCGAAATCGTCTTGCGAGGGAAACACAGGCCGAGGAGAGGACTCTTTTGTCCTCCCTCCCTACCCCCTGCCCCCTCTTTTCGCTGTTTCCCTGGCTTTTCTGGCTTCTTGATCGAACAAAGCGAGCGGAGGGACAGAGCTTTCCTCGGTGAAAAGCTGGCGATCGCACTCTATATGCTGATTGTCGGTAGTTATATAGCCGCTGTTTTCTCGGCGAGTGCCTCCACCTTTTATTGTTCTCACTTGGCGATGTTTTCTTGTTTCAGTACTTGATGAGTGGCTGGGCGAAAGGATACAGTTTCCGGTGCCAGCCGGTCGACTACTCCAACAACGCCATGGCACTCCGAATGGCCAACACGTGTTGGTGGTATTACATTAGCAAATTCACCGAGTTCTTCGATACCGTAAGTGTCCCGAACGCGATCGATTCGACACTGTGTTATCGAGCTGCTGGATTATTTCATCCTCCTTAATTAAAATACCCCCTCCCCCATCTATTATTCTGTCGATGACCGCTCGACATCTCACTTGCTTTTGAGATTAATTATGCGCGTCCTTGGGAATTAATTGAAGTTTAGATTAAAATCGTAAGTTATCATTTACGGTTTAATTTGTCACGTGTCGTGATTGATGCTGTCGTGGCATCGATTGCATTTGCCATTGACATTTTATTAAACTTCGTCAGCTTGTTTTATCTTCGGTCGGCTTCATCCGTTTAACTGTGTTTGTACAGTGGAGAAAACATTGACTTGTAAAAATAATTTGTTACGTTGATCCTGACGTGGTCCTTATCTTTAATTTCCTTCGACGCACAGTATTTAGTTGGTAAAAGATTAGAAAATAAGGAAGAGCTGCTAGATGGAACTTTATCCGTTTAACTGTGTTTGTACAGTGGAGAAAACATTGACTTGTAAAAATAATTTGTTACGTTGATCCTGACGTGGTCCTTATCTTTAATTTCCTTCGACGCACAGTATTTAGTTGGTAAAAGATTAGAAAATATGGATGGAACTATTCTTAATTAAGGAAGATGCTGCACTCGTACAATAATGAAATCTTGTGACAGTTAACATTAGTTCGATTGACGAGTCTCAATAATAGCAGACAGTTTGGAGAAGCATGGAACATTTGAAATCATTAAATGACTGCATTGATAGCAGAGCCATCGATCCTTTAATACATATCTAAATATATCATACATGTACAAGTAGTGTGAACTCTCCGTGTACATTTTACGTGTCATACACGGAATCGAATTGAATTTTGACTGAAGAAGTAGAATTTAAAAATAAGTATGTTTTACCGTCGTTTCGCTCGTTAAAAATTATAACGAGCTACATTGTTTATTCCAGATGATTTTTGCGAACGCGAAAAAAAAGAAACAGAAAATACGAGTATTAAAATACATGAATATTTATCGCGCTCGAATTATGCGGCGGGAAACTTGTTAAAACGTATTGTGCGAATGACTTTGATCGATATTTTTGCGCAGTTCAATGACCCGCGAGACGTTAAAAAACAAATTACGAAATCGAGTACGACTGTCGAGAAAGCAGTATAGTACTGCAATACGGATGATCACCGTGTTTGCATCGCGTTAATCGTAAGACGAGAGTGCACGACGAACCTATTCTAAGGTTCTGGTTCTGTATGGTTTGGCTTATTGGCGTACGGCTAACCGCAAGCTTGTATTTTTCTCTCTTTTTTTTTTTTCCTACAAAGGTCGGTAATGCGAACCCGAGCAACATTTGTCTCCGTTTGAGAAGTGAGTTGCCGCTCAAGTACAAGTTTGCAATCAAGAAAATTGTTTGATAATTTACGCCGTGAGGCAACTTGAGAGATCGAGGCGCGTATAAATTCCTCCCCACGGAATTTCCATCGATCTTTTCTCTTTTTTCATTCTTGTTCCTCTTTCAAAAAATTCGACGACAAATTTGCCCGTCCCGAGCGCGTTTGCAAGTTAAAGGGATAACTGACGTTGTCGTTCTCTTTCAGCTGTTTTTCATTCTGAGGAAGAAGAACCAACACGTGTCGACGCTCCACGTGATCCACCATGGAATAATGCCGTTCTCGGTTTGGATGGGCATGAAGTTCGCACCGGGTGGCCACAGCACTTTCTTCGCTCTCTTGAACACTTTCGTACACATTATAATGTACTTCTACTACATGGTGGCTGCAATGGGTCCCGAGTATCAGAAGTACATCTGGTGGAAAAAGTACCTGACTAGCTTGCAAATGGTAAAAGACCCGCTATTAACGTTAAACGACGATTGTCCGACAATTTTCTCCAATTTCCTCTGTAACTGGTTTAAGGGGGATCTCTTTCGTATTTCTTTCTTTTCCTTTTTCTCTGTTTTTTTTTTTAGGTGCAATTCGTGTTGATCATGAGTCACCAGTTCCAGCTTCTGTTCACCGAGTGCGATTATCCTCGTGGCTTCATGATCTGGATCGGTTTGCACGGCGTGCTTTTCTTAGGTCTTTTCTCGGACTTTTACAAAGCGAAATACGTGGACAGAAGCAAGAAACTGAAGGAGAAGAGTTTACAGAATGGCTCGTCCGGTCTTTGTATGCCTATATTAGAGGATTCAGTGCCACGGCAAAACGGTGTCTCGTCGTACGCGACGATCTACAACAAGGAGTACAACAGTTGTTACAGCAACGGGACCAACAACGGCTACGTTGCCAACAACAACACGGAGAAGAAGATCGCTTAGAATAATCTGATTTTGGTGAAGGCTCGTAAAAAAAAAAAAGAAAAAAAAAAAGAAAGAATACCACTGAGATACCAAATCACACGATACAAGTTAATCGCGCGTTTGAATCTCGTCGATACTTTCAAAAAGATCGTGCAGTGACTTCGTACGTAACACATTGTTGATCGATTTAACACGAGTAGTGACTACACGCGGTTCCACAGAAAGAGATCAACCTATTCCTCCTGATATCCGATGTGGCCGATACGCGAGAAATAAAAACTATGCTAGTTTGTAATTCGCCGCGAAGTCTGTGTTCATGTTCATGCGGTAGAGTCGTCGACGGGAGAGAGACCAGTTTTGCGCATAAGTTTGATTTCTTGCTAACGCTTTAAATTATTTCATATTACCCTGTATTAATGGGGGGAGTGGCGATTACGTTTTATCAAAATAGTTTATATGGGAATAATATAAGGGGTGTATTTAAGACTTATTACTGATAATATATTATTAAAGGGACTACATTGTTTGTGTATTGTGTCACCGCGTCCGCAACCGGATTGTGGATGGTCCCGCTGAAAATCATGATGGCTCGTCGATGGCTTTACGGAGGGGGAGCATAAACGAACGTGAAGAACGACCGGGGAATGCGAAAAGACCTGAGTAAATGAAAAAAACGGACAAAATTAAAACGCGCACACGATGAGAGTAAATTAATAACCGATCCTCATCGAAACATTACATGTTTCCCGCACGCGATTGCCGTGGGTGTTTCATTGCGTGCGTTATTGTATGCGTGAACGAGTGTGATCGTTTGTTAATTGTACGTGATTACGAGGCATTTCTTATCGGGACGCATCGAAACGATCCCCTTTACCATATTTCCTTATCGTCGTCTGACTCTGTCTCTCTATTGCCCCGATTGTGTTCAAAGCTTTGGTGTTCGTCGTAGAAGTAAGCGTCTGTCGATTCGCATTTACAAAAGGAGAGATCGGTACCACTCCTTTCCTCTCGAAGCTTGATTCTCCTACTTTCTCTCTCGTTGAGGAGATTTGTCGATTATAGATCAACCCAGGTAGAAAGACGGTAGCTTTTTTGAAAAAGACGCAACGCTCGAATAGCTTTTTTACTGCTTACGATCAAGCAACGCAATATACTTAATTTCAATGGAATATTCGATGAAACTGAAGCGGATATTTCAGCTGTCGACGCAGAATCAAGCTTCTGAAGAGTTTTAGAAATTCTCGACGAAATTTATATCTTGTTCACCGTTCGAACTGGTCAAATTGGTCAAAAAAAAAAAAAAAAAAAAAAGAAAAAGAAAAAAAAGGAAGTTCGAATATACGTATATAGTATGTGTTATAAACGCATGGAGGGAAAGAGAAAACGTTTATCTAGGAATCATAAAAATCTCTTGTTAAGGTTATAAATTTTTGTACTCTTCCTATTACGGAAAGACGAAGGTTTTTATTTATGATCGCACAGAAATAAAAAAGAAATCTGAGAAAAGAAAACAATTTGATCCTATAAATTTAATGCTGTATATTTTTACAAGGGAATAGATCAATCGCATAATAAAAAGAAACGTTGACGTTAAGGGTGTCAAAGACGTGCTTTCTTGTGAAAGTATTCATATACGAAAATTTATTATTGCCAAGTGTTTTAATAACGTATTAGAGGAATATTTGAAGAATGGTTTATAATAAAAGAAGTAAAAACGAAAAAAAAAAAAGAGAAATCAACGTCGACAAGACTGTGAAACATAGCCATAAAAAAAAAAACATACGTGCAAGATATTATTTCCGGATCTCTCGCGAAAAAAAAAAATTCTTTCTTTCTCCTGGTAAAACTACAATAACTTTCAACGGTGTTTCTTCAGTCGGCAGATCGATAACAATCGGCTGCAATCCTTGTCATTCGTTCCAATGTGTACAGGAATTGATCTTCGAGTTACGATGTAGCAAATAATTTTATACACCTTCGACGCTCAAAATGTTATTCCTTTGTCCAACTTCTTCCGTTCACGTAAAGTCGCACAGATATGTTACCCTCAAATACGACTGAAACCGAGATCGTACATTCTAACGCCATATAAATTGATTAAAAATCGCTCGTCCTTTCATCACTTTTGTTTAATACGTGTAAACTCGCGGTGTTAAACGAATTGTATTCATTCGAGACGTGTTTCTATATCCAGTGGTTATAAATTTTCAACTCTGCAATATCGTGCGAACTGATACGAGTTATGAACGCATTGTATAGTTGTCCTTCTTTATTTATTTTTTTCCTTTCACACATATAATATATGTATATACATATACATGTATATATTTCGTTATGAACATATTTGTAAGGATACCTTTAGCATAGAGAACAAAGCAATTTCGCACCTGTTAAAATCTTGCAAGGAATATCATATTGCGTTTTTTTTTCTTTTTTTGGAGAAATGTAAAGGAAAAAAACAAAGTAAAGAACTCTGTCGATCCAACTCGTGTCTGTCAATGAGGACAATAAGCCGCGTCGACATTGAGACACGATAGAATATTCTAGCGGAAAGTTCATAAATATTTCGACAACGCGTTTGTACAAAGGTGTATTAATAAAATGTTGGAAAAGTCCACCGTGATCGATCACGGTGGATCAAATGTTCGCCGTGCTTCTTCCAACACGGAACACAGGGAAACGAAAGTTGAATAAACGAAAAAGAGGCTGCTTCTCAGCACAAGTACGCGTTTCCTTATCGGTGCAAATGATGTAATGCGTGTCGGCTAAGCCCTTGCACTTGACGAAATCACGATAACACTACCGGATCTAACGATGTACGATTTTTCGACGATATTTCTCGGAGATTCTTCAAACTTTCGCAACCAAGATTTTTGCAATTCATGCTGCTCGAGACTCCTCAGACATGCTTCGTGTCCTTTTGACTGATAATTCTGACTGTTATTTTATTCACGTTGGACTTTGTATCCTTGATCTTACATCCGATGAAGCTGCGCAATAGGAATAAAAATTGTGAATTACTTTGCGAAAGGACACGGGAGAAGCCTCCAACGGTATCAACTGTAAAATATCTTTGTACCAGATCAATTCATACGTTCGAATGGCGTGTAACGATCATGAAAAGGATAAGATTGGTTTTCTCAACGCATATGAATGTATTTTTCCTTCTTTTCTTCTTTCTTTCCACGCAACGTTCTTGTTCTATGATAAGCAACGGGTCAAACTACCCCCTTCTGAAACAAACTTCGTTTTCTTCTTCTGTGTTTTTTCTTTTTTTTTCCAGTTCTCTGTATGCGTGCACACGAAACTACAAACGACAAAAGAAAAAAGTTGAAAAACACCGAATTCTCATGATATATACTGTATGTAGATTTAACGAGTGGATACTTGAGTTTTAGATTTGAGAGGAAAAGTAAGAGATTACTCGCGCATAAATACGTAAGTGAAGATGGTCGATCGTCTTTCACTTTCAAAAAGAAACAAAAAACGGAAAAAGAGAGAGGGAAAATTGTTCAACCACTTTTTTGTAAAGAAGAGAAAAGAAAAAGTGTCACAAGCCAAGAGAAGACAAGAGCACACACACATACACACACACACACACACGTCGTCATGTACCTACCTAATGTTACGAACTCTGTAATGATTATTGATTCTCATTATATTTTTGTACATAATTGGGGAGACTTACACGAGAATAAAGTGAATTAAAAAGGAGCGAGTTGCCTTCAGCCATGAACACAGGGAAATCGGTGTCTGTTTATTTGATGATCGACACACCCCTTGTAAACTCTGAATGTTTGAATTGTTTGATAAACAGGTAAATAACGAGTAGATGTTGATTAGAATCAAGCGAGAAAGAAATCTCTCTTGTATTTGTACATTTAACGTAAGATACCACGTTAGAACGATGTCGCTGGCATTTTTCACATAAAAATTTGAACATCCGTCGCACGCAGTGAAATTCGATGCGTTTAAAATCACCATCGAGATCAATCGTTTTGCGACGTTTTGCTGAGATCACGATGACGTTCAGATGGTGAATAGCCTCGTTTACTAATTTGCGTGCGCGAAACGAAATTGAAAAGTAAAAGGCAGTAATCGAAGCGACGCGATACCGGTAGGTTATGTTTTAATTGGAAATTACGTTTTATATTTAACAACAAACAATTACGAAAATACGACACGGATAAACACACGTTGTCGTCGAGTGTTACAATTTTTCATCGGGTTAGGTTCACAAATTTGAATTTGAAATTAATATCGATCTCGACGTCGAGATATCGATCCGATGTATCGTGATTGAACGGAACACGAATTGTGCATGTCCGTTGCGGCCGTTGCTCGAAAGGACGCGACGTCGCCAAGAAAAAGAATTGTGCAAGATCGTTTCAAACAAACACTGTGTTCGTTAAACGTGATCTGGTATTCTAGTCCAATTAGTCCGGAGCATGCTTTTCCTACGTTCGACACTACGTGACGTAAGTGAATACGTTCTGAATTTTCCATACAATGCAAAATGAATAAATGCTGGTACAGTGAGATTGACTCTGATCGAAATTCAAATCTCGTGGTCGTCAGCTATGCGATTGCAATAACAACGGTGGTGGCACTGCTATTCCACGCGTAAGTAATTATTCCAATTTTCATTCGTCGATTTGCAAAATTTGCAACAGCCTTTCAACAATCTCACCGAGCTACTCTTGATCATTTTAAGAAACTTACGAGTAAACAATATGTCGGTGCGACGGGTATGACACGCGGCACGCTACAAGCCCGCCCAGATAATACAAGAGATAATACAAGGAATTACGAGATCATAGACACAACACAGGTGCGTATCGCGAGGGCAATGTTACGTAGCCGACGACGAGTTGAATTTTGAATCCGAAGCGTAATAACGCAAAGAACGTTTCTTTGAAAACGTCTAATTTTGTGTCGAGTCTTCGGTCGGTTTTTCATAGAACAATTTTTTACGTAACCGACCGTTCTCTTGCGAAGGAAAGTGCTCGTTGCCGCAACAACGAAAATACGGGGAACCTCGAACATTCGAATTTCTTACGACGATCGTGCGTACTATCGCCTGGCTCGCGATATTTCGCAACGTAAACTAGAAACGAAAACGTCGAGATCGTTATCGCGATCGATCTTCTAATCTAATTACGTAACCAAGCAAAATTTCAAGCTTTCTCGCGAATTCGTCGGGCGGCGATATCGCAACAACGAGTCCCACGAATCGCACTGGCACGTTTCACGTTTCTTGTCGGTCGATCGGTGAAAAGCAAAATTTAAGCATCTCGCCCGGGCGCCCCGGCCGGTAGTTACGGGCCTGTCGGCGGTTCTCAGTGCAACGACAAAACTCGTCGCGCACTACAGGACGTCAGGGGAACGCGCGCGCGAGAGAGAGAGAGAGAGAGAGAGAGAAAAAAGAGAAAAAACGTACGTCGATCCCGCGGCACGATGACGATGATATCGCACGGTGGTGAATACGCGGCATGAGAGTAGCGCGTAACACGCTACGAGAAGGAGGAAGAATCGTCGAGCAAGCTCGAGCATCTCCGCCTCGAGCCCCGCCCTGTATATATTTTTAACCGGATCTATCGAAAGTCTGGCCGGCGTGGCACACCGTGTTCGTTCGGGCAAGTGAGGTTCCTATTGACGTGCGGGAAGAAAGAAAAAGAATAAGGCCCAGCAGGACGCGGACAAAGGGTACAGGATACGGTGGAGCGACGCAACAAGTGAGGAAGTCCGCATCTCTTTCGTTCGGCCTGCACGCCACTGGTGAGTAACGTTTATTTCGATCAGCTGATTTTATTCGGTACGCCGGTGTGTCCGAGGCACCATGATCTAAGCGTGTGCTCCGCGTCTCGTGGAATCACGATACTGCGCAGCCGACTTTGCGCATGAATCGAGCCCCTTACGACTGACGACCCATTGGACGATCCCGGCAAAGATGGTTCAGATCGGTTAGGCGCACGTGCTTCGGCGCGCGCGTTTACGAACTATTGATATATACGTGTGCTCGTGGTGAGTAACGTTTTAGGTATTCGACATGCTACTCACCACGGAGCTGAATAGAATTACGCTTCGCGTTAAATCGACAGGTTGGCAGGTTCTCATATTGATTTAATATGGCGAACTTTCACCTTTTGCGCACGTCGAGGATTCTTTTGTCCCAAAATTGCCACATTTCCTCAGTTTTAAGTATACCCAGGCGAAACAAATGACAAGTCTGTTACTTCTCAGTAATTTCTATCCAATGATATCGACGAGTTCAAAAATAAAGCGACGAATTATCGTATACGGTTTGGTCACTCGTTATGGTCCGCAATCAGTTAGTTGCCAGCGCAAGTGATTAATATTACGTGCGATGGGAACTTTTTCTTTTTTTTTATTACAGTGCAATTGGATAATTTCAATTGTTCAATCGTTGAAGTTTACGAAAATTGGTATATTCGTGAGACGGTGACGTCTTTTTAAATACGCTCGCATACGGATAGCTAACGATGCCTCAATTGGTACATTACATTGAAGCAAAGCCAGTCGTAATTAATGTTCATTAATTTATAACCAACCCGGGCATTATGCATGATCAGTTTCATATAGCGTTTCATGTTGCTGGTAAAATACTTATTAACTACCTATTATAGCAAATTACACCCGGCCGCTCGTTCTGTTTCGTGTTTAATTAATTCACAGCGTGTAAACGGTATTTTCTAGTAGAACAAGGTTAAATTCTGTAACGTCGACGACACAGAGAATCGACGACAGAATTACGTTCGACAAAAGTATTCGAAAAAAAAAAAAAAAAAAAAGAACCACGCGTGCACTTCGTTACGAAACGAACGATGTACATACATGGCCGCTGAAACCCGGCGAGATTGTTGCGAGAAACTTCGATACTTTGCCTCGTGTGCGCGTGTGTTGTAAATCGTTAGGAAAATCGAAAGGGGGGAAAGTCAATAAGATGTAGAAAGGTATTGACCGATTTCGTGACAATAGAGAGTTTCGACATTTGTAAAAAAGAAAAAAAGAGAAAGAAAAGAAACGAAATCCGACGGGCAAGCTCACTCTAGATCAAATTGCATAATTTTGTTTACACGCGAGATGAAGCGGCTCTCGAGTCGCGTTTCGCCTCCGCGTTTTCCAACGAAGGTCTCTCGAATTCGTCGATTCGTGGCTCGAGAAACAGCGGGAGCAACGCTGTCAATTACGCACGCAAACTGATTTACTCGACAACGACGAAATTAAGGCTGACGTTAATGACCATGGAAATGGAAATTTGCGAGCGTCAATCAGATCCCCCCTTCTCTTTTTCTCTCTCTCTTTCTCTCGTTTAGCATCCTCGCGATCACACCAACTTCAATTTTCAATTTTGAGTATCGCCCAGGAGTGAAATCCGATATCGTTATCAGTAGACTGTTGCGAATTTTAGTTACAGTTAATTAAATTAATTGAAATAGTATTAAAAAGTCGTGTTTCACCTGGCAAATATTACTATAAAAAGTAGCATTTTTATGTAATAAATCTCCTACTATCCAATCGTAATATTTTCTTAACCTAACAACGTGGAATATGGAACATGTAGACTTTGATGATTTGAAGATAAAAGGAGAATTTACGAAACTTTACAAAATTATTCACTTTAAGGAAAGCCAGAAAAGTAGACAACATTCTTATACATTGGAAATAAACTTAGGATAATTTTCTTGGTCTTCCCCCTGTTTCTCGATACATTTAATCTAATGTCAGAAAAATTCCATTAATCGATTGGAATTTTTTTTTATTACTCTGTAATAAAGGTGGAAGGCTGTAGCGTGCTTTTAAATTTTCCATAAATGCATCAACGCATTAGACAATGACCATCCAAAAGGCAAATGTGTTCGAAATTTCGTAAGAATATTATCGTCGAAAGAGAGGAAAGTACATGATGACGGTGCGTGAGTTTTACCTTTGGTTGGTTTCTCAAATTCCACGGAAATCACGATCCATTCGAGTGACAATTGGAATTCCTAGTAAAAACGACTGTTCAATACATCAAACTAGCGTCAATATTGTTTCTCCTCTCCTTTTTTTTTTTTTGTCATTGATTTTTCTCATTATATCGATCATTCGTTCAAACGACAAATATCACGTGTGCAGCCGCGTAAAATCGGGAAAACGGCGGCTTCAGGCACAAACACCGGCGGAATTCGCCGGTATTTTGTACAAATATATAATTTTTACCAGCGTACGAGCATGCACGAGCTCTAGCGGTGAATCACGCGCGAGAATCGTGTGCGTGTTGGGTCGATCGTTGGATCGATTCTTTCAGCATTCAGCTCGCGTATCCGCGGATATTTCTCCACAGCGAGACCTTCGACGTATTCCACGGATCGTAGAATCGAAAACTACATAAAATTCTTCAGCTCTTCCCTCTCTCTCTCTCTCTCTCTTTTCCTTTGTCTTTCCCCTTGGATGATCACCATGGGGACAAAGTAAATTTGCAAGGATCCTCCGTTTGGACGAATCAGGCAGAGCTAGAAAGGCGGAATCGAGCTCGAATCGTTTCTTACATGGATCAGTTCGTCAATTTCTTCTTTCAACCACCTTCGATTACATAAGATCCTTCTCCGCGATCGCAGAAGCTTTCCTCGAGCGTTTTCTCGAAAATTTGTCCGAGAGATCACTTGCGGCGGTAGGTTTTCGTCGAGATCGATTCAATGCTCCAATTACGCCTGGCGATCGTAATCGAGCTTCGACGCGAAAGTGAAGTTCGCCGGACGGGGAGAAAGAAACGAGCACGGACGAATGATCATTTCGACGGCGCGTAATTCTACGCGGCTGTACGCCGAAACTTTCTCCCGTTGGGGCCCGTTCGTCGAGGAATTCCTCTCGCTGTCCTTGCGCGGACCGTTTCCACGCAACCGTGGCGAGAATCGTCCGGTCGAATTTTCATTTTCGAGACGACACAACTAAACTTCCCTAAATTATCTGTCGAACCCTTCCCACTTCGCCCGTATTCCTCTCTCTCTCTCTCTCTCTCTCTGTCTCTCTGTCTCACCTTCCTCGCTTTCGTCGTAGAATTCCAGATTCTCCACCTCGGAGATGTCATTGCGTAATTTCCCTCGTCCCTTTTCGCGAAAATCGAACGGAGCCAGTCTCGGGGAAAATCCAGAGGGCGACGCGGCGAAATGGCGGGTTGGGAGGGTTGGGAGGGTGAGGAGGAGCCTCGTTGCGAAAAATAATGTAGGTCAGGAGGCCTCGAGGCGCGATCCATCAGCTGACTGAAAGAAAAAAAAAAAAAAAAAAGGAAAGGAAGAAAAAAAGGAACGGGACACAATGTCGAGCATACGGAATCGCGTTGATCACGATTCAAAAACGGTACGAGCCGCTCCATTAAAGCTCCGGTAAAGAAACGTCGCAGGCACGTATCTACCGTTGTGCAACCGAAACTGTCCACGATCCACGCTCTCGACGCTTCTGCGACAGTTAGTTCGTTCGTTCGTTCGTTCGTTCGAACTGAAGTGAAACAGTAGGCCAAGGCTAAATTCTTTGTGCACCGCGGGTCCTCAGTTATCGGTCGATCGAGAAAAATCGAACGTGAGTGCGCCGCTTTGTCTCTGTGCTTCTGCATTTCGTCGCGCCGTGGAAACCAGGCTCCGCCAGCCGCTGTACCATCCACGTCCGACGCGGTGGCACACGGTGTCGAATAAATATTCCCGCAACAACAACAATAGTTTGGAGTTTCGGTCGTGTGAGATTTCCAACGAAAAAGACGGATCGAAAAAGCAGCGGCGCGCGCGTATCGCGATCAGCTGGTCATGAATGATCCAACGTTGCCGGTTACGTAAGATCGAGCGAATTGGGTCGTGTGCCATGTGGAAAACACAGAGCGAGAGCTCCTCGTGAAATTCTTCTTCGGTGCATTCGGGGCAATTGCTCGGCGTTCGACGTTCCATTCACTGGCCCACCGACACTCACGCACCCACCGCCCACCGTTCGCCGATTTCTGGACAGGTGGTTTTTCTTTTTCTCGTCGTGTTCGTGTGAACGATATATATATATATATATATATATATACACACATATATACATATATGTATATTCTTTCGTGCGCGCAACGCGAGGGAAATGGACTGGCCCGAAACTCGTAGGAGACGTGCGCCAAGTTGCTGCCCGAGCAGCTGCCCGTGAGAGAACAAGCACAGTACGTAGTAAGTATCCGTGTTGATCAATTCTACGGGGTGTCTTATTGAAATTTATACGAACCGGGGGTGCGGGGGGAGAGGCGGGGCGGCGCATTTGTCGCGAAAGTGTTTAGATGTCACTAGCGATCAATATTCGCTGCCTGGTACATTTTAGATGTAGACGAATGTAATTGTACTTTGATCTTTCTTTTTTCTCTCTTCTGATCCATATACATGCACGTGTCCAGGGATTAAACGTGTTTCAAACATCTGTTCAGAAGTAATTAACCCGTCAGAGTAAATTTTTCTCCGCCTTACGTAACGAATGTCGAATGAAACTGTGCGTACGTTTGCGAGACACGCGATGGTAATAAAACGAATCGCCAAGCGTCGTGGTTACTGGAGCTAAAGTTTTTCTCCTCCGAGATGAAGCTTCCGTTTTGTTTTGCCGTGCGGCGATTGTCAGTCTCTCGAAAAGGCTTGGCCGCAGCTGTTTTCGCCCATTTCACCTATTTCTGCAAAACTGTCGTCATTCGATCGACTTCGAGAATTACGCGATCGAACGTTGTTGCTGTGGTGTAATAAATAAACGGGAACGGGTTGAAAAAACGTGTGGTTCGTCGTGTGTCGCGCGTGACTGTCGGCGCACACGTTTTCGAATCACGCTCGGCTGTCGGTGCGACGCCACTGCGCCAGCCCTCTGTTCTTAACGAGAGGCATATCCGTTATCCAATTGAGCAACGAAATCTATTAAAACACGTTAATCAAATTTGACAACGAACGGCGAGTAAACTTTGAAACGTCAAACTTCTCGCCATCGCGGTGCTCTGTTAGCCGAGCTCTCTCGTCTCCAAATGCGCCGCGCGCATTTTATTTAATTTCGTTTAATTTAATTTATCTTAGCGACCACTCGGTAGTGCAGAAATATTTGAAAGTGGCAAAGTGTACACGCAACTCGTACGCTAAATTTTCAAATATTTGAGCCTTTCGTGGATGTTCTCTTCTGAGGAAGCGTATCTGCACGACGATAGGTGTGCATCGCAAATATAAAAAAAGAAAAAGAAAAACGTACTCGCGCTGACGTTCAAATTTTGATAATTCGATCGTCGATCAAACGTGGCGAAAAAGACAGTGGAATGCAAATTTCTCTCGGCAGAAAAAAGAAAAATTGGCAAATCACTCGCTTCCAATTCGTAGGTTTTGCACGTATCTCGGCACTTAGAGGATAAATAACGTCGACGCGCATCGATTTTTACTAGGAGACTACGAATTCCAAGTTGTTGACCAATAGTCCATGATTTCTCGATCATTCGGGTGGAACTGTCCGCGGAGGAAGGTTACAAGGAGAGTTCAAAGACACGTGCTCGTCTATCTGTGCGTGTATAGCGTGTCGGTGAATAGCACACGAGCGACAGCCGCGGTCTGTTTTGAATTTGAATAATCGTTAATCGCTAAGGACGCTCGCGGTGAATATGTTGACGAAATTCTTGATCGTGACGTAGGGATTCCACTTGCCTCGAGCATCCCTCGCGATCTTGAACCTATCTTGAACTTAATACAGCCTGAAAACCGGCCTTCTTCTTCCACTCCATGCAAATAAGAAATTTATAATGGCCTGATCGAACGCTGGCCGAATGGTCTGTCGCAATGTTTGCTTCGAGAATACGCTCGCTCGGACTTCACGGAAATTATACGCCGCGTTTTGTCAAATTTACTGAAACACACGTGTGTCGAGGGACCAGGAATCCGTGTATTTCAATGTTACACGTTCTTTTTTTTTTTAATTATAATCTGTACGATACAAGTGTCTGACCATCTTCATTTTATAGGTAATGCACGAAATGTGAACTTGAACGAAGAAACTTTACATTTGTAATTTTTATTAGTGATTGATCGCTCCAAATAGAAGCATTCCACGTACAGGTGGATGATTTTTAATGTGCGTCTGACGCATTGGGAGATTTCTTTATTTCTGACGCACATAATCGTCGAGAAGACGTACAACTACGTTAGCTCATTTTGTGCACACTTTCAATATTTATCGCGGGTAGTTAAATTTTCAAGCTGTCACATTTTAGAGTATTCAATTCAATTGCAATATTTCCAAGTCGCATCCCAATACAGTCAAATGTTTAAGTTGTACATCTTACAACATAGTTATTGATACGTCAACGCTTTGCAGACTCTTCGCCAATTTCAGTATCGAGACTGTACTTTTTTTAATTTTATTTTATTTATTCATAGTACATAAATAACTAAATTATAATAATATAATACATATTTTCTGCGTTGTAATATTCACATAATAATATAATACACATTGTTATAATTTAGTTATATACATCACAGTTATACACATATTATTTATTATTTAATTATTTTCCTATGATAATCTACCAATTCATTGGTTTTTACAATAGTATAAATTACATTCCTTCTTGTAACAGACTATCCGGTTGGATTATCAATAACATTGATATGGCCATAGTCATACATAATGAATACTCGTCTATCTGAATCACATTTATAAAAAAAATAAAATACCTTTCTCTAGATGATCGACTTCGCTGTGTGACAATAGGAATGACAAAAAAAAAATCACTCGTTATGAATTTATCTTATCGAGGCTAAGGTATAGCACGTGTAAGACTCTTGAGCGAGGGTGTACAAGTATGCAAGGTACACCGTTGTCCCTGTATTAAAAATTATACGAATCGAGAACCGGATTGTACACGTGTACAATCTCTGCCTGACTAGCCAACAAGTTTGGAACTTCGTCACATCCTGGTCATTCCTCTTCTTCTTCTTCTTCTTCTTCTTCTTCTTCTTCTTCTTCTTCTTCGAATTATGACCGGTCGATTGCTGATGATTTCGGTCTTTCTATGGCATACACAAGGTCGCTCGTTCAACTTGCTCGATAAAATCGTCTGTAAGAAGACCGAATGGGATTTTTGGAAATGCCCGAACCATCGCCAGAATGTGGCTTCAGAGACACACGCACACAACACACAGAGAAAAAGTGAAGTAGTAAGCAGCAACGAAGTTGCACCACACGCCGGTCAAAAGCGTGTTGCTTCGTTGCGAAACGTACCCGTGATACATATTACGTGCTCGCTGGATTTGGCGATCGGACAGAAACGGCGCGCGACATCCATCGTTCTTCCCCAATAATCAGAGCTCTCTGATACCGCCGCACGTTCTCTCTGAAAACATTCGCGATCAAAATGACTGGTGCACTGGTTTACGTGGAAACCGATGAATCAGTTCGTGCACTGTCGCAAACCGGGAGATGTATTTTTAAATGCGATTTCACTCGCGGTTTATTTTCGACCGTGAATTTTTCGAAAATTACCCATTCATTGGCAACGCGGAACTTGAACGCGTGGGAGGAGCAAGTATATTTTCCGAGAGAGATTGATAATGAGAGATAATTTTTTGGCATATTCGTATGTTTATGTACTTCTGATGAAAAATTATGGGAATGATCGTGCGATAAATCAGAGGCGAGTCGCGGAGGGAATAATAAAATAAAGGGAAAGCTCATCTTTGGAAAATATTAAATTCTCTTGTCTTACTCTTTTTTATTGCCGCTTGCTCGTGAACTTTTAAATATAGTTATTTGGTTATGTATGGACGGTTTTAGTAATTTATATTAGACCGGTAAAAGTCAAGATAGGCATATTTGATTCGATGTTGTGTTTGGCGTTGACCGTAATACTGATTAGTAACGAAATTGAATTGAATTAAAAATTTCAAAATTGAATAATTAAATCTGAAGTTGTTATATATATATAAGAGAGAAGACGTTCTTAACTTTTAAGCGCAGTATATATACATATATACATGTATACATGTCTCCTCTCGTCAAAATATGAATCTAAATTCGAGTTATTGTTGAAATATATGCACACTCCAGATTCGATATTCTTTGCGCAAACAATTATGTATGTCTCGCGACGAAGAGCAAACGATCTATAATTGCGTGACTCGTGTTTTACTCTCTATAATACGAAAATTAAACACACTCTAGCGCAATTCCAGTTGCAAAATACAAACTCGCGACACAGAGAGGAAACGCGTAAATGGCAGATGTGATTAAGAAATTTTCTCGTCGTCAATATTTAACAGCAATCACTGTCATTTTCATTGTCAGACGACAAAGTTGCAGTACATCGTTTTTCAGAATTGTAGCGCGAAACCGGTCGCGTTAATTTACAAACATGTTCGGACACGGCGCGCGGTGTATTGATACAAGAAAGAGTCACGTAGCTCGATATTAATAATACATTTGATTCAGTATCGGATTCGAGTAAACTCGTAAATGTCGTCATTCCTGAAGGAGGAGGAAGCATTCCACGCCACTTTGTCGAAAGTGGACGACAGATGGACGACTCGAATAATAAAGGCGAACAAGAATCCAAAGTGGTGAACCTTGCCCGGGGATATACTAGGCGAAACGCAAATTTGTCAGGCCGCCTCGAAGTTCTCGAATTCGAATTCTAATTGAGCCGTTAAAGGAAATATTACAAGGATGGAAGATTTGCTTAGCGATCAATTTTTTAATTGACACTGAACGAAAGGTAAATGAACTGTTTGTATTTCGTGCAAGTTCAACAAGGATCGTACACACGTTTTAAGTCTTTAAACCGATCGTGATTTTCTCTGTCTCCCATTTTTTCTCCTTTTTCTTGAAACGCATTTCACAGATGGCATGATCCTCTATCGGATGATTGCTCGTCACCGTTGGCCAAACTAACGAAAACCTTCCATCGACTTCTCGATCATCGATCAAACACACACACACACATACACACACTCGTTAATGTCTACGTTTTTCTGCGTTGTAATATTTACATTTGTCAACATTGTATTTCCTCAACAGTCACATTTAAATTTCACAACGTCATTTACCATCACTGTGATCATTTTTGTAAGCATTAAGATTTTTTTTTTCTTTTTTTTTTTTAATATAATGTATATACGATTAGATCAAGCTATAAATAATTTATAGATTCGTCACGAAAAATCGAAAAATTTTGTATTTTTTTTTTTTTTCTCCTTCGTTTCTTGGCTCTTCAACCTTCGCCCGGTTGTTTGATTGGCTCGTTCGAGATCGACGCGTAGAAACAGGAATGCATCTTTAGCAAGTCACGCTTGATATTTCGAAGATGAGGCTAACGCGTCGCTTTACTTGGTCGATATGATTTCAAACGTTCTGCAGCTTTCACTTTTCGACAGGACATTTTCCAATCGTACAATCGAAACTGATGTTATCGTGAAAAGCGGAGTTGCGTGCACGATCTCGGCAATTAAAAAAAAAAGTGGCATAAATCCGGGAGTATAAAGGAAAAATTCTCCATACGAATTGGAAATGAACCGGTCGTCGCAGTTTATGATTTTGAAAAGATATTATGTACGTGAAGTCAAAATATATTTCACAAGCTTTAGAACCGCGGCATCATAATGAGATGGTTGTAACTTGAACGTAAATACGAGGAGAAAGAAAATAGAAAACGCGGGGATAGCTGACATTTTAGCCATATCGAGTGATATTTAGGTATAATTTGCAAAGACGATTAAATTTAACGTCGATGAACGCAAAAAGCATCGACGTGAAAACACGTAGGAAATTGTTAAACAAGAGGATGCACGATTCTCCCCAAAATTGCTTCACACGATGGCAATTTGATCATCTATCTTATGAAAATCAGCTCGTAGGGATTAGCATTTGAAGCAAGTTCCCTCGTCACGTGTACGATTCACTTACGAAATATGAATCTGTTCCTTGTCCCTAACGATACTCGAAGGTGAAGTTAGCGAACCAACTAACAACTTTTACTCTATACGTACACGGATTCAGCCACTGTACGAAATATATACCAACAAAGCTCTCCTCCTTTTTTTCAACAAGTTTTGCTCGAAAACGTTACGTTCGACGGCACGAAGAACGAAGCGAGTAACGATCGAGTCTCCACTCCTCTCGAAGGAGATTGTAATACACAGAGGCGAAGGAGGAGAAGGAGGAGGCGGAGGAGGAGGAGGAGGAGGAGGCTGGTAGGTGAAATAATCAGATAGGAAAGAAAAGCAGAAAGATCGCGAAGGGCGGCAAGAGGTACGCGACGAATGTTGTCCGCAATGTCCATGAAGGTGGCCGGTCTCGCGTCAAGAGTCAAAGGATCGCAAAAGGTAGAAGGGATGCGATACCAATATGGCGGCTCGTTTAAAAGCAATCCGCCAGCGTAGCCGCTGTCAGTCCACAACTTGGCACGACGGCAGCGCGTTCGTTCGTACGGATATAATCGGCGTCGCATACGTAAAAAGCGCGAGCGTAACTCCGTCCCCTTTTTTCTTCTCCTCTCGTTTCTTTAGTTTCCTTTTTTTCTTTTTTTTTTTTTTTTTTGTTTTTTTTCAAATTTTCGTTCTCCCTCCTTCTTTCATTTTCGTTGTTGATCCCTTCCTCCTTGGTTTCACGTTCCGACAAAGAGAGAGAGAGAAAGGGAGATCGAGAGGAAGGATCGCGTTGCCGATCTGTAAAATCGTCGCGAATCGTCGGCCCGTCGTGCATCTGACAAAGCCTGGTCTTCGTTCGTTCGTTCGTTCGTCGAGTCGAGTTCGTGCAAATCCGAGAGATAAAGCTTGGCTTCGAGGTTCACCGAGGGAACATTCGTCGAGGAATTTCTCGATCCAGCAGTGGGACACGAAGGGAGAAGAACGAGAAGCAGAGAGTGTGTATCGGATTGTTCAGAGAGAAAGAGAGAGAAAAAGCGGTAGAGAGAAAGAGAGATAGAAAGAAAGAGCGAGAGTGAAAGAGAGAAAGAGAGAGAGAGAAAGAGAGAGAGAGTGGGAAAGAGACGATTACGTGAGACAACTCTGCTGTCCTGTCTTCGGCCGATCGTCCGGTAAGTGAGCTGAAAGTAACGCTGCCACGCTCGCTTCCAATGGAAGCGCGACCACTTCGCGCGGTTGTTTTTCCCTTCTGGCGTGACGTAACGAATCGACGACGCCATGTCCACGCCGCGGAAACGATTTCATCGCACGCGCCTACTCTTTGCCGATCCGCTCTCGCTGAAACGACAGTTTCGCACGGTTTGCACGGGGTTTTATTTCTACGCCTCGCGCCAAACACTGCGAACGCGAACGATTACGCGGTTTCTCCCCCACCCCACACCTTTTTTTTTTCTTCTTTTCCCTTTCGTCTTCGCCGAAACTCCGCGAATTTCCAAGGGGAACGCGAGGATCGTCGCGCGACACGTTTCGTTTGAAGTAACAACTCGAAATAACAGGCTGTTTCCACTGTCATAGTTAAGATAACACGTTGCTCGATCGCCATCATTAGCACAGTAGCACAGATCTCGAGGATCGTGATCGTGGACGACGAAGAGATTGAAACGAGAAAAAAGCGACAGCGAGTTACATACTAACGCGCGATCGTTACGTCTTATCGACACGAGTGTTGCACGATACCGCGGACAGATATAATTGACCAAGGAAAAAAAAAATGACGGTATACGTACACGCGCGTGTACTCTTATTGTGTTGACATCATCGTCGAAACAATGCCCGCCAGCTCGGCGGCGCTTCGCACGTTCGCCACGCGCGAATTCATAAGCGTTCGAAATCGCTCCCGACAGATAGACGGTGTTGTAGCCATGCGTAACAGCTGGTGTTTTCTCCTGGTGTCAGAGCGAGCGAACACTGATCGACTCGTAACATCACCTTCTTGGACATTGGCTCTAGGTACGCTAACTACTTGGAACGTTTCCCTCTGCGGGTGACGTCTTGCCTCTATGTTCAACCCTGTGAGTCACGAGCCACGCGAGCTGCCGATTTAACTTCGATTCACGTTTCTACTCCGTCCCGTCGAATTCGAGGGCCACGCTTGAAACGTTCAGCCGCGTTAACGTTCTTGCGTCGGAATGACTCGCGTCGAGAATTTCTCGTTCCAAAATTTTTCTCAGTTTCGAGTATATTTGAGTGAAACAAATGACAAATCTATTACTTATCCAGTAATTTCTAATCCGGTGATATCCTGTCGAGCTGAAAAGGAAAGCGACGAATTACTGTATACGTTGTTCGGTCACTCGTTATGGTCCGCAATCAGTTGCCAGCGCAATTGGTCAAACGTGGGCATTTCATTTTAGAATCGAGGAGATTTTGATTCAACCTTCTTGCGCTGGAATGACGTGCAGGTCGAGAATTTTCTATTCCAAAATTTGTAACATTTTTCTCAGCTTTGAGTACGTTTGAGTGAAACAAAATAGACGAGACAAATAACAAATCTATCGCTTGTCAATCATTTCTATCCGGTGATATCGTACCGACGAGTTCAATAAGAAAGCGTCGAGTTATTGTATACGTTGTTCGGTCACTCGTTATGGTCCGCAATCGTGGTTTTTACCAGCGCAAGCGGGCTGAGCGTCAATGAAACATTTCGACAGCGAGAATTTCCATCTCAAAGTTTCTCTGGTCGTTGGTCTTTTAAAATGGAAAAACTTTGATTCGATTCGACACTCGATGTTCTTTGTTACGTACGTACATACTTGTGACAGTTGCTTCAGATATTTTCTTTTTTGATACAACCAGACTCTACCCGTGAGCGGTAAAAGTTAATGTGTAAAAGATAGAAAAATATTTATACTGTGTTTAATAATCTTTATAATATTATTGTTATTAATATAATAATAATATTTAGTTAATTATTTTGCATAATGCAATATTTACTTCGTATAATACAACTGTTGGATACTCAAGCCAGATATTCAACTATTCATTCAAGTATTGTAAAACTGTGTAATTAGTTACTTTGGTTACTAGCTTGAACGATACAATTTCCATTATAAAAAGAGCGGATTATATGAATTATATTTATATATAATATTATTATATTTATGATATATTTATTTATTATATTAATATTTATATAAAAATATAGAAATTATAAAAATCGGATTATAAAGGGAACGGGGCAGGGTCGAAGAAATTTTCGAAAGATCTTTTGATTTCGATTGATCGGATCGAAAAGGCGTTGACATAATCGCGCTATTGACTACATTGTCTGTGTACGTATGTACGTATGTACACTTTAAATGTCAATTGCTCTCGATTATTAAATGCCCGAAGCAATAATAATAACAACGTTCCCCTTTAAACTTTTAACGTCTCCGACATGATAATTTCATTGAATTCAGAAGTCATGCTAGATAAAGCCAGGAGGCTTTGTATCTGTCATGTTCGATAGAAATTCCCCGGCAGATCAGTTAAACAGAGTCTATTGAAATACACTCGTGACCTGTTGCTGTCAAAACAATTAGGAGTTGGATTAGATATCGGATGTAAATTTCATTTTTAAATGCAATTAATCACAAATGTTACATACTACAAGCAAAATGTTGAACAGTGTATGCACGTTAGATTATGCACGCGTTTCATTATCAGTTTCGCTTTTAATTTTTCCAATGTTTATTCGTTCCGCAATCGCGCAAGTAAAAAATACGAAATCGCAGAAGCTGACAGAGAAATTGAATTCCAAGCAATGAATCACGACACACGGGTCAATCAATCACGGATGTCTATGTAAATTTGTATAATATCAAGCATTTAAGAAGTAAGGGTAAATGTCTCGTGGCTGGAAATGGATTATCGATTCATCAATTTGGTAATTAGAATTAGAAATTTCTCACCTATATTTAACACCAGAGCTACGATTAAAGCACAAAATTTCAGAGATGAAAGAACAAAATAGAGAAACTCTATTAATACAATTTGAATCTCTTTAAAAGTACATTTCTTTTACGTCTATAAGATGTCTGACAAATATTATAAATTGGTCATTCTGATCTTTTGACTTTGGCAGTTTCAGTGTTGAAAGAACATATGTGTAGTCTTGTATACAACAAAATTTACATTACAACAACAGCAATAATGACACTTTATAAAATAATAATTTTCTATACTTTCAAGCGTCGTGTCATTTCTCAGAATTTGTACAACATGAATTAACAGAGATACTCACGAGCAATGTCGTTTTTCGACACTGTACAAAACTTCATTTTATTTAAATTATTATAATCACTAAATGGCAATGTTTGTTAAATTTGAAAAAAAAGGCATCGCTCGTGGGTACCAGAATATATAAATAAATCGGGCCTCGTGTTTATTGCTCGATATATTTGAAATTTAACAGATGTACATATGTCGATTCCTGCGGCTGACTGCACAAGATAATTTTGATTTTCGTAGAATTCATCGATGTTCGTCGTACAAACCATATGTTAACGTTGATCGAGACTGTTCGTTTCAAACGAAGGATCGCTTTTTGTATTCCTTGGATTCGATGCGCGATTCGAAACGCATATTAATCGCGAGTGGTCGTTATTTGGAAAGATTGACAAGTGAAGGAAACAAGTCTTAAATCTGTCTCGGAATTGCCAATTCGAATCTCGAAGCTGCAACGTCCTTGTACGATTGACCGACTTCTTGAGAAAAATACGAACGTTCAAAAAACGTTCGTTATCTTGCTTGGCGATAATCAGTGTAATGATTTCTAATTAATGTCAGTTGAGATGGCAGGAACGAGTTTTCGAATTCTTTGCCACTGATTGCGACGGACGAAACGATTGGCGAGGAATAATTTTGATTCTATTTTGACAGTCAGATTTGACAAAAATTTGTAAATTTGACTCTTTTTTTTTTTTAATATTCAAACGTGACGATTAGACCGTATTATATATATTTGTGAGAATACGATTGGTAGAGAATTGCTTTATGCGTTAAATATTACAGAAAACAGTGTGTTTCGAATATTTCGCATACTCGTTTCTATCATAGCGCGCTTCACGTTCCAAAACTTCTTACAAGTTCATAAAATTATGAATGTATGCTCGTAATGTTTCATTTAAATGATGAGTATCCATTTTTAAGGAAAATTTCATTCGCTTGCAAGACAGAACACATTCTCAGTCGCATTATTCCAAAATGAAATTTTCAATACGTATAAAAGAAAACGGAGGCGAGATTTAACGAGTCCGAGATTTGCATAATCGAAGCTTTACATTTCGATAAAATCAAACTGTTATGTTTGTCTGGGCATCGTCATATTTATTTGCATTTCATAAATTTCCACGAATTTCAGCTGGCAAAGAAAACACTTCGTTTCCATACTTTTGTAATTCGGCTGTGAATTTTTTTCCATTTATAAGTAATTCCAAAGTTCAATATGAAAAAATTGTATTTGTAAAATATCCAACAGGACAATTTTACATTCACACCTAAAACAATTCTCTATAATTCGTTTCAGTTATATCCTCGAAAATGTGAATTTGTGCTAATTAAAAAATTTCATAAAATATCAGATTATATTTCTTACAATGTTAGATTGAATTAAAAATTTGTACTAGTTGCTATTTAAAAATTCATGGTCATAGTACGCAGTAGACAAAATAAACTGTAATCCACAAGGTTTCTGCAGAACTTAGATTTGATTGAACTAAGGTTCAATGAAATTTGAATAGGCCAACTAGATGAAAATTTTGGTTCTGTGCTCAATTTTTCATCTCATCTTCATTCTATCGCCAATCTCTATCTCCGTCGAGAATAGCGCAAAATTAAAACTTTACATTCTCGCGATGTAAATTGTGATCCTCGCCTCCGTGTCACCCGAGGATTAAAAATGCATAACAAATCGGCAGTCACATTCGCGACATACTACTAGTTAATAACGCATGTTTCCTCGACAAACGACGTGTGTGGTAAAGTATTCCTTATTCAAATATGTACCACCGAGGAACGGCTTGATCGTCTGACCTCCGCCTTTGACAGCCTTGAATGAACATGACACGGAAGTTTTTGACCGTCACGTAATTCGCGATGAATTCGAAATGGTTACTTAAAGTTTAAACGTTGCGTGTGCCTATTTGTGTATTTACATACCGACGAAAATAAATCGCGTACTGCCTAGACATCGTGCATTATCGAAGCAACATATCGTAAAGTCTAACTTGTTATTAGTTGTAAGGCGGATTGGTTAATTTTTCTTTTTCTTTTTTAACTTCACTTTCAGTTCCCTGTTGATAAAAAAAAGAAAAAAAAGAAAAAAAAATTGAACACTTGCAATTAGACATCGCGGAATAACTTGACTTGTCTTCGAGTGACGCTTCTTCATTTTTAATCTGTCCGCGATATAAAAATATTGCTCGCGGTATCGTTGGTAAACTCTGTGGATTTTATATACGAGTGAAGAGTCAATAACAGATGAAAAATTATCAATACTTCGAACTGTTGTAATTCCATACAGAAAAAAAAAGAGAAGAAATCTCATAGCGATTCACTTGGTACGATTTTTTAAGACATGTTTCTACATTGTGTATAGTGGGTAGAGTAAGGACATTTTCATTCTGGAGAATTGCAAAAATTCAATCATCGAATAATTATTTTCTCGGCTACATCCGTCGTGATCTTGAAGGATTGGGATTTTCTTTTTACAACGACCCCTTCGCTGTACGATTCTTTTTCATTTTATTGGACTTCGAATATCAGGGTTGAACGAGAATGTTAGTCGTTTAACTCTAATGTTCAAAGTTTTGTTTAGACAAAATACAGCAAACGTTAAGGGATCTTTGCAGGGAGAAGATTTCAATCCTCAGGGACTAGTCGTGAAAAATATTTTTCATCGTTCCCATGATTTTCTTTTTTTCACGGGATATTGACAGTCTTTGTGTCTAATTTATAGATATTTATATATTTTTATATTTATAAAATAGTAAAATGAACGAACATGTTTTTTTTCGACAACGATAAATTACCACTGAACCCATATCCACCGATCTAATGCAAGGCAACGAATGTTGATTAATTCGAACACTTTCGTTATTTGTTAAAATCAAGAATCGATAGTTTCGGGCAAAATGATCGTTTCAGCGTGCTCATGGCACTTATCTGCTTAGTTACGTATTACGTGAGAGGACGTTGCGACACCCCGGCAAATTTTCTGAAAGAAACCATAAACTAGTTTTGCTTTCTCTCTGTATTTATTATTTTTTTTTTTTCATCAACTTCTCGCCAGATTGTTGGCTAGATTTTTGCATCGGCGATGTAGACCGAAAAAAAGCAATCGATGTTAATTGTAACATTCCAACGACCGCTGACAAAACTCCATCGAGCGAGAAAGATCTTAACGCGATCGTTGCAATTGAAACGATTGATAAATTCATTCATCGACGTATTCACGTGAGTGATCCAATTATATGGTTTACTGTTCCGTATCGTGATTGATAGATTATAGATTACAGATATACATATATATATACACACAGACTCGGAGGAAAACTTGCAATTAGAAATGCGAAATTATGCAGAGCAACATGTAACTGAATTAAAGTGCTCGTTATCGTTTCTAACGCGAGTGCAATTCTGTGTTTTTACGAACGTGGCTAGAAAAAAAAAAACAGAAAAAAATTGATTCCTTCGTATCGGCTAAACGCTACGACAAATGGTAAAATTGGAACTGGAAAAACTTCATACGTTCCCACGGTAGTTCGGTGACTTACGAAACTCTGAAATTTCCGAAAATGTATAAGTGAGAATTCCCATTCGCGGTCTATCGATAAACGAAGTAAATCTCCGCGCTTTTATTAATACGTCGATCTATCGAGGACGTCGAGTTCGCGCAACACTACATTTGCAATTTTTTTCAATAAATCTACATTGAGAAATTCTGTTTCTTAACGCAGCCAAGGTTATGAAAGGAAATTCTATAAATTTGTGAGACATAAAGTGCCTGTGATATATGATCGTAACGTTAATGCGTTAATGGAATATATAGGACGAAGGAGATAAAATAATGTTAATTGGCATACGGATTTTATAGTCGACGAACTAACGAATTTGTGTTTTATCTTGCATTTACTCTCGAGGAGAATAGAAAAGGATAAAAAGGGCAGAGTAGATAGAAATATACGTAAATCCGTACTCTGAACGACGAAGTGAAACTATATTAAATTAAAAGGCAAAGAGGTTTTTTGTAATTTTCCATTTTCACGGCACTTTGTTCGTTAACAACTAGAACCACTGTGAAATTGCAATGGTTGTAATTCTTCGAATATCTTCACAAGATAGTGTCGAAGATTTTGATGTAATCTTCATTTTACAAACGACACTTCATTCAAGATCACATAAATATATAAAAACAAATATATAAAATGTTGATAGTGTTTTCTCTAATGTTCGATGTGTAAAACAATTTTCCAACCAAGTTCGGCTTTTTTAATTATGTATTTTCGAAAATATGATGTAATTAATATAATTTTATATTATAAGTATACTTAAATTATTAATTATATTAAATTATATTTTATATGAAATAATAAAATATAATATTGTAAAAATATTAAATATTTTTACTATTAATTATATCAAATTACATAAATATCACATAATTAAATACAATTTAAAATATAATATTGTACAAATATTAAATATTTTCATTATTAATTGTATTAAATCGCAGAAATCATATATAATTAAATACAATTTTTGCATAAAAATCCGCAGTCTGATCATCATGCTATAACTTCACTTTCTCGCACTTCTCTTCAATTTATCGTCGTCCTGACCATCTTGCAAAGTGAAACAGCTTAATCGCAAGCAAGACCACGCGGTTAGTACAAATTGCAATCGTCTGCAAGAAGATGACACTTTCAAACAGTTTAACGCCACACGCGACACAGCGTTTTCTTCATTCTTCGTACAACTATTCGTTACCCGGTATTTTACCTATTTTCGCGCATATTGTTCGCTAATATAATCGACGTAAAAGACAGGACTTTGATACGATCGTTACATAAGTGTGCATGAGCATACGTCTTCTTTCTAATCAACATACGTACTATTAAATCATAGTGGCTCTCGGCACTCCGTGCACTTTCCCCCGTGCACTTGTTAGTACAGGCAGCTCGACAAATGGATTTGCTTAGCTTTGATTTTCTGGGGGGAAGAAAGGTCGATAGGTTACACTCGCATCTCTCTCGATGAAATTCCAGAAGCGAAAGAGGAGGAGAATGACAAAAACAAATACGTTCGTCGAGCATATTTCGCGCGAATCCTTGTCGTCAGAAACACGTTTTCTGATGAATTATACATTGTTTCCTGTCTTCTTGTTTGCTTCTTTTCATCGATTGGTTTTCCTTAATTTTTCCTTTCCGCGAAAACGTGGTGAAACATTGCCGCGTGTTATTTTGTGGAACACTCGATTATACCGGTGTCGAATGGAAATCTTCACGCCAAGAGGACTCTCTCGACTGTGAAAGATCATTGCACATGTTCAATCAACGCTAGAACCACCGAGAACTAGAGTATAAAAATTGTAACAAGGAATATAAAAAGATTTATGATACGATAACGAACACGAACTTTTATTCATATAGTTTACAAAAACCACTCGAATTTAAAAAAAAATATAACATTGTAAATCCGCAGAATTACTCTGAAAAAAATTATAAATTGGTCATTTTGACCGCTTTAGTAGTTTTGGTGTTAATCGACACGATGTCGGTGCATTTGTTTTCTGAAATGATTATTCTCCCAATTGAAATTACTTCTCTTGAAAGTGAAACTGAAACTTTGCCTTCCGGCGAAGTACATTGAGAGAAAATCCTGGGGGATTTCTTCTTCAATTTAGAAAGAATTCAAAGTGCAAATCTTGTTCTTTAGGAACGAAATTCTCGAGGAGAACGCCTGCAACCTGTTATTGCCTGTGGTGATCGTAAAATGAGTAATCGTAGAACGATGCAAAAGTATCGGGATCGTGAGATTCAGCTTGCAACGCGAGACACGCATTTACGTAATATCTTCACGTTACGTTTTTTTTTTTCTTCTTTTTCTCTTTTTTCTTTTTTCGTCCCGATACAACGCGGCATTCTTAAATTTCTAATTCAGTTGCAAGAATGTCACGTAATGAATTGAATCGGACGTGACCGTGGCTGCGATTTCTCCTAAATATCGTTGAAATTTCGACGAAATCCGTTGTCATTCACGCGGTATATTATCGTCACGAAAATGTGTTATCGATAGGCGGCAATGTTTCTTCCATCGAAATCGAGGAGGAATGATGTCACACCTCGACAAAGCGGCAACTTTACGTTGAACCACATGGAACGTGTCTCTTCCCACTAAGTCATTTGCATTATTCACAAATCAATTTACGCCACTGAATTCTATTGAATTCCCACGTTGCGAGTTACACGAAGGAATCTGAAAGATTTGCTCAGCATTGTCGTCCTATGATTTTATGAAATTCCTGTCGTTCAAAATACAATGAATTTTGTAAGGATCTTTCACCAAGGTCCTGGTTTCTTTCGATTATGCTCCGAAAAATACAATCTTGTCTACTTCGTGGTAAACCGTCGTTTCCGAAATATAGAAATTTCATTCGTCCTCTTTGCACGTTTTCAGTCTTTCTTCTTTTATCTTCTTCGTCGCTGTACTACTTAATTTTCTGCATAGAAATTTTACTCGTAGTTCTAAAATTGATCTCTGTCCAATGAATCTACTACTCTCTTGCATATTATATTTGTATTATAATTTGACAAAAACGACAACTTTGTTCATATATGGGCTATCTTTGCTTTAGTCAAATTATAAAAATTGTATATTATGTAATTGAAATATAATTAAAATTATAAAATATTATATTATTATATATATTACAATTACATATATCACTTTCTTCGTAACAGACGATTCAACTATCTCTTTTTTTTAGTCAAATTATAAAAATTGTATATTATATAATTGAAATATAATTAAAATTATAAAATATAATTATTTCAATTATTATTTTAATTATATAAAATATAATTAAAATATAATTAAAATTATATTATATTATATTATTATACATTGTATTATATTATATTATAATTACATATTATATATCACTTTCTTCGTAGCAGACTATCTCTTTTTTTTGTCAAATTATAAAAATTATATATTATACATTATATTATATTATTGTATATTATAAAAATTTCGTTCCCCATTTTGTTCGATCAACACAATGGATTTCTCTAGCTATATCTATCGCTGCACATTCGACCTCGCGTCGTTACTCGTAACGCGATAAACGTAAAAAAAAAAAAAAAAGATCGCATTATTTCACGTTACGCAATGATATTTCGTTTCCGCGACTTTTGCACGTTGTTTCGTTGCCCACCGCGTCCTTTCGCCGTCCATCGCGAACAACGTCGTAAGCTCGTGCAACGCGTTACGCGCGATAAAGCTGCTGGTTGCATGTTTCCTTTCGTTTGGTATATCCGGTTGGTAGAAGGCAGCGTCTTCAATCCGCCTCGAGCCTTTTACAAACACCAATCGATCGCCTCCTCCGACCGATGGCACATACTTGGAATTAATGCGCGAATAATAACTGGCGGGCAGATCTCTTGCGACCAACGCCGGTGAATTTATTTTGCAATAGAGGCGACAAGGCTGAAGCTGCTCGGCAAATACGTGCATTTTGTAATACCCTCGATCGGGTTCGTACTCTCCATTCGGCCGATATGACGGATCCATCGGAGAATGCAATCTCGAGGATGGATATTGCGCGATATTGGGTTTATCGCAATTTACGACAATTACAATTCGCGTTGTGTAATGTGCAGATGGAAGTGATAGAGTGAAGAGATTGTAAAATCTTTTTAGTGTGCACGTTTTTGTTTTTAACGACCAAATCTAGAAAGACTTATTTCAGGATCGATTATTAAGTTGCGGACGTGTCGATTATCTTTTCACAAAACAGAAGAGAGTTAGTGAAATGTGAATAAATGTACGAACTTATATTCTGTAATATAAAATTTGGTTAAAAACTCTAGATTATGTATCATCAACGATGATGGAAATTCATTTCGAAATATCGACGCGACAGTATTCGCGCGTGCGAAATATACTAGACGCGGTTCCAACTGGATCAATCGGTGACCTTGCTCAACACCTTGCTCTGACGAAAGGTGTAGATTTTAACTCTGTTTCTCAATATTGGAGCTACGGAAAGACATTTGAAGGATCGTTCGCTGTTACATTCATCTTCCGTATCCACGTTATCTTGCAGATTAAGAAGAAATTTGAAGACGCGCGATATTCAAAAATATATAAAATCTTGAAATCATGCTCTTACGATATTTCGCGGCGAGGGCAAATATTTATATATTTCCTTAGACTGCTGCCTCATCGATCGTTGTCCGATATTGCACAAAAATCCCGCGGGTATCTATTTATACTACGACAGATCGTTGCTTGATCCTTAATGGGTTAAGTGTGAATTCGTGGCGCGAAACGAAGATCAGAGCCAATTGCCAATGACTCGAGGTTCGTTCGTTTTTCTTTCCGCGTACGACGAAATTACGTATTTAATCGGCGTCGTGAATGCAGAAACTATCGTGACCTCGACACGGTTTCGTTCGGCGATTTCACGTCTCGCGATTTTGTTACGTGTACGTATTTCCAAAGTCACGACGATCGCCGAGCGGAATAGATGCATAAATATTGCAAGTGCTCGTTTAGTTATCGAACTTATAAACGAGCCGTTCAACGTCTCTTGGTTCTATTTTTATAAAATCGGCACTTCTCCGAGCGTTTGTTCAATTAGCGATCGTAGCACGCGTATAGTATAACAGTGTTGAAAAAAAAAAAAAGACTGCAAGTCGCAGTCTATAATACGGCAGTTTCTCGCGTGCGTGGAAACTTTCTTTCTCCTCTCCATTCTGCTGTCGTGAACTGGTAGAAATTTTGCAACCTGCCAGGCCAGGTCATCTCGCTTCTGGACATGCAGCGTGGCAAGAAAGAGGGAAGTGAACGTGAGAGGGACCTGCCAGAACGTGAGATTGAAATTTCCCCGATCGAGATTTGAACTCGTTCGTTCTTCGATTAATCTCTCAACCTCGAAAATTTCGTACGTCCCGCGTAAATATATGTATATATATTCTACTGTGATTTGTTTCTGTCGGACTTATTGGTTCCTGTCAAAGAGTCACAGCATGAGTCACTCATACTTGCGAGTAGCAAGTAGCATCGGACGTCGTAATCGCTGTTATCGATAATTGGCCGTGCTTTTGCCTTAATTTGGAGATACGTTTATCACGTTGGCATGCAGAGTGTTCAGAGGCCGATGACGTCAGATCGTTCTGCACGGCGCTTCCCTGGAAACCAACAGTGGTAGCTACCGTAATAAAATTTTTATCGGTCTCTTTGCGGTCTGTTCGTGTATTTACATGCAAGGTGACAGTCGAGACTTGGGGCTATTAATCCATTCGTTGCGAGAGTTCTTGACGCTCGAAGTACAATGGACGTGGGTTTAATTAACAAAGACGCATCCTTGAGGTGTCAGAGTTATCGGAAGCGAGACGGTCGAGGTCGCGGCGGGACGATTCGAAGACTTTACACAGCACATATTGGATATGCACGATGTACCAATCAGACAAAATATTTGGATCGTATTTGAAACATGATCTGGTGATTTTGAATGTTCTTGATTGATCGTCTCTTGAAGATCTTGAGTCTTGCGTCAATCTCTATCTCTTCTATATTCTATGTACTTGAAGTACATTTTGTGTTTGTTCTCGGGTGTAATTCTGTTTTCTGAAAATGGAAAGGAATATTTCCGAATATTTCTTTTTATCCGTTTCCACTGTACACTCTAGATTGTTCTTAATACATTGAAAATGCTCACACAGTACTGAACACTCGGCGAGTGTTGCAACATCTATCACTGTACTACCGCTTGTATTCATATACTTTTATTTATCCTTCTATCAGATGTAATCTATCAGTTCTTAATAAGAGTGTCAATCAGTAATGAGTGTAAGTTTTTAATAATAGTATCAGTACAATCAGTATTCTACTTCAAATATTTTATATCGTTCACAGTCTGTCTATCGTCTATCAAGGCTTGACTTTGATCGATTAACAAAGATATTAATACCAACGAATAAACGAAAGTATCTATTAATATCTTCATATAAATGATAATTGAGATAAATAGATTTGTATAAGATAAGATAAATAGATTTGTATAATATTTACATTGACAGCAGTATCCGTGTCTTTCAAGCACCTGTAGAAAACGAAAATCTGAAATCAGCCACATCGACGGGTTCGGTACAGTGTTGTAAATAATATTATTATACAATTATATACAAATTATACAATTATTTACAAAACTTCTAATGAAATTATAGTGACAGTTCCAACAGATACTAGGACACTAAAAGTTTCAAGACCGGCAGGATGCGATTAATCGACACTCTCGCGACTGTTGATCAAAATTCTGACGAATTTTAAGATTTTATCATAAACTCACGTTCGATTAGCCGCGAGACCGAGAATTCGACGGCCCGTCTGCGCAAGGGGCAATCGGAAACGTCAGAACCGACGACGGTGACATAATCGACAGGGAATACTCGTGCGACGCCACGCATTATCGACTGAAAAGCATGTCGTCCACTTTTATCGTACACACGGCGTACACGGCCGCAATTTCTCGCGAGTGTCAACAACGAGAGAGGCATGCCTGCTCACTCCTTTCTCTCGTCACCCTCTCCTCTCCCTGCCTCTCCCGCTGTCTTTTTCCCTGGCCAAAGAAGCTTGCCCTCTGCACAACACCTTCTCTCTTTTCTCCTTTCGCCGTCTGTTTTTCTTACCTGTGTTGTTTCGTTGCTCGTTGCGCGTGCATTACTCAATCTCTCGCGCTGCGCTGACATTTCTCGTTCCGAAATTGTAATATGTTTCTCAATTTTAAGTCCATTCGAGTAAAACAAATGATAAGTCTATTTACTCCTCGACGATATTATATCCAGTGATAAGGGAAGCGACGAATTATTGTACACGTTGCTCGGTCGCTCGTTACGGTCCGCAATCAGTTGCCAGCGCAAGCGTGTTAAGATTAAAAGCGCGGGCATTTTATTTTTATTAGAATCGGAGATTTCGAAAGAGGGTGGTTCCACCATTTTTTTGCTCCAAAATCGTAATATCTTTTCCTCGGTTTTAATTATATTTGCGTAAAACAAAATCGGCGAAACAGGCGATAAATCTTATTGCTCCTCGATCATTTCTGTCCAGCGATGTCGTACCGACGAGTTCAAAAGGAAAAGCGGCGAAATTAATGTATACGTTGTTCGGTCACTCGTTATGGTCCGCAATCAGCGCAAGCGGTTAAGAACCCACCGGCCACAGGTTGCGTTATGGCTTTATAATAGTTTACACTTGCACTTTCGTGCCGTTGACGAATGTTCGAGCAATCGTGCTGCCAACGAATCGAACGACATAAATCGAAGATAATGGAAGAGTCTAGAGTAGAGAATAGAGTAAAACTGTCGTGTTTGACGAAATTGAAGGCGAAGATTTTTGTTTGAACCCTTTGCAATTCTCAGGGGACATCTAGCCAACAGCTAAGGTCTTCCTCTTTTTATAATTTGCTGATAATTATAACGAGCGTATGTCTATGTATAATTGTATAATATCTGAACAAACGATCAGAGTGAAAGCTATAGTATAACGATGTAAGACGAACAAAAGTATTTCGGAAGGCAGTACCGAGTCAATTCACTGGAACAGTTCACATAAACTAGACTTCTTATTGCTTTTCTAAACGATGGCGGAGGATATTATTTTTTTCCAGAGATTAAAACTGTGTGTCATTAATTCTTGTATATTATTGTTCTAGCAAACCTGTTCTTGCAAAATGCACGTTGATGATTGCTTTAAATTTAAATCGATAAAATTAACACCGTCTGAACGATTATTTCCAATGCCGTGCCATTTTATTTGAAGCGACGATGCTTCGTAGATAAATTGCTGGTAGATGATACAAGAAAAGTTTGTTGGATTAATGTCAAGTAAAATATAGTACGAATCAAAGAAACCAAACTTTGATATCTAGCAAAGAACGCGAGTGTTTTACGAAAAATCGTTTAAATGTCTGAAAATAATGCACCGTCAGAAATGTCTGACGAAGCTAATAATCTAGTTTCACCGAGTAATCTACCAATTCGTACGACTTTTATACAAGCAAAAAATTAAGACACAGTGGCTCATAAAAAGTAGAAGAAAAGTATTCAAATCTCGTACAGACATATTTGTTACGCGAAACATTTTGAAATCTCGTTAGTATTGCGACACGAAATCTTGCCGTTGCATTTATATTAATAGTGTACGAATCTGATAATTCATTCACAAAAGGAACAAAATTATATTCCGCAGTATGTGTGTATGTGTGCGTGTAGTCCAATAACATCAACGAGGCAAAAATCGTTCAAATCATGCCGCGTTTTCCCCCGTTGCAAAACACGTCGATACACACGAAATTATTAACCACGATGATGGAATTCCGTTTGTCCTAAATATAGGCTTGTCACGAGACAGAAATTGATGCCTGACGCGGTCACTTTCACGTGACATGCTTGAAACAGCTGTGAAATCTCGCGGCACCGAATGAATTGTCCAAGCTACCAGAGACAGGCTCGATGCACGGTAAGATTCGACGCGCTGATTTTCGCCGTGTCGGGAAATCGAATTGCAACTATCTTCAATCTCATTCTTTCAACAGTGAAAGAGTTTTGGTCGAAGCCTCGTTGAACATTATATTGATACGACTATATAAATTGGAATTAGTAGACGATTCAAATTCTTTTAATTACCTTAAAACTCTTGGAGATTTAACTCTGAAGATTTGATCAGTCTTGAGTCATGAAATTCTCGAAAGTCTTGAGAGCTGATAAGATATTCGGTATTTCGTAAGCATTTTCATTGTTTCATCCCAGACACGATATAAAAGTATCATACGTTTGTGTAATGAAATACTCGCGAAATTTTCAATCTCTGTCACTTTGAAGTCGCTTAGTCGAGAATCTTAAGGTATCGAATTTTTTTCTATCGTGTGTACATACTCGAAGTGATCCAGAAACGACGTGGATATGGACGTTTATAGAAAATTTAAAGCTGCAAAAATAACACGTAAACAAATACTTACTCCTCGTAGAATTTGATTAATTAAACTAACTAGTTTCAATTTTCCATCTAGCTTCCACTTTTTCAAATTATCTCCGCGGAAATATGAAATTCCATCAATATCAACAGACTCTGACAAACGAATGAATCCTCCGTTTGTACAATGAAATACTCACCAAATTTACAATATCTGTCACTTTGAAGACTCAAAATTAATCAGTGTCGAGAATCCTAAGATACGAGTCCATGTTCGACGCGAATTGAATTTTTTATCGCGCGACATATACTCCAAGTGATCCACAGACCTCGTGGAGGTTTCTATGCATTTATAGATAATTTAATGCAGGAAGAATACGCGCAGTAATATAAAAAGTAATACAAAATATATACATTTTTATATATAATATAAAAAGATAATATAAAATACACACAAAAATAACACGTAACGATTCAAGAAATATTTGACTGGATCCTCCGTCCGAATGACAAATACCAACCACACACTTCTATACTTACACACACGTTTTGCATTCTGAACGATAGTTCGTCAAAAACGAACCGATTCACCGATTGGCAACGTGCTGAAAAACGACCGAACGGGAGAAAGAAAAAAAAAATGAAATTTCGATCTTGCTCAAATCGGCATCGCGAATCGCGACGCGTATCGAGGATAGACGCGCGCGCGCGCGCGCGCGAAAACCACTTTCACGATTCGCGGCTCTGCCACGGATTGGACGTGTTCCAGTGCTGGTTCAGAGACCTCGAACTATTCCAAAGCTCAGCCCGCACGAATTCACCGGGGTTTTCGCGAATTTCGACGATCCGCGCGCGTTGTCGATTACGCGTTGACCGGGTTTCACAGGATCGCAGGTATCGCCGGCCATTAGAAACCGGTTAAACCGGAATCCTATCAAACTAAACATCCATCTTGCTTTTCGTAGCCGCCGGACGATGGCGGAGTCCAATTTAATTCGGGCCGAACCTTTCCCATTGCAACACTCGGCTTTAATCACTCGTAACGTAGGCTTGAGCAATAATGGATTGCCTACTGGAGTCGCTTACACGTTGTTTATGTGTTATTACGACTTTGGAAACAATGTTTTTTAAGAACCTGATCTCGAGGGATCTTCTCTTCGGCTTGATCTCTTTATTTTCAAAGATTTGATCGATCACGGTGTGAACGCTCGAGGCGAGAAATATTTTTAACGCTGGCATAAAAAAATCTCCATCCAGAGATATCGAAGCGAAAGAAACAGAAAAATTTCGCAAGCTTTTGTTTGTACATCCTTATTTGAATCTCCGAAAGTATAATCTCTTTACAAATTCTTACCAAAAATTGTAAATCGTCTCGACCAATCACGTTGGTAGTTTAATCCTCCCGATTTGCAGAAATCGTCGAGCCACTTTCACCGAATTTATTGCTCGCGCAATACAAAATCACGCGAGTGTGAACTAACAGCGACAGTGGCGAAGTCTGATATTTTGATTACGAGTTTCCTCAGTTCGTGGCAAATTAAATATACGCGGTTTGTAATTAAGGTTTTCCTTTCGTCGGCGTAGCCGTGACGAAATTAGGGTGGCGTTATGTCAAAAATCAAAGTTCGAGAGAAAACGGCCCGAGTTGGGTACTTGATCGAACGGATCGCGATATATGGGTAACGCCTCGTTTCGTCGTTCGCCGCAAACTTGATTAAAATTTCCTTCGAGAATTTACTTTCCACGCGGTGGTACGCTCGATCTGACGTTAAATTGTATATTGCCACTACGCGGTTGGTTCCATGTTATTAACTTGCGGTATTGTATAACGCCAATTATAGATTTCTCGCATAGCGGTGTTGAAATCGCGGGTATTTGGTAAGGAGCATCGTTCACAGCGTACAAACCAACTGATGTTCCACTTCACTCTTCCCTCCAGGCTTCCCTGAAATCCTTAAATTCCTCTGCCACTGGCGAACAGCAACAAGTATATTTGTATAGACACAGTGATGAGCAAAACTGAACGGGCACGTGAATTTTTAACATCAATAACATTTCATCGAGTGTTGAGCAAAAAAAAAACAAAATTTTATGATCTTGTTACCATCGTTATTGTGGCAAATATAAATTCTCGTGGAGTCGATTTTTAATTCGAATGAGATATTGTCAATAATCTAATCTAAATTGTTATGACTTCGTTAAAAAAAACAATCGACTAACAATTAGTCTCATCTTAAAATGCAAACCTTCTGTTTTTCACTAATTGTTGTGTAGCAAAATGGAAAAGTGTTCTTTTCTTTAAAAAAAAAAAAAAAGAAATTGTAAAAATTCACACGTGATCACTGAAAAATTTTATTTCCCATTTACAACAGTCTCGTGAAACTTGCTGTACCATTTTTTTCTTCTCTTATCGTTTTTTATTGAACTTTGGTTTTAGAGTTTAAACAAGAAGAAAATCCCAGCATTTCATAATCTAAGCTTGATGTTCAAAGTTCAATAAAATCGCAAAAAAGAGAGAAAAATCGTACAGGTTTCAAGGAGTCGTTGTTAGAGAGAAAATCTCAATTTTCAAAATCATGGTGAATCATGTTACAAGAAAGATTTTTCAATGTTCGAATTTTTACAATTTTCTCTTACTTTTCACCTGTTACACGATGTAAAAATATCTTTGGGAAGAACGAACTTTGATCAGCCAAAGTAGAAGCTTCGCGCTTTAAAATGAGATCAAGTTGATTCTTTGCGTGATTTCTTTTTTTGCCAAGTTATAACAGTTTAAAATATCGACAATTTTTCATCGTTATGTTTTGCATTCGGTTTTGTTTCTTACTTGTATCTCGGCGCGCAAATAGACGGTTTTGACTAAATAAAGATATCACGTGTGTTCGTTATCGTAGAATCTTTTATCAATACATACACACTTACCTTCGCTATCACGCCGAAGCAATGAAACTTTATGTACTTGGAATATCACGCGTTGAAGATGTCGAGGCCTTATCTTGCATTTTAAAGGACACAAGTTGAATCTCGATTCGATTAAAACGTCAGAATACTGAACGTGAGTGATTTGTGATTTATGAAAAGGGCAAATACGTTCGATATTTCACGATATTTCACCAATTCTCCAGTCGTGAAACAATAAAACAGCAGTCTCTAATAAAGGTAGAAATTACCGAAAGAAAATGGAATATTGGATGAATTAAATGAACGAATAATTGAAGTATCATTTTAGTCGTACACCGTAGAAGAGATAACAATAGAGATAATTAAAGATCGTGTTATTATATAACAATTAATATCGTGGAAATAAATTACGTGTCGTAGAAAAGATGTTCAGTATAAATTTGATTACTTTTATGTACCATTGGACCATTCTGTCCTCATCACTGTTGATAATTAGATCATACATTTCTACGCACGTGTAGGAAATTTTAAAATGCAAAGTTGCACGTGATGTGACAAAACTGTACAAGATATCCAAAGTGCACGGTGCTTACCATAACGTTTAATTTCTACCTAATACAAAATATCCAAGATATACAATATCTCGTTATACAAGGTGGGCCAAAAGTTTCTTCTTATCTGTTTTTTAATAAGACATCAGAATACAAGAAAAAACTAATTTTATTAATTTCAAATTAAAATTCACGAATTGATTTCAATAGGAAGTGATTCTCGGCCCACTCTGTAGTACATATTTGACGTTTTTTTTCTTTCGTTGATCGCGCTCTGATCATCACGAGCACGAGTTCTCTCGAAAGTCGGTGAAAACAGTGGTGGAAACGTTCGTCAAGTGACACAAATAGTCTTATCGCCTTAAATGCGATGAGCCTCTGTTTACCAGTGGATAAAGCGTGTAGGAACGCGGTGATTATAAAATCCAGCCACACACCAGCATGATCGCTCGAATCAAAACAGCAGTTCAGTTTCCCGTCAGAATCCCGTGCTCTCGTCACTCGAACACTCGCCTCTAATCTCGCACGCAACGAAATTATCGACAGTTTCGTGTTATGAATTATTTGCTGGTATAAATATAGAGGATCGTGTCACCGGCTGCGTCGAAAATTTCCCCAAAGGAATTTTCGTAAGAAGAAACTACAGCGGCTCCAAAAAGTCGTCGATGTAAAGTTATCTTTCCTTAGCTCGAAGAAGATCACGCGACAAATTCGAGCAATTTTCGATTTTCGAAGGCACCGCGCTGGATTGGAAAAAAAGAATGAGTTTGAGCTTTAAAAATTCTATTAAAAACAAATGGATTTGAAAAGATTAGGGGGAAAGGAAATTGTTTTGTAATGTGAGGAAGGTCGAGTTTGCAGAAAGAAAGTGCCTTTACCTGAAACTTGTTTCTGCAAAAAGTGTGACGTAGAGATGAGAGCAAAAGTTTCACGCATCAGGATGAAATATCAGATCGACTTTCGTTGAAGAAGTTGTAGCAATTTAGGCTGCCGATGATTATCTCCGTTCGACACACGTTACGATTACTCGTTCACCAGCCAGGTAACATTTCGACCAAGTTTCAACTTGGTCGGGAACGAGAATGATTTAGAATCTCATTTCGCGTCGATAATAATCGGCTTGAATGATTGATATCCTCGTTATTACAAACAACCGAGCCACTGTATCGATTCGTGCTGTAGAACGGCATTGGCGTTCTTATTGCTATGCTTCGTCAAACTTTTATAACAGCGGTACTACGTAGATGTGTGTCTTGCCTTGGTACGAAACTAGTATAAAGGAGTAGGGGCTGCAGATAAGGTATTGCAAAAAAGTTCAGAAGTCGGTAACAAGTGGAAAGTAGCGAATAATGAAAGAGAGGTTTATTATCGGGAGAGAATGAAATCGCGAAGAATACGTGTCCTGTCGAAATTTAGATGGAAAGCACCGATAACGATGCAGCGGTTCCATTTATTTTTCAATTGTTGCTGAAATTGGTTCGTTGCTAGTTCAAAGATCTGTCGTCACGAAAGATAATGCAAAAATCTGCGTCAATTGAATACGTTTAAGAGAAACTCGACGAAATCACGCGACAAATATTAAATTCTGTCCAAGATCCAAAAAATGATCGGCGGAAAAGTGGTCAAATTTGTGATTTTTGTTAGAAACTTTATATGTTATATAGTATGGTATATAAGTGTATATTCAAAGATTTAAATAATTTCTCGTAAAATATATAAATTAAAAGCTCCGGTCAATTTATTCTGATACTTATTGACACTGATTACTCTGATAGAAATTTTATGCTTCAGTCGGATTCAATCAGCTGTTTCGTAAGAATCTTATTTTTTAATAGTACGTGCTTTCATGGTAACACATCTTCCGATCAATGCCAATGTTATTAAGAAATAATTCTACCGTGACAATAATACCCATTTTATCTGCCTGTATGAGCCCGTAATATAACAATATTTTCTTCTTAAAACTTACACAAATCATCTGTCACGGTTGTTCTATCGTGTTTTAACAAGCTAAGTTACGTTTACGTCAGGCTTCCTTCTTTCTGTTACGATCAGTAACAATGGCGGATCATTTCGATTGAAATTCGAAGATCGAAGTGGAAATTTATAGAAAAACAGTTTAGTTCACTCGGTGTGTGTGTGTGTGTGTGTGTGTGTATAAGTGGATTGATAAGTTTAAAACTGGAAACAATTCGTTCATTGTTTGTTCTTTGTTGTTAGTAAGAAATGTATTTATCAGAAGATATAAAAAAAAGCTTGTCAAAATGCAAGAAGACTATGTACGGAGAGAAACAATATTGTTGTAAGACTTTTATTGTTGCTTTAGTATAATTATCCTCAATTATAATCATCGGAAACCTGTTGCACGATTGACATGGGCACGTCGCAAATTTCCCTCCCCCTCCCCCCAGAAATAAATCGAGATTGTGTCGAGCTGGGTGTCGCGTGAACGTTTCAATTTCATACGTCTCTCTTTCTCTCTCACCATCTTTGGCTTACCTGCAATTTTCAACCTTGACGCGGATCCAACACCTTCCCTCGGTAATTAACAGTCTGGTACGACGGGTCACGTGTGGTGTGGTGCAATTAGTTTGTAACCGTGTCACAGTGTGTCTATCGATCATTCGTGCAAACTCGATTCCACGATACTGTGATAAAAAAACTGACCTGGTACCTACCTAACTCGTAAGTTTGCGAAATTTATTTTGAAACGTATTTGCAGACGTTCCGCTGGCTAAAATATTTTACGAGCTCCTCTGCCCGACTGTGTCGGTAATAACGCGTCAATCTAGATAAATTTGTATGTTCGTGATTTAGATTGTTGCACGTTTAATCCAATAAAATGATCGTCCCATAAGTTCGTTCTGCTTTTTATAATAAAAAGTTAACTTGGTCAACAGGTGTAATCCTTTTGCTACGATCGCGTGTACAATTAAGAAAAACGATCTTCATCGCGACAATTGGACGATCGTGATATAGACAGATACCAAATGTCAGAATTCAAACGAGCGAAGAAATGAATTCTTTTAAATTGACGATCAAGCCAGGAATGTGATTACCCTTCAAAGTCTACAGGATTTTGTAACAATCAGTTCAATCGCGAAGATAAACGAACAAGACCTTCTCTGGACTGAGATTAATCCAATCATAAATATAAAAGAACAGGATTTTTAGAGCTGACCCAGCAGTATGTTTTCAAGGTGATAACTACCGAATCTATCGAGTCAACGTCCAAACTTCTCCTCTTCTCAAAAAAAAAAAAAAAAAAGGAAAAAGCCGATCTCTTCGTCTCACGAGCAAATCACCGTAAATCGCGATCGAGCCATCGCGCGTGCATTAATTTACAACAGTACGGCGCTGCTTGTTGCGGTTGTTGCCAGTGAAACGAAACATTTAGCCGGCGCGGATATTGAGGTCAGTGGTTTGTTCATCCCATCGTTAATGACGATTCCAGTGTCGAGACACACAGCTTCGAGCGGAGGCACGAGCAAGCGATATTCCTTGCGTAACCGATGCTCGACAGTGGCACGACGTGTGTGCCACCGAACCACACCGGTGAGTGCCACGAGACACACCGCGAGTTCTCGCTGACCCGTTTCCTGCGCCCGGCCCATTATAATGTATACAGCTTTCGCAATATTATTCGCGAGGTATTTCGCTTGCTCGACGCGTTTTCGACTTTTGCGTTCTGCAAGCGAACTGGACGATCGGCGATCCAGAAGCGGAGCCGACGAGGAGAGACCGTAGACCGCTTCATCCTACTTGGCGCTGCGTCGACCAGCCTGTCCTTACACACGAGTTTTTTGATTGCATTAAAAACGCACTGGCGCGCCTAACCTGCCTCCCAGGGCCCGCACATTTTTGGAGCAACTTTGCACAGATATATGCACATACATATATGCACTTCTTTAATTCACATTGATAGAATATTCTTAAATATTGCTATATATATTTTTATAAGTAACGTTTAAGAATCTATTTATTATGTATTCTAGACTACATGTGTATGTAATTAAATTACAAACGAATGATAGTAACTAAATTAATATTAAAAATAATTAATATTAGATTAATATTAAATTAATATTAAAAATAATAATTAAATTACAAACGAATGATGATAACTGAAGTGAATGATCTCCATTCTTAAATATTACTATATATTTTTTATAGTAATGTTTAAGAATCTATTTATTATGTATTCTAGACTACATGTGTATGTAATTAAATTACAAACGAATGATAGTAACTAAATTAATATTAAAAATAATTAATATTAGATTAATGTTAAATTAATATTAAAAATAATAATTAAATTACAAACAAATGATAACTGAAGTGAATGATCTCCATTCTTAAATATTACTATATATTTTTTATAGTAATGTTTAAGAATCTATTTATTATGTATTCTAGACTACATGTGTATGTAATTAAATTACAAACGAATGATAGTAACTAAATTAATATTAAAAATAATTAATATTAGATTAATGTTAAATTAATATTAAAAATAATAATTAAATTACAAACAAATGATAACTGAAGTGAATGATCTCCATTCTTAAATATTACTATATATTTTTTGTAGTAATGTTTAAGAATCTATTTATTATGTATTTTAAATTATATGTATATGTAATTAAATTACAAACGAATGATAATAACTGAAGTGAATGATCTCCATTCTTAAATATTACTGTATATTTTTTATAGTAATGTTTAAGAATCTATTTATTATGTAATTAAATTACAAACGAACGATAATAACTAAATTAATGTTAAAAATAATAATTAAATTACAAACGAATGACAATAACTGATGTGAATGATCTCCATCAGGCGGAACGTAAAACAAATTGCCACGGTCATCCGTTACTGCTATTTAAAACTTAATAAACAATTCAAATAATCGGGGATGTCTCGCAAGGATACAAGTCACTTTACAAGTCACTTGGTCGCCGCGTGAATTCGCTTCTGCTATTGATTAACAACTTATCCCGCAAACGATGATTGCCTCGTTTGCATCGTACGAAACCTTTGTCCCACGCCTCGCAAACCAGGCGATGTAGCAACTAGAGATAAACTAAGAGCAAATCGACAACGAGAGACGTTTGAGCAAGAAACACTTCTAATAGGACTTTGTCCGGGAGATGACCCGCCGACACCTGGCTCCGTGGTCAATATTTATCGATTATACAAGATTGCCTGACGCGACACCAATCATCACCGTGGCAGATCTTGATCCTCTGGTATTTTTCCTCTCGTTTCGGCGAGAGAGAGAGAGAGAGAGAGAGAGAGAGAGAGAGAGAGGAAAGAAAGACGGAAGGTGCAGGGCGGAAATAGACTCCGCAGACTCCGCATCCGTGTACAAATCGGTGACTGGCTGGCCGATGATAAATGACGACATCCATTCAAGTCCGTTCTCGATTGGCCTTGGCGAGAATTCTCTCGTCGGCCGGAGTCGCATTGAAAGCGAAATTCAACGGGTTACCAAACCGTCAGAGGCGTTAGTCGGTTGGGGGGCGAACCGTAGTAGCGTATACCGTCAGGTAGGCCAGTTGGATTTTCAGGGTCGTGATTAATCATCCTTAGCATTCACGGCATACGAGCAAATAATTAAGCCTTCTCGCCTCCTCGCGCTCCTCTTCCGTGTCCTCCAAATCGTCCGCCACTGGACAGTCGTTTCGATGAATTAACGAACGTTCTTATTACGCGTCGTTCATTGTTCATGTATCGTACGTGCTCGCTCGTGAAAATCGTTTCGTTTTTTTTAACCCTCTGCGAGACGAGCTCGATAGAAAAGTTTGTGCAGCTTGAAACGACTCGATCTTAGTTCGATGCGATTACAGCGATATATTAAAATTTTAAAAAAATATATTTGATTAATAATTAAGGAAAGATATTTTCTACCAATTGCAAGAATCGCGATTCTTGCGCCCTTGTTTTAATATCTTTGAACTTGTCTTGTAGATTGAGGAAAAACATTGATGAATGTGTCCATAAAAACTCTAACGAGTATAAAATAATCCAATTGTTATTGCTATTAGGATGAAAAAAGAATAAGGTGGCTGAAAACCTTTACAATTATGATAAGTGAAAGTTAACGACTGCCAACGCAGAAGTATTTAAGGCCAATGTAATCACTTCCAGGCACAAAGTAACATTTTTCAAAAATTTCATTCCAAAAGGGAAACGTTCTCCCTGGCGTGAGATAAAATGTGATTTATTTCTCTAATGTGCAAATAAAGTTGACAATCAAGCGACACAATAATCCACTTGGTTACGAGAGAAAGGCAACAGAACGAGATACTTTCACCACATTGTAGCTAAAAATAAAATTAGGATCGAAAAATGTGATCTCAGAGTTACGTGGCGTTGTGGAGGACCAGCCTCAAAAAAGTGCTTCGTTCAGAGAACTCCAACTCAATGATCTGACCAAATTCTGTCTGTAAAGATAGCATGCGTACGTTGTTTAAAAGTGAAAGGTGTTCCATATACACCTTACAGGATGTCGTGTAACCGGCGAAGATAATAAAAATAAGAGAGAATAAAATTTAAGGCATCGTTTTCGAAGGGAATCCAGCTTGAAAAATCTCTCATGTACATACGTACGAAATCGACTAATTCTGGACTGGACAAGAACGAATAATCGATGAGATGTTGTTTCTGCGATCATGTGAAAAATAAGTGAAACACGAAGAATAAAGTTTCCTCGTAAGGCGCTCCGTTTCCCAGAAAATTCGGTTTGAAAATTTTTTATCAAACACTCGTGTGCCAAGCTAATTTCTAATTAAACATCAAAGTCTACTTTCTTGAAAAGAGACTCGAGTCTCAAATAGGAAAACTCTGTTCGAAATTTTACACCCATCTCTAATCTGGGAATAATCAGATTCAAATATACTCGACAAATTTTCAATGTTGATTTTCTCAGAAACGAGTTCTTGTTAACACTTCGCGGAGAATGTTGTAATAATTTGTTGTTCTCTCGATTTCTCGCTCGAATCAGAAATGATTTTGATGACAAGTTTGGTTTTTTCCAAATCAGAGATTCAAATTACACCAAAAATTAACTCCACGACAATGAATGATGATGAATGATGAACTCCACCATAACTGAATATTCACGCAATAATGCACACAATTGTTGTTAATTTCAAAGTATAATTGAAAACTTTCGAATGTCCGCTGAAAGGTTAAATAAGAAGAATTTATTATTCTCTCTTTCTTCGACTTTTATGTTTGCGATCATTTCATTCGCACTTTTGATCTCTTCGATTTGCGTTGAATCAGTTCACGAGATACTTTGCACAGGGTAATACTTTATAGGATAATCTGTGGACTCTTGCAACCTGTTATGGCACCATTTTATTTTTCAACGCTTTCGAAATGTCATCTTATTGTACTAATATAACAATAAATCATAAGTCAATCAATTTCTTTTTTTTTTTAACAACTTCTACGTCTGAAAGTCCACTTCAAAAATAGTCTGCTACTCTCCGAGTTATTTCATCGCTGCAATTTAATTTGTCGTTAACTCTTAAATATAACCCTTATATAACCAGCATCATTTTTTACAATGTTACAGTCGATTACATTGCGAATAAAATACCACCAGACAGCCTGTCCTCTGTCTTAAACTCCATAGCAACAGTCGAAATTTAAGTTGACGATATTCCGTTTAAATTTAAAAAAGAAAAACCATCAGATTTCTTATACACGAACGAGCGAACACACAGTTGAAACACAGTTGGACAATTGATCGGCAAGTTTTGGCTACGATCGCCAGTGAAATTGGGCCGATCGAGAACGGACGAAGCCATGGTGAACATAGTGGTTCAAGGCCGTGGGCGATTCATGGTCGTCCCACGAATTGCGCGAGACTGTGCCCCGATCGTGTAATCCATAACAGAAATTATGTGGCCTCACTTTCGTAACCGGGCGTGTGTACGCGGTGAATTTCGGATCGGGCGAGGAACCGATTTTAATGGCGTGCGCGCGCGAAATCGCTTCTAATTCAACGACGACGCCGAAAATCATGACACAAATCGACGACATTTTATGTAACCGGCCGATCAATCTGTGTACGGTGGACGTTAAGTAACCAGGCGGCCTCGTTCACGCGTCGAACAAAAGAACCTCGCTCGAATTGCGTTGAATTCGCGCACGTCTCGTTCAAATCCTCCCCTTGGCGGTAATTTTCTCCTCTTTCTCGCCTTCTCTCGCCAGTCGAACGAATCTCATCGTTCGCCTCAGCGCGAATTCGCGCATTGGGTTTTGAAACGATAACAAGCGGCGGAGCGAGTTGCCAAAACACGGGCAAACGATTTCTTTCGTCGAAAAGAAATAAATAAATAATAATAAACCGCAAAGGTCGTTCGCGCGCACGCGTGCCCGAAGAGGAAATGCACTTCCTGCACGCTCTCATTTCTCGCGTCGAGTGTTTTTACGCACGAAGAGAAAAGAAATGCCGAAGGCCGTTTCGATTCTCAAAATTGACCTTCCCTCCTCCTCCTCCTCCCCCCTTCCCCCCCTTTGAACAGACGACGACAATGACCCTTTCGTTCTCTGATTGTTTCAGAAACCCGTGGATCGAGTTGTGAAATACACCCGCGCCCTTGATTTGAACCTCAGGAGGGTCACGCTGCCAGAAGGTTCTCTCGAAAAGCGAGCAAAATGTCGATTGTAATGCAGTACGTAGACCGGCTACACGAGATACTTGACAAAAATGCAGGTGAGTATTTCAACGAGTGTATACATGCACACCGGTCTTCTCTGGATTCTTCTCTTCGAGGAGAGTTCCTTGTGAACGGTGCTTAAACATTGAGAAACATCTCAGGGACGATCGCCGGGCCGGTGACTGGAAACGATTTGATTAAAAGCAGGAACAGGAAAGGCCGAGCCCTCTCCCTCCGTCCGATTCTCGTCTTTCTGCTTTCGTTTCGCTTTTCACCTTGGTCTGAGCCGGCCGTTCGTTTGCAGCTAATCGAAATTCGTGGCCAGTGTCTCCCGAAGTGAATTCGATGGAGTGTTCCTGCTAAAAGTTGGATCTTTTTTCTTTTTCTTTTTTCCTTTTTTGATTCTGGACACGATGATCTTATTGAAAAGAGATTTTGGTTAAATCGTTTCTTGGTGATTCTTCTTTCGCTCTATCCTTTTCATCGAGCGCCTCGTGTTTAAAAGCATAATTGCTACGGTTGACAAAGATGTTGCAACAGCGTTTTAGGTCACGTCGCAACAAAAAGTATGTTCGTTTCATTTAAAAGAAAAGGAAAAAGAAGAAATCGTGGCAAATGACAATATCAAGCTCTTAACGATAAAATTTTTGTCAAATATTTCGAGGAGAATGTCCTTTATATTTTCAATTGCGGAAAACATAGTTTTGTCAAAGTGAAAGTAGCAAAGTGAAGAGCCAGAGAGAATGTAACTGTTTGATCATTAAAATTTATTATAAATACGATGGTTGAAGTAAAAATTGAGATCGGAAACCGATTGCACGAACTTCTCAAGGGACTACTCTTTAAAGTAACGTTGATTGAAGATGCAGTGTAATTTGCAACGAAACGCGAGGTCGTTACGAATAATGTCACAAAAAGTACATGGCAATATTAATTTTTGTGTGTGACGCGAATGATGTGTCAAGTATGCAGATTGTGCAGCATACAACTTTATACAAATGAGAAAAATAAAATTAATACTGAATTCCCAGTAACGCAACAAGTATTAATGTACGTAAATGGTATAAGCAAACAATTGTTCGAGTAAGCGAACGAAACGTAATACGTGACCATCATTTGACGTAGTCACGTTGCACAAAGATAACATCGACTTGATGTGAAAACAATAAAAAAAGTTGAAATTGTCTCATTCAGTGTGCTTCCAAACGAGTCTTTGAAACTTCTCGTGTTAAGAAAAGAAAAGAAAAAGAACAAAATTTGTTCGAAACACTTTGTTCTTCACCAGCAATTACATCGGCAGAAATTTCACTGAAATTACGCAAGCGTGCAGCCCTGCACGAAAATTTTCGCGGGAGAGCAAAAATCGCAGGTGTCCAAATAAGAGTCGGTAGGAAATTAATCGCAAGATAAAAGAATCTATCGTGGAATACAATCGAATGCCAAATATTCCACATTTTAACTCAAACACCGACAACTTTCATAACCCGACTTTCGCTGTTTCTTAGCTGCAGCTGCGCATTTTCGTTCTCACAGATCTCTGGACTCTCGTCCAGATTATTTGTTAGTACATAATCGTCGAAATTTTCACGTGGATTAAATGTCAAAGAAAGAAAAAGAAATGACGCTTCATAAATATCTGTTGGAAATTTCATAGAAATCAAATATACGCGATAGGGAATTCGGCAATAGGGAATTCCAGAATTCCACACGTTCGTTTCTCCCTACGTGGGTATATATTCTTCAACTTGGCAACGCTTTCCTAAAAGCGAAAGAGAAACCTCCTGCGTGTACCACTTGTAACTCTTATTTATTTATTAACGCGCGCAGTATGTCTCAGGAAAGTTTGAGAATACTCTGTCCGTTTCTTCTCTTATTTTTCTCCTTTAAAAAGAAAACCTCTCCCAACGATGAATCGATGGATAAGGAGGTCTCATGATCGAACAAGAGTTTGATCTCTTCTCTTGCTGAATTACTCCGGCACGAACGAGGAAGCACGAGACTGGGGATTTCGACTCCGCGGCGCGAGCGGAAAGAAAGGATGGAATTAACCAAGGTAGAATGTCATTATGGTTAAGCAAACGTCGTTCGTCGCGATGCAGTGGCAGTCTGTGCAAAAAAGAAGAAAAGAAAAAAATGAATTATTCATTTCACGCAACCACCAAGGAGAGCAACCACCAGTTTCGTGGAACATTTTCAAGCCTCTGCGGCGCATAAACGTGCGGATAGGAGAGGATCGTATTTTTCGACTCGTCTCGGGTCGACTTTCAATTTCGGCAACTCCTCTCCAACGAAATGTCACGATCGAAACGTTCTTTTCACGTCGATAAAATGCCGAACGAGTGAATCGCTGTGGCGGCGGCAGCAAGGTCGACTGATCGTTAAAAACCGGCAGAGGACCAGTCAACGAAACACTAGCATTTTACAACTGGTTTTAATGGCAACGATAGTTGATTGAACTTTCGAAGGACGAGAAGGTATAGAAGGATATCGCGTGAAGAATCTCAAGGTTGCGTCTGATACGTCAATGCTTCGTCAAGGCAACTGGCCACGAAATATTAGCTGCGACCAACCGAACATTAATTTCCTATGATGATTACACTTCTCTTTTTTTTTTCTTCTTGTGCTATTAACTCTCGTACGTTCCCTGTCAATTTTTCTTATGAAATATCACGTTATTTTGCGGTATCTATTTTTCTAACATAGAGCGCGTATTTTTAACATTTCTGATGACAAAATTACCCACTTCAAGAGTTGGAGATAATATTTGTTTTCAAGTCCCTTGAGGAAGCTCTTATAAGCTGCAACATCTTCTAATTATCGTGCTATAATTATTGTATGCTACATTTAATGAACTACCTTCTCGAACATGCGCCCTTATAGGCATTTATAATTTTGAACATATATATAGTTGTCTAACTTTTGAATTAAAAATTACAAACACACGATCGCAGATTCATGAAAATCTACGAGAATAAGATCTAAGATGTGTGAATCTTATACTCAATTTAACAAAAACTTGGTCTCTGTTCTCTGTTCAAAGAATTTGCGAATTTGGCTATTTGTCTTTCCACCAGTGGACATTAATTTTTTTTATCGTCACGTCAATTATCAGAGCCAAGTTGGAACTACCATCTGACAAGTTGGATCTACCTATCTACCAAGTAAAACAAGCGTCGACAGATCCTTGAACTTGCACTTATTTTCCAGATCAGAGGACAACGAGCTGGTTCATGATGAGTTCACCGTTCCCCACCCTGTTCATCTGTCTGAGCTACGTGTACGTGGTGAAAGTCCTGGGCCCGAAGCTGATGGAGAATAGAAAACCCTTTCAGTTGAAGAACACCCTGGTAGTTTACAATCTGTTCCAAGTGATGTTCTCGGCGTGGCTCTTCTACGAGGTAACGTTTCTGCTTCGTTCGCGTGTCCCCTCCCCGCTTCACTTCCTCCTCTTCACTCTGTCTTACCACTCGCATACCTGTAATATATCGAACACGTGTCGTCCGAAGAATTTTGTCGATTCAAAAACGTATCCGTGTTGCATGCACGAGCCTGAGATTGCACGGGCATTGTACATAACGCTCGCATAATCGGCGTGTCGACCCCGATATATACACACGTGTGTACATTCGAGAACGATGCGACGAGGAACCAGACACCCGTGTCTGTACGAAGAGACGAACGATTTCTGCAAGAACATCGAACGTCCGACTAATTCATCGAGTTCGAGATCGCCTCTCGCCGATCATGTCAATGACGGCGTTTAATTGGTATTTGCGAAACGATCGACTGCGATAAACTCTCACGTGACGCGTTTGTCAATGAAAAAAGGCATTCCGCCTTTCAGAGAGTTGAACGCTTCGGTCTGCGATTCGTCGATCGCTAAAGAAACGAAACGTCTGATAAATTGATCCTGATCCCGGCGTCTTCGTGGCAATAGTTTCGCGTAAACGGTCGCGTAATCGCGCGGAGTCACACATTTCGAACTCGATCGGATTATGCTTTCGATCAACGCAGAGAAGAGCGCAAAATAAAAGATTAATTTTCAAACGAACAAAACAACAGAGTCTGATGGGCGGATGGTGGGGCCAATATAGTTTCCGTTGCCAACCCGTGGACTATAGCAACAACCCAACCGCGTTGAGGGTAAGTTTTGTTACACGTAATGTTTCTCTGCAGATGGATCATCAAAAACGGACCTCCATTCCAACGAGACGGACCTCCACGAATGCCAAATTTGATCGTTCAACGATTTTTCATATGCGTATACGTACGAGTTTATACATAGTGGTTGCAGAAAGTGTTCTCGACCTCTGTATTTCATTCTCATAATATCAGATTTTTGTGTTGAAGCTTGCATCAAAGTTCATTGGACATGAAATTTAATATAGTTGGTCCCAACATATAAACGAGTAGTATTATAATGTAAATGAGGTGCAAGTACTTTCTGTAACCGCTATGTAAAAAAAGGGAAAATAATTGATCCATGTCCCTCCACATCCTCAAATCCAACTTCTTTACGATGCACTGTAACAACGTATACGCATATTATTGACGATAGAACGTTTTCCGCGTTTTCAAAGGCCTTGTATCGTAGAAACTGTGGAACTGTGCTGTAATGCAGAATATCTTATGCTTTGTAGGCAGTCGACCAGGGGGAAGAAACCACCTGTGAGAGAGGAGTAAACTGTACTTATAGCGCTTGTGGCTTGTTTTATCGTGTATTTTGCATCTCTATATTTACTTCTCCGTACCTTGCAGCTCCGTGCAATACAACTATAGCCCGTATATTTCTGTGCTAATTGTGTATGTTGGAATGCCTGCATGCCAGTCCCGAAACGGACTTTTCTCCCGCGCTAATATCTTGTCTAATGTCTCGTTGATAGATCAAGGAAAGATCAAACCGACCAATTAACGATCTCGCAACAGTTTTCTGTAAACTTTCATGTAAATTCTCTTCCACTTCAAGGAAAGTCCCTTCCGCGGTGAAGAAAGATTAAACGAAAATAGAAATAGGTAAGAATTCGGAGTTGCAGGGGCATGGACGAAGACGCTCGGCCTAAATTAACACACACGCGTTCCATTATTAATTCCAACGATTAGATCCTTCTCTGTGAACATGCACACGCGCGCCCCTTTCTTTTCTATGCCTTTCTCTTTCGTTTATTTATTCTTTTCATTGATCGGAGAATGGCCTCTGGGCGGTTGTGGTTGCAGATAGGAATGTCCGGATGGCTGACTGGCGACTATTCTCTAAGGTGCCAACCCGTAGACTACAGTGATCGACCCCAAGTACTAAGGGTGGGTGATATTCCCCATTAACACGAGAAACGCATCACACCAAGTCAAATACAATTTTCGCACAATCAGTTAGTCACACGATTAAAACTGTGAATTCTACATCGAGAATACAACAAAACCAGTTGACCAACTTTTTCTTTTTTTTTTTCTTTTTTTTCTTTTTTTGGCAGCAGTTCAAACATTTAGAGAAAATCTAAAGACTCGTAGATATTTCAAAGATCAAATTTTTGCACTGTATAAACTGTAAATTTTCACATCTGAAGATGTAACAAATATGTTGGCAAATATTTTTTTTCTTTTTTCGTTTGCTGCAATTCAAAAATCCAAAAAGTTAAAAAGACTCGAGGAAGTGCACAGTTTCGACATCTCTTTTTTTCAAGATTCAAATTTGTAAGTCCTGTGTCGAGTACAGCTACGTTCTTTTAAGTATTTTTTTTTTTTTTTACCAATAATATTCGATATAAATAATAATTGACTGGACACAATTGAAAATTTTGACATTTTTTTCTTTTGTATCCAGTCTCAGTCTTTCCTGTTAATATTACCCAACTCTGTACTCATGTAACATAATAGTCGTCCCCGCCTACATGCCACTAAATTTCCTGTAGTATTTGAAAATATTGTAGTTAATTTAGCAAGCTAACACACTTCGAAACAACCGCTTCATGCAATTAATGCCACTTAACAGATTACGAGTAGAAAACAAAAATCCGAAAACAGACACCATACACACGACGACAATTACATTACTTACTGCTTACCATTCGATAACTATCACTACAGATACACAGAAAGAAGCGCAGTAAAATGCTACGACTGTTCATCAACGCAACTCTCTATCAAAAAAAGGCAAATCTTTCGAGCGATAGCAATTTTTTTCGACTTTTTTTTTTCTTCTCTCTTCGTTGCATAATCTTTCATCATTAAAAGTATATATAATTCCTGTATCTCCAAGGATTTGCTTCTCTTCTCATGTTCGTCGTATCACGAGCAACGTTAAAAGGAATCATCTAATCGATATTTTCCAAAGCGCAGATGGTGCACGCTTGTTGGTGGTATTACTTTTCCAAATTTACGGAATTCATGGACACGGTAAGTATTGAAGTAAATTCAATCAAGTTCAATTGTCGATAATCACGCATCCGTCGTGTTATTCGCCGTTTTCTTCTTGTTTTTTTTTTTTTTTTTTTTTTGTAGATCTTCTTCGTATTAAGGAAGAAGAACGATCACGTGTCGACGTTGCACGTTATTCACCATGGTTGCATGCCAATGTCGGTATGGTTTGGCGTTAAATTTACACCAGGTAAGGCAAATATCCATGTTCGTAAAAAAAAAAAAGGAAAAGAAAAAGAAAAATGTTTTCTACCGTGTGCATTGTCTTTCCTTTCAGGTGGTCACTCGACTTTCTTCGGACTCCTGAACACGTTCGTTCACATCGTAATGTACACGTACTACATGCTAGCCGCGATGGGTCCGAAACTGCAGCCGTACCTCTGGTGGAAGAAATATCTGACCGTCTTCCAAATGATACAGTTCGTCGCGGTGATGATCCACGCGTTTCAACTGCTCTTCATCGACTGCAACTACCCGAAGGCGTTCGTCTGGTGGATCGGCCTTCACGCGACCATGTTCTTCTTCCTGTTCAACGAATTTTACCAACAGTGCTACCAGCAGAAGAGGAAACCAGTGACGAACGGCGTGAGGAAGGATCACCAGGAGTGTCATCAGTCGAACGGAGTCACGACGAACAATAGAGCAAACGGCAATTCGTCTGGGAGAAGAGACGCGGCCGACTATTACGTGAAAGGCGACAGCCTGGCCGCGTCGGAGCTTAACCTTCGGAAATCGTACACGACGACCGAGTGACCCGATCACGCTACGTCGTAGCCTACATCAATTCATCTCGTCTTTTTCCATCGAATTCCACGAGTCGCAACCGGGCTTTTTCTCATTCCCCTCCGGTCCGGCGGTCCGTTCGAGATCCAGCCGGAGAGAACATCGGAGAGTATAAAATCACTGCGTTGCATCGCGGCCGCGTTGTTGTATAGCGTGTATTCGTGAAAGGGGATAGAAAGTGAGAGGGAAAGAGTGATACGAAGCCAACGTATATAGTACAGAGGTACTCCCGGATGTGTTGCGACTCAATGTCACGGATCCCTGGCCTCGCGCATTCAGGTATATTCGTGATCCTTCTTCGGTTCGCTGTACGTACACCTGCCACGACCGACAAAGTAACTCGTCGTCGAATCCGCCGCTCTCCCGCCCATCCGCCACCACCCGGACGGGTCAGGTACGCGCGAAGCATGAAAACTGTTGCGCTGCCATTCGTCTGATTGTATTTCGCGAACACGTTGAATACCAAAACTGAATTGCACTAATATCCTGATAAGATCGCGGTGGAACAGAAATATGTATGAACGAAATTACGTAAGAATTTCAACGCATAATTTGCATCGTCATTGCATTACCGGTCACGGTAATTCATCGCCGTTTTACGATGCACAACAGTAATTGTGGAATAATTGTTTTTTTTATCAAGTACATAGTAGCGAAATTACTATGTTTCTCGCAGTACACGCGTTCGTGCCCGTTAGAGAGAGGTAAGAGTGCCTCTCACCTCTCCTGAAACCAGCTGAAACTGTCCGACTCCGGTTTTTTTTGGAGAGGGGGGGGGCCGTTCCTTTCGTTAGAACGGACATTGTTGAAAACCAATTTTTTGATTTACATAATTTTCAAACACGCCAGGACGATAGCTAACTTGCGAAATGTTTTTACTGTCATCGGTTTACGCGCGGCTCTAAGATTATATAAAAACAAGGAATTATATAAGACAGTTAACGGTGAGTCTTGGATTAAATTACATAACAATGCCACCGACCGTTATTTTATTACGTAATTCGGGAAGATCTCTTTTGCATTTTATCAGGATCCCGCGAGTATTAGGAAATTCATACTTCATTACCTATTCGAGAACTTGTGACCTTAATTGGACCGATCTGTGGCACACAGTCCGTACACTTTCCTACAAAGTTTCACGGTTACATAAACGCTCTGGAAACTGGGCTTAAATTCATGTCCGTATACAGGATGAGTCAGTTAACGTTAAAACCAAAAAATTTCTCCCGTCAGATTTTAATAGTACGAAGAAATGATTGAAGGAAGGAAAATATTTGGCGAGTATCGTGACAAGGAAAATTTCTTTCTCGTGATCGTAACCAAGAAATGCACTGGTATGTGAAACATTTTCTCCAATTGTTAAAAACTTAAGGAAAGAATCTTTCAATCGCAACGTTACATGACTCATCCTAGATATAATACAGAATTGTATATTTCGCAAATGCCAAGTTTTTTTTAATCATTGTAATTTAAGATATATTTTGCGAGTATTTCGTCTTCGCAAGCAAAAGCGTGCACATTATAAACACGTAAAAATTACTCTCATTCCAACGTAAATCGTCGATATGTATACACATTCGATTTCGAGTGATACTTTACATACGCGGCAATTGTACGCACAGTGTAACATGTTCAGCATTGTACATAAAATACATCATCGATTTGATATGTTCGACTCAAAAGCCATTCAGCTGAAATTAAAGGAGAAAAAAACGAAAAAAAGAAGAAAAAAGGAAAAGAAACTGTAAGGAAATTGTGTGAAACTGTAAGGAAAGAATGTATTATACGAAGCAATAAATCGAGAGAGTGTACAAAACTAATTGTTTAAGCCATAAGAATGACTACTAATCGACGATAAGGATGATTGAGAAGAACATTAATTTAGTCGAGAATAAATAACCGATGTTGTATATTTGAGATTTTTCACTGATTGGCTTTTATGCCGACTGTATTATTATAGGCATCGCGAAGCCGCGCAAAGCTAAGGAAACTCACGTTTTTGATTTACCGAACGTTTCAATCATCGAAGGGACAAGAGAGCAACGTCATCCGTGCCTTGCGAGCAAACTGATGTGCCTTAATATCTAGAATGTTCTGATAATTACGCGCAATGGTCATTCAAAGCTCAATAAACAGCGAGGTGATCGGCGAAAATCCAGAAACAAGGGATCGCGTTTCGTTTTGTAACACGGTCGCTGGCGTCGAAGCTGTGATTACCAAAATATTTCGTCGCATCACTTGTGATCTAGACATTAAGGTTTCAAACTCGAAACGCGTCGTCAAACAAGCCGAATTAATCAAGGGGGTTTTTTATCGTTTTTTTTGTACGTAAATACGTGAAATTATATAGGATTAAATCGTTAATCAAATTTTTCCAACATCACAGTTGTTGAAATTATTGTTAGAGAAGTAAGAAAAATCTACGAACGTTTATATTTTCTAGCGTGAAGATCAAGTTCCCGAATTCCGCACAAATAATATTCTAATATTAACGATACTTCTATTTTTCTAAGCGAATGCTTGTAATCCAACAGATGTGTGACGAATATCGCTCGTGTATCGCATGATCCAACGTTTCTCTGTCTATAGAATTTTTGCGTGCCTCGCAATATTTGCACAACATTCTTATCGATACTTTCTTATCGAACTGCAAACAGTTTGTACGTTTGAGAGACTCTTTGTATTTCTGCCCAAAAATTACAGCGATTAAAATATGATTCCCGAACTTTGTACCACAGATACAATCGGATAGTATTATGATACGACTGTTTTGCACGAAATGTCCACTTTGTGTTTCGTTCGCTTTGCACGTTTCGTATACCCTGTACATAGATAGGATAGTTTTGTATTGTTGTGAGGAAAGGAAAAAAGAGAAAAGAATTTGAATAACGTAATGTGCCACGCGAATGTAAGATCGAAGAATTGAAGAAAACGTCGAAAAGAAGAAAGAAAATTAAAAACAAATAACATAAATTAACTGTGCGCATAATGATAATTTATATAAGAATCTATATCTAGATATTAATAAAAAGTTGTTAAAAAAAAAAAGAAACCGTGTAAAAAAGGATCTTCACCGAAACTAATGATTTTGTAATCGCGGCCATGTACATACATAATACTTGTAGAATGATTTCTGTACACAGAAATAACGAATATCTCTCAAGTTCTTTCTTTTTTTTTTTTTTTTTTTTTTTTTTTTTCTAAGAAAAATTGTCCTTTTTCAAAAAATTATTTCTTTTCTACAAAAAGACAGTAATATGCAGATACCAATTAATTCCCACTTCCAGCGAAAAATTTGCAATTTTGTTACAAATGGTTTGTTAATGTTATAAAAAAAATTACAAAATATTCATCTAATCAAAAAACGGCAGGATATTGCTCAAATATACTGTGTATGTGTGTATAAGTATACATATACATATATATATACTTATTTTATCAATCATATTTTAATTTTACGAGAAAATTTATCTTTTCTGAAAATTATGAAAAATATTGTAAATTATTTGATGGAAAAAATACAATATATATAAGTAGATCCAGACAGATATTAAGCGTGAAATTAAACACAAGTAGTGATAAGTGTAACATATTTAAACTTGGAATTATTCTTCGAATTGTACATAATTAATCATTCTATGTATAACATTCTAACGTATTTCTATATCATTGTTTCTTATACATAGATAAAAAGAAGAGTCTGTAATATTCCCTACGTAATCATTAAATAGCTGTATATAGTCCCATATATAGTCAGTGGTGCATGAAGCAATTGAATAAAAAGATTACCATCGATATTATATAAGATTAAAAACTGTGAAAACAAATTGATTGAAAGATATATACACAGCACGTAGGTATAAATTACCAGACAATAGGAAAGAATAATTTCTTTTCAACATTTAAACATTGATACAGGTATGCGATGCATTCGTAATAATTTTCTGTCGCTTAAGCAGTAGTTCTCAATCAATATATGTATATTACAAAATTTAAATCAATCGTTACGCTGATAATTTACAACTTACAATTAACACAACTTGTAACATCATTGACGTTATAACGATAATTAGAACCAACAGTTAAAAAGATATCGACAGAAAAATAAAATATAATTTTTCCCAGATGGAAAAGATCAAAAACTGAGAACCATCAACGCCATAGTCACGTAGTAACTTGAAACCGTCGCGAATCAACTACCGCAACCATTTCGCTGCAATATTTTCGTTTTGTTTCTTACAATTTATATGGATAATCAAATCGAGTTTCACCAACGGTATAAAATAATAAAAGATACATACAATACTACGAACTGAAACGATTGCCACAGAGTTAACGTTTCAATTACATAAACATATTCCAAATGTACATTTAAATTTTCGCTCGTATTACAAATTCTTCGTACGAATTCAAAAATCTTTTTCTCTTTCTCTTTCTAGCAAAAATACACGCGTACGTAAGTACGATAAACCTACATACTTGTTGGAAAACGAAACAGAGGTCGCCAACATATCCCGATCAGTAAATTATTAATTGACCGAAATATCAAAGTCCGAGTAACATCTGGTTGAGAATCGCTGCAACCGTCTTCTGCTGCACGTTAATGCCCGAACTGTCAAGATCGCTTGTCCACCATCCACTATCACCCGCAATAAGCTCGTTCAGCGTAGGAGATATTACTTTTCCATAAGATAAATTCTGTGTAAGCATCTTGTGACGCATTACAGACAGGGGTACCGCGCGATTAGTCAGCGCCAGTCACTGACTAGCGCGGTACATACCTTTGGAGCTGACGGACTGACGTACTCGAGTGCAAATGACTACATGTCAAAGTCAGTGAGCGGCGTATTTTAAGTGTTACTTTCTACCGGTGGAGCTGCGTTTCCTCCGATTAATCAAAAATGTTGGCTCTCATCAACCGGATTTTGGATTGGTTTAAATCCCTCTTTTGGAAAGAAGAGATGGAACTCACCCTTGTTGGCTTGCAGTACAGTGGGAAAACCACCTTCGTAAATGTTATAGCGGTACGAAAATTTGCTTTTGTTCCTGCGATTTAACAATCGGTGTTCTTGCTCTCGAATTAATTAAATAAAACGCACCGGTGAATGTCCGAAAATCACGAAACGTTTGCCTTTTACTATGATAAAAAAATAAAGCGTGCACCGTATTGGTTAGATTCTATATTTCATTCGAGATAACTTTGTCACTGATGCAAATCTTGCATCCGCCCTAATATCATGTATTTAATAGTTATTAACATATTTTTGCAATAATTTTTTGGAGAAGACATTCGATTATTGTCATCATTTTCTCGTTTAATTTTAAATAAATTAAGATCATGAACAATAAAAAAAAATTGGATATCTGACTTTTTGCAGCAATGAATCTATTGTTTTAAAACATTTGTTTATTTTGAAACACAAAACTGTTTCTCATCAAATATATTCTGTTTCAGTCAGGACAATTCAGTGAGGATATGATCCCAACTGTTGGCTTTAATATGCGTAAAATAACAAAAGGCAATGTAACTATAAAAGTATGGGATATTGGAGGTCAACCAAGGTTTAGATCCATGTGGGAAAGATATTGTAGAGGAGTGAACGCAATAGTATATATGGTAGACGCAGCTGATTCTGAAAAAATTGAAGCAAGCCGCAATGAATTACACAATCTGTTAGATAAACCTCAGTTATGTGGTATACCAGTACTGGTTCTTGGTAACAAAAGGGATTTACCTCATGCTTTGGATGAAAATGGACTTATAGAAAGAATGTATGTTTGTATTTAGGAAGACATATTAACAATAAGCCCAACAATACATACGCGTTACATGAATACTTTTCATTTTTCAGGAACTTGTCAGCCATTCAAGATCGTGAGATCTGTTGCTATAGCATTTCATGCAAAGAGAAAGACAATATTGATATAACGTTGCAGTGGCTTATAGCACATTCTAGAAGTGGTGTTCGTTAATACATGTAACTAATTTTACGTTCTTACTCATCTTTACTGAAAAGCCCAAGATATTGATAGAATGGGGATCAAATGTGCAAGGGAGTGTTCAACAATGATTTTATTCTGGATTGAGTGATCAATTATTGTAGACAATTTCTTTAAACCTAAGCTTTAGCTGTTATCCGTTCAGTCATATAAGAAATCATAGAAAGTTTAATGAAGAAAAAAAACAAAGAAATTATGCTTAAACCAAATATGCTCATGCAAATGATAACAAGACACATACATCCTGCAAGCACCTTAGAAATAAGTAACAATTTTTTATATTGTGTTTTCAGATAATCAATTTAAGTAACAGTGCTGTTGTTCTAATTTAAATCCATCAAGAAAAAAATAGCATTTAATGGTTAATGTAGAAATGATGATAGCTAGTACGAATACAAGCGCAAAATAATATCGATTATCATATAGTACACATTTTTGAAACTATTTAATTAAGGTTAAATAGATCACGGCATAGAGATTATGAACAATTGATTGCTATATGTACACGAATATAATGCTAAGTAAACTTGTATAATTAATGGAGAATTATTAACAATATTATATCGATTTATTATGATCCTTAAAATATGACAGTTGTATGTATATACATACACGTACACGTATACATACATACATATATATAGATATATATGAAAAAGAATAAAACGATGTAATCCATTTTTTAAATGGAAGCTTGCCTTTGAAACAATTTTTATTATCATTGGAAAATAAAAACAATAAAGTATTGTATGTTTTTAAAACAATAATATAAAGTTTTGGGCTATGTTATTTGAGCTGTGAATTGCAGAAGTATTATTGGTCGAGGTAGTTGTGATGTCAGCACAATCGACTCTCGGGATTTGTCTCGCCATTTTATTTGCTAGTTGGTGTATAACACGAAGGTGTAACGTCTTGTAATTCAGAATAGAAATACATCAAATAATAAATATTTGTTTAAAAAAATTAACATGCCACCAACAACTGATGATGATCCTTACGCACACGTATCGAAAGGACCATTAAAACTAAAAAATGATCAAAGCGTGAGTAAAAAGTATGTATCTGACAAGTCTTACTTTTAGGTTAAATTTTGATTAATATTGATAGTTATAAATAGTTCAGAATTCACGTATAACGTTTAAATCGCGACTAATGCAATTATTGTTTTTTTTTTTTTTTAAATAGGAAAAAGAACAAAAAAGGTAAAAAGAAGAAGCTGGTGGAAGTGACCAAAATTGCAGAACAAGAAAAGTTGAAAACGATAGAAATCAAAAAGACAAAAGCCGAGATAGCGTTTCAGAAAATGCAAGAAAAAATGGTAAAAAATTATCTAATTAACAGTTGTAAAATCATTTTATTAAACATATTGTAAAATCATTTTATTTAACTCTATAACAATATTTGCAGCAAACTGAACGGATAAAACAAAAGGCTTCAATGACACACAAACAACGAGTAGAAGAGTTTAATAGACATTTAGATAGCTTAACAGAACACTTTGATATACCAAAAGTGAGCTGGACGAAATAAATTCTTCATATTTTGTATAATGTAAACATGAATACATTTGATTTTGTATAAGTTTGTGCTTTATTGTAAATGTACATAAACAAATATTAATTATTGTTAAACATCAAATCTTTGTAAAAAATAATACAATGGATGGAATTTTCTCTTTAAAGCTTATTTGTTTAATTAATATGAGAATAATTCTTAAATGTAAGGCATTCTCAATGTACTTAATATTGTAACATATATATAATAAACATTATATATTACAATGTATAGTAAATATTCTTTTATAATATATAACCTCCACAATAAATAAATGCATTATGCATTATGCATTTGTATATTCGTATACAATTATTCAAGTCTAATAAAATATATGTACATGGACGGAAACGTGGATGGAATATAAAAAATAAAAAAATGATATTAGCTAAAATCCTAAGTTTAGCGAAAATAGTCAAATCATTATAATAAAAATATTAATATACTATGTCTTGATCAAGGATATATAAACTATACCAATTATTAAAAATAAGGACGGATTTAAAAACGAGGTTTTCGTACTTCCATTACCATAATGGAATATTTTTATATAATTTTCAGTTACGACCCAAGGATTACTTCCATCATCGAAATACATGGGACATTGATCACGTTCTCTTTCATATTCCTAAATTTGGTCATAAAATATATATAGAATCACACGTAATGAATATTATATTAAATAAGTTTATAGAAGCAATCTATGTTACCTGTAACTCTAATGCAACGGCTGCACCTTCTGTATAATTGCTGCTTGTAACATCTTGTTTAAGATCACAGAATGGACCAATAGCTTGAGATATAAGAACTTTATTTAAATCTGCTCTTTGATATACCCAACAACGATATTTACTGAAAGGATCTAATTCATCATAGGTTATTAAATACGACTTCAGATTTTCCTTCCAAAATCCAATACATTGCATTTTGTAATCCGGTAGACCTATATTTAAAAAAAAATATGTAGGACATCACTTTATTTAATTTTATTGTAGTGATTTAAACTTACTATAAATATCTACAGGTCTTCCTAAATGATCTACTGATAAACAATAGGTTTCATCAATGGCAATTTCCTTTTGATCAGTATCGCACACAGAAAAGTCCGAAATGTTCTGTTTGCAATAAATATTTGGACGTGGAGATTTTGTAACACCTCCCAAAATTCTGGTTTCAAATAAAACATCTCCTTTTTGAGTAAACATGTATTTGCCAGCCACTGGACAGCGTACTGGCACAGGATCCTTAGCTAAAGGCATAACACACATAGATAAAAAAGCTTAACTGACTTTACACATATGGAGAAAGTTCTTTATACTGACCTAGTAACAGATCATATTTCCAAGCTTCCTTGTTAGGAAACTGAACCCACGAACAGACTGTGTGAAAGTCATCTTTAATAACGGCGACACCACGTCGATATCTGATAATATTATGATGCCGAGGTACAAAATCAAAGCATACATAATCCTTTTGGCTAAAAATAAAGATGAATTAATTATTGAAATATAATGTGCATTAATAAAAACATAAGATATTAAAAATCATGTCAACATCGAAACATAAAAAGTCTATACCATCCATCAACAGTTAATCTAGCCATCATCACTCTGGTATCTCTCGATTCGCGACAAACATAAATCGTACGTCTATAACGACCTTCGTCCGGGTACCAAGTTTCAATTATATGCGTTTCGTTGATAGAAATATCTGCATCGATATTAGCAGTATTTATCCATTGTCCACTCATATCTTCTGGCAATCTGCATCCTGGCTCTACCACTTCTGCTTTAACAGGTGTTACCCTTAAACGTTCTGGACTCTTTTCAACTGTCTTCAATGTGTTACATTCTGCAGTAATAGATACACCAATAAAGAGGTCGTCATCACGATTCTTCAGAAAACATCGGTATTTTTCGTCTTTTCTAGATTCTTTCGTATTTGCAACAGCGAAAAAATGATTCTTGTCAACAAACCAATCTCCCAAACAACTGTATTCCACGACTGAAACATGATAAAGAAATGTTAATTAAAATGAAATATTATGCGAATTTTACAATAAATAACTTGTTAAAATAGTATAAAACAGATTACCTCCCTCAAAAGTATTCTTCATGCCAGCGCATTGTTTGTATGTTATATTGAATTTTTGATTAGTTATTAAAAATTGTGTTCCCGCAGTCTGACACGATCTAATTTGTGCATCAGGGTGATTGCATTCTCCTGTAAATCTGAATCGATTCTATAATAATAAAAAGAAGAATAATGCTTTGTCATGTATAATTAGTACATTAATGTATTATTAAATGTATAATACCTGATAAGCAAATTGCCAAACGCCTTCAAGAGAAGATCTGCAATTTACTGGAACATAATTCTCTGAAAATAATGTTATTAATTGCTGATCAGGACGTAAACCTTTACATACATTTTCCACATTTGGCTCAATGTCAACAGGCAGATTCACACAGTATGCTAAAATATAAGAGTAATGATATTAATCCATTCTATATAAATTTTCTTAAATTTGTTATAATTATTTTACCTTCAAGTTTCTCTAATACATTCACAGTTCTAACAATTAATTTAACACAGTGGTAGCATGCTTCATTTTGAAACACAAATGTATAATTAACATGATATTCTTCTATCATATCAACACATTTACCACGATCAGTCATTGTTTCGGCATTTATTTCTGTTAATGTATTTCTCCCATTTTCCCAAGAGAACCAAGATCCTCTAACAACTAACGGAATTTGACATGATCCTTGGACGGAATGGATAACTAAAAAATTTTATATTGAATTGTTTATATGTTATAAGATACATCAAATTGCATTTACATAATGCAATATTAAACAATATGTATCTTTTGTTATATTCACTTTTTAACTTAGAGAAGGTTTTAAATAAAGTTACATTCTACTAAATAGAAAATTCAAAGCAAAATTTTGTATATATCTAGATAACAAATGACTGCATACACAGAGCAATTTACAAATCGCTGAAACTTACCTTGACATATAAAATATAAACTAAATAAAAACAAATATAATCGCTTTGTCATCTTCTCATTAAATTATGTTCAATAATTTTAATGAAGGAAAAAAATTTATTTTAATATACGACTCTCACAATGTACAAGAGAATTATTCTCAATGCCCAACCCACTTGTGAGTTGTGAGTTATATTTATACCTATGCTGCCCTCTGTATATGAGTCTACTTTGAGTAATATGAGATCCTAATGAGTTTATAATTTCTATATTTTCTGCAAAATAAAAACTATATTTGCATTTTTATGACATTTTTATATATTTTAATAGTTAATAATTTCAACTATTTATGTACAACAATTGAATTAGTAATTTAATTATTTCATATTTTCAAACATAGTTTCAACAATTCATCAATGACAATTAAATTATTTTCCATATTTCTAAAGATTATTCAACAATTATTTAGCTTGTCTATAACAATTAAACTTAATTTAAAATTTAATTTCTTCTACATTCCTCGTCCTGCTTATATTATTTTACTTGGTATAGTCACAGACGAGGTAAATGAATAGACCTCGCATACAATGTATTTCGTCGGTCTACAATTGGAGGGTCTCAAAGACCCCTTTACCATTTTCGTGTCACATACTATTATACCGATTCTGGCAAGTTACGCACTGCAGCACTACTAGTAATGAAACTTATAATTAATACTACAAACGCAATGAAACATATTTGAGCTCGTTTAGATATAAAATAGCAATCAAGTGAATCAACATAAATGATTCTTTCTATAAAAAAAACTAGTTTCTCATCTTCTATAATTACAATCATTTCTCTCGTAATCTTCACGCAAAACAAATTGTAAAATTTGATACATTATTATTTTTATATTTTGTATAAAATTAAATATATTCTTACCAAATTCAGCTGTAATAATTCAATAATTTCGTTGTCTACCGCGCAAATATATCTGTCCTTGTCGCACGCTGTTGCATTCCTTGTCTAACGCGCACATATTTCTGTCCTTATTGCACGTTGTTGCTTTCCTTGTCGCACAGATATGTCTGTCCTTGTCGCACACTAGTCTCCCTCCTTGTCTAATGGCGCTAGACAAGGAGAGCAACAGTGCGCGAGAAGGACAACCTTCGATCTATTGAAAAAAAAATTCAACTTTTTACACACAAGTTTTTCTAGGACGAAACACACATAGAAAGAAAGCGGGGAGTCTAATTTTAAGGAGGCATATAAAAAAGTTCGCAAATTATTCCTCTTAATTAGGTTTTTTTCGCAATTAGTGTGAACTGTCACAAAATGGACATGGTGGCGCCATCTAGCGGTAACTCAGCGGTACTAATTATTTATAAAAATACTTATTTCTGCACTTTACGGGTCAAATGGGGTATGAAAAGAAAGGATCTAATTAGGGCAATACAATCGCCAAAGTTCACAATTCATTTCGCTAAATTAGGTTTTTTCGCAAATGAAAATTTCTCTGTTTTACGGGGTAAGAAACACTAGAGCCGCGTTGTGGCAGAACGGTGGAACTAAACGATCGGTAACCATATAAGAAGAATAATTAATTTTAATTTTTCACGCCACAAATTTGCACACTACGGACATATATTTCAAAAATAATGTTATCAATTACGTTCGCAAATAAATCTGAATCAAATGTTCACTATAGTTTTTCGCGAAATGATGCACTCACTACTGGCACTACTACTAACGTAAACGAAATTGAAACATTCTTTATATACGTAAACCATACTTAAACAAAGCATGAAACGCAAGCTTAGGATCTATAAAATCGGAAACGCAACAATAACAATTCACAAATGATTGGTACTAAAAGTAGAAAATTCTGTTTTAGTACCACCAAGTTATCAATAGATGGCGCCATCGTTGCTTCTACACTGACAGATGACAGTTTTTCCACAAGTTACGAGAAGAAATTGATTAACAGGAATCATTTGTGAATTGTTATTGTTGCGTTTCCGATTTTATAGATCCTAAGCTTGCGTTTCATGCTTTGTTTAAGTATAGTTTACGTATATAAAGAATGTTTCAATTTCGTTTACGTTAGTAGTAGTGCCAGTAGTGAGTGCATCATTTCGCGAAAAACTATAGTGAACATTTGATTCAGATTTATTTGCGAACGTAATTGATAACATTATTTTTGAAATATATGTCCGTAGTGTGCAAATTTGTGGCGTGAAAAATTAAAATTAATTATTCTTCTTATATGGTTACCGATCGTTTAGTTCCACCGTTCTGCCACAACGCGGCTCTAGTGTTTCTTACCCCGTAAAACAGAGAAATTTTCATTTGCGAAAAAACCTAATTTAGCGAAATGAATTGTGAACTTTGGCGATTGTATTGCCCTAATTAGATCCTTTCTTTTCATACCCCATTTGACCCGTAAAGTGCAGAAATAAGTATTTTTATAAATAATTAGTACCGCTGAGTTACCGCTAGATGGCGCCACCATGTCCATTTTGTGACAGTTCACACTAATTGTGAAAAAAACCTAATTAAGAGGAATAATTTGCGAACTTTTTTATATGCCTCCTTAAAATTAGACTCCCCGCTTTCTTTCTATGTGTGTTTCGTCCTAGAAAAACTTGTGTGTAAAAAGTTGAATTTTTTTTTCAATAGATCGAAGGTTGTCCTTCTCGCGCACTGTTGCTCTCCTTGTCTAGCGCCATTAGACAAGGAGGGAGACTAGTGTGCGACTAGGACAGACATATGTGCGCGTTAGACAAGGAGAGCAACAGCGTGCGACAAGGAGTGCAGTAGCGTGCGATAAGGACAATAATATAAATTAGTTCTGGCACCCATCCTAGGGGTGATTCACACGATGCATGCTTAAAAAATATGGACAGTATTGCCACATCTGCTTTGAGAATTATTTATTGAATTGAAAGTGGTGGTATATATTCATCAGTGAAGGAATATAACGATATAAAACAGCGACTGATGAAAATTGGGATAGAATATATATATTTATTTATTAAAATTATATATCAGATCATTTGTATTTATTTAACGACGATTTATATTTATTAGAAACAGAAGGTTATTTATATTCACTATAAATAAGAATAGAAGATTAATTAAACTTATGAGAAAAAAATTGATTGCAATATGATATTTTAACAACATGAACAACATAATTAGAGACGACGTTTTTTTCATTTAGAAATATGTAAATTCATAGCCTAAATTAATTGTCATTATTTCACAAACTCGATTTTCTAAAACATTAGACTTATCAAAATATGTTAACAAATATTGTTTGGAATGAAGGGACACATTGTGTACTGTAAATTATTTCTTGGAAATCGCCTGTTTCGAAATATCGAATACAAATTTATTCTCTAAAACGATACAATACACATATTTTTTTTTTACACATATTTTCATTTCAAAGTTACTTCAAAAAAAATTTCTGGTTGAAAAGTCGAATGATGTATTAAGAGAACATGAGACACGAAGAGGTGGCACGACAAAGCTCGCCGGTGAGAGATTTTCTTGATACAGAGGTTCAAAAAATTTTTGAACGGAAATATCTCTGAAACAAGAACAAACGTTTGGCTGAAAATCTCAATTTTGTACCAGGAGAACATGAGACTCCAAGAGGTGGCACGATAAAGCCCACCGTTTCTCAGGAGCGGTTCTCCTGATACAGTGAATTTTCGAAAAATCTTTAAGTTTCAAAAATCATATTCTTGGGGCATTCACTACTTGTCGAACTTCGTTTTATTTAATGGAGTTCCCCAATTCATCGTTGTTTAAACGTAGTGTGCGCGAAACTCCAGTGATTTTTTCTATGTCGGTATTTCAGGTCACGGATCACGAAAGTCTGTAAGATGTAATGTCTATTTCTATACCTCGTTTGTGACCTATTGTATGTCTTGTCTATCCTATCGTTAGTCAATGCTTAAATCAACCGCACGTCGCTTTACTTATTTATAAAAATTAAGTACATGTTGATTTTTCAAACAATTGTCAAATAACTTTATTATTGTAGATACAATAAAATTGAATGCAAGCTAATGTAAGAAGAATAATTCGTACTGAAGTTCGATTTATTAAAATTAAAATGCGTTCTATGTATAATGGGATACTTTTTTTTTAAATTTTAAATGTTAAGGCATAAATAAATTTTTGTTTTTATAAGTTATATTACATTTAATACAAGATCTGTTTGAAATACAAGATCGTAATGAATGTACAAAAAAATATTACAAAAAATTTATCTTATTCAGTATTTATAATTGAAATATTTATCAATGAAAATTTATAAAATCGAGATTTATATAAAATTGTTGAAAAAATAATGTTTTTCCACGATGTAATTTTTTTTTGCATAGAATGATTTGAATAATTTTTCGTATGTTTGAACAATTGCACAAAGAAACCACTTCTTCATTAGTTAAAGTACAAAATTCTTTGTTTTTCTTATAATTAATTTCTATTTTGAAACTAATTCATTAAATCGTATTATGAAGTAATCATATTGCATAATGTCAATACGTTCAATTTTATTGTGAAATAAGCTGTATGAATTCAATTATTACTAATTGTGCATCCTTAAGAATAATGGCAAAAACAGAAGTTGTTGAAAATTGGGAACCATTACGACTGACGCATATTAAACCATCATTTAATATCGAAGAATCAGCTTTGGCAGCACGTCAAGATTTATGGCACAAGTTCATTTTGTTTAATGTAGGACAATATAGTGCAACAGAAATATTAAGAACTGTTATTGTTGCTTGTGAGCCTGAAATTATATTGCCTGTTATGTACAAAAAAGAAAGACCTAACAAACATACATTCCTTACAAAATGTAGCTCGAGTGCTATTGAAAATCTTGTAAAGCAAGGTTTATGTATAACTTTATCAAATGGACAAGAATTACGTATTGATGTCGTATTAGGATATACAGATTCCCAAAGTTTACAATTGAATCCTAATAGAATTATAGCACAGGCACTTTATTATAGGTATGAGCCTACAAAAAAAGTATTGAACCTTGATGACTTTGAAAATGAAAAATCATTAAACTCTATATATTGTCCCATATCTTTACCTAAAGTATTACACTTTGTTTTAAGATGTACTAAAATGGGTATTTTAAGCAATAATCGTGACTCACGATTACCTATTAGAGAACTGAGTTTAAGATACAATGAAATTACGAGAATTGTCTTTTTTGAGAAGTTCTTCAATTATCATTTAACCAAATTAGATTTACGTCACAATCAAATTGCAGATGTAGAATACTTACGCTATTTCAGTGAGTTTAAAATAAGTGAACTTTGGTTAGATGGAAATCCATTGTGTACAAAATATAGCAAGTGTCAAGATTATGTACAAGCAGTAAAGAATGTGTTTCCTCATTTACAAAAACTGGATGGGATTGTCATAGGTATGGAGCAGAAGTTTGTTCCTAGTATCCAAAGTAATTTTCTAGGAGATGGTACAAATACTTGTCTGATCAAACAGTTTGTGAAACATTATTTCACATTATATGATCAAAATGATAGGCAAGTGATAAATGGTTTATATGATAGAGATGCACTTTATTCTATGAGCCTAGGACCTATTTCAAATTATATTCACAAACAATTAACTAAAACGTTTGTTACAAACAGAAATTTACTAAAATTTGTTGATTATGCAAAGTGTCAAGAATTTTTATTACGTGGCCCAGAAAAAATCATTTCTGCACTCAGGAATCAACCACCTACTATACACCACCTTAAAACATTTCATGTAGATTTATTGTATGAAGGAGAGATCCACCTTGCAATTTCTGTGCAAGGAATGTTTTCATTCCGAGACATTCCTCAATGTCCACCAATGTTTTTCAATAGAACTTTCATAATTATGAAGAAAGAAGATAATGAATATTGCATTACTAATGACCAATGTTATTTGGATGGAACACCTGCTAATACTTCGCTAGGAAACAGTGAAATAAAGTTTGAATCAAAAGGTGCCCCGAAATTTATTCCAACAGTGTTTAGTGTTTCTGAGAAAGAACAACTACTTACATTTTTACATGAAATAACTACAATGAACATGAAATTTTGTCATCAATATCTTGAAGATGCCAACTGGAATATTAGAACTGCCATTACAACATTTATGAATATGTACACAGTTAACAACGTGCCACCTGAAGCATTTGTATAATATATATTTTGTAATTTATTGTACAATATTTATATAATATTAATATTAATGTCATTACTTGTAATATATCTGTAGTGTAATAAGAAACAATTATAAATTTAGCTATCTAAAATATTTAATTAATTTTATTTTTTATAAGTACAAATTTTTTTTGGTAATATTATTTTAATAAAATGTACTACTATTTGAAAAGATAAAATAAATGCCATAACTGTTTTTCTATAAAAAATTTTTTATTTCAGTTTATACAAAATATAAAATTACAATTTTCATAATATTAACAACCTTGCTGTGTATTTAAAAGAGCAATGGTTTTATTTATATATGGTATAGTATTCACATTTGAATTTACTCCTAATTCAAATACTTTTTGCATTAGTGGTAAAGCATGTTCTAAAATAAAATATAATTTATTAAGATTATAATGCAAATTATTAAAATAATTTAAGATTGAAATAAAAAGAGAAATATACCTTGCATACATAATACAATTTCTGGTAATTTTTCTAGAGCTGACATTAATATATCAGCTCTAGAACTGTCCAAGCATCTTTGAAATGCGGATAAGATATTTGCATTTGACGCAGGACGATGTTTTAATGCTCTTGCTAGTAATGTATGCGCAAGAGATCTTATGTTACTTTGCGGAGATACAAGCAATTCCGCTATATTGTCTGTTATAGATTCCAAAACAGATGGTTTTCGTGATGATAAATGTTCAATTTCTTGAAGAGCACTAAATACATCTAAAGCATAATATTAAAATTTATATATTCTAACATTATAAGGTAATTTCAACTGAAGTCATAACATAGTTTTCAATCATACCTTCACCTTGCAGTTTAGATAATGTAGTTAGCAATGATGGCCAATGCTGTGGAATAATAGATTCTGGAGGCGGAGTAGGAGGAACAGTAATTAAAATCTCTTCTATATCTTCTCCTTCTCTTGGCATTGGAATGCCTGATACGAGCGTTCTAAGTGTAACTAAATTTGGATAGTGTACCTGTAATTCACTATATGTAAGTGTAAGCTGATATCTGAAATTGATTAGAAGAGATTACAAGTATTACTTACTGTAGAGCCTGAGCATGCTTCTGCAAATATTTCAACGCCCTTTGTGCATCATAAGAGATGTATGCTTGTAGTAACGTAATAAATCTATTTAAGAGTGGTATGAGATCTTTTACAGGACCATAATTCTAAAAATTAAATTCATTAGTAATCCTTAATTTAATTTATATTAATTAAATATTCGTGTATACGCGCAAATATTCCTTTACGCACTTGGAAACATTGAAAATAATTCTCTAATGTATCTTCCAAAGCAGTCTGATGTTCTTCGCTAAACAAATGCGGTTGTAATAACTCTAGTAATCCCATTATTTGTACAAAAAGATTTAAATGATGTCCTGTTCTAAATTGACTAAAATCCAAATAAGACCTTCCCATTAATGACGACGCTAACATTGGAAGCTGTCGCAAAACTAAAATAGGATGTACAGCAGCCATTTTTCGAGCACATAATTCGAAATCTTGAGACCTGGAATTCCATGACTTTTGTCTCGGTGTTGCTGCTAAGGCAGTTAGCAAAGAATGACTCATACAATCCAAAACAGAACCCGTCCATTCTGTAATCTTTGCTCCTCCGACAAATTTTTTAGTTTGAAATGTATCTAAATAACATATTACTTTAGGTATTTTCATGTACATGTGTAACAAAAACTGATGGACCATATCGGAATCAACGCTAAAAGATAAAAGATAAAACTATTTAAAAGATACTTTATAAACAGAAAACTTAACGCTATATTAAATTAAACGTACTTTGAGTCGTTCATCATACGTTCAGCCAAGTATTTTACAACATTGGCAACTAAATGATCATCTGTAGAAATACAGTGTAATAATAAATCAAGACGTGAATCCATTCGAGCAAGCGCAATGTTTCTACTCTGACAATTATGTATAATAACAGCTTCTGCAACTATATACGCTACGAGCGTCAATAATTGTTTTTCATGTAAAAGCAAAATATTTTCTGGAACATAATGTTTTGGCGTAAATTTATCTCTGCCTTGCCAGAGTTTTGGATTGCAAGTTAACGCCCACAAGAAATCTAAAACAGCCGTCGGATCATACCTATAAAAATAATATTTCATTATCTTTATATATATTTTTTAAATTATGTATATTTTTTAAATTATTTTTTATTTACCCATCATCGCATTTATCCAACAAATGTCCAACACATTTATACAAAGTTGCCCAGCTTGCCCTATGTGTCAATAAAGTTAACAAATAAGGTCTAAACGAATGCGAGCTCATAACATTATTATCAATTTTCATTTGTATTTTTGTTTTTCCAAATAAAAGTTTCATTTGCAGAGTGGGACATGTCCCAATTAATTCTGGCTCAACAGATGCTAACCAGTCAATTAGTAAACCGGTTCGTGGCTTTAAAATACCTTCGTTACTGTCGTTCACTAATAATCGTGCCATCGCTTCAACAAGAATGTCAGTTTTCTGTTGCTTCAAACAAATGTCTAATAATTTACGTCCAACTGCTTCTAAATTCACTGGATCTGTACTTTCTAATATAGATCCAGGATCTCGATTTTGCATTAATATTGTTAATTCCATGCTCTTTGGTGTTTTGGTTAATTGCACGTTTGCAAAGTCTCTTAAAATAGACAGAACTGGGGCTTTCACATCGCCTATCAATTGTATCAAATTTAAACACATATTACGAGCTAATTCGACCACTTGCTTCGAAGTCGATGACTTTTTTAAAGGCAACAATATTACTCGCATTAGAGTACAAGAATATTGAGGCATATGAACAAGTGATGCTAGGAATTGTTTAACTTGCATTGAACTTAATACACTACATATATGTTGTATTGCTAATACAACGGCTCCACTTTCTTTGGTAGATTTCTGCAAGTCCTTTGCCAAGGTTTTATGCAATCGGCGATATGCGTCTACTTTTTGATTCAATGGTATATTTTCGATAAATAATCTATTAATCAAATGCGGAACATCCGTTTTAATAGAAGATTGTATAACAGACTGTTTTTGAACTATAGCACTTAGTGGTAAAGATTCTTGTAATTGTCCAATAGTTACTGCATTCTCATCAGGCAATTCTGGCTCCATCAATTGCAAAACTTGTACAAAAACTAGCCCACCTGTTGCTCCTCTTCTATGCTGCACTTCAACCAATTGTGCCATGTATGTTTTATCGAGCACTGCTTCGCCAACTGAACTTGGATCGATTTGCACGCCCGCATCTAGTGTGTGCAATAATTTAGTCATCGAAGGGACAGGAATACCGAAGCTCTGAATAAAAAGAACCAATTGTTGAGGCTCCAAATCTTTAAGAGCTGCATCAATTAAACGTGGTACGTTGCTTCTGATCATTCTTAGTTTTAACCAATCTGGTATTAGTAAAGCTTCTTCACTTGTATCAACAAGGAAAGCTTTTGGTGGCTCTGTATTTAGTGGAAACCAAGTTTCAAGTAAAATATCAAACAATACATCGTCATCGGAATCGTACGTTAATAAGATTATCATAGCGTGGACAACTAAAATATGCATAGTGCATTCTTCTCCTGTACTCCATTGTACTAATATCTGATCTTGACTCTCGGACCACGTATATTCCTCTGCTCGTGGAGACCGAGCTTTCTCTAGATAATTGCAAAAAATCACCATGAATGCATGCAAAGTCTGTTTAGCTTGTGGATTGTCAATTTCTGATTGTGGTAGAATAGCTGCTATAATTGTACTTCGCTCGACTACCAACTGAGATATTTCGTTAGCTAAATCGGTTAAATCAGGTAAATCATCGTCCGTAGTATGCGCAGAAAGATAAGATATGTACGCGTGCACAAGATCTGGATTATTTTCGACTTGACATGCACCACGAAGAGCAGTAGAAACTAAAGATCGTACTGATAAGAAATGAGGTATGGACGGTAATTTACGAAGAAGCCAGATCTCCCTGAAATGAACAGTTCGTATTAGGTTCTAGCTTGAATAAATATCATTAAAAGTGTTTTAAATACTTTTTGAATTACTTTTCATTCTCTCCATCTATATCCATGGGTTCTTCTTCGGTAGGAATTGATCCAAGTACCATCTTTAAACCTGTAATTGCTTGGAGGCGACTGCCAGTCTGTTGACTGCTCAGTCTTCTTAAGAAATATTCTAAAACCTCGTAGGCATGTTGTCGATCCTGTTCGGGATCGGTTAATAACATTTGAAGATGAGCTAATAATTGTTGCTGTCTTGGTTGTTTCTCCACAGCTTGAGTACTAGTGGACAATAAAAATTCACAAAGACATTGTACAGGTAATTGACTAAGAGATCCTTCGCTATTTTGTACAAGATCTGCTAGCCATGGCATACTCTGAGACGAACTTTGTTGTTGCCTTTGTATTATATCTAATAAGAAATCTGGTTTACGAGATCGACAAAGTAGATGTCCCAATCTATGGGACACATTTAATGATTGTATTTGTTCTAACACTGCTGGAGGTGGCCTTCTAGCAATACCAGTTGGCTCCATAGTCATCAATTGCGACAGTAGTAAACTGTTTTGTTCTGATATTTGTATCCTTGTAGATGCAGCGGCTAAGTGCGATTCATATTCTAATATTTCTTGTTTTTCTATAGCTTCGACTTGCAATTCTTTCGAACGTTCTTGCTCTATTATTTCTGGCAATGCCATCGTTGGTGGTGGATAGGAGAAATGGCTACAAAGGAATGACACATTAAAAGAAATCTATTGAAAAAGAATATAAGTATTTTTCTTTACGCGAGTACATAAAAATTTCAACATACTTTGTAATGCACATTTCCATCAAAGTTCGTAAAATGGGATATCGTTTCCATGCAACCGCACCAATAGTAGAAGGATTGTGAGCAGCCAGTATTAATAACATTATCCATCCTTTCCAGTATAAATTTGATATCGCCAAAGTAGGTGGTACATAGCTAAATAAAAGTAAGAAAATAAATAAATAATTAATATAAGTTTCTATTGAATTAGTTAAATTTATAATATTACTACAATCTATAAATACCTTGACGGTATGTTTATAGTTCCTGGTGGTTGATAAATACACAAGTTAAAAATAAGTTCAATTATATCTAATTTGTCAGCTTGTAGTGTTGGGAAACTCTCAGTGGAATTAGCAGCTGCTCGCCTAATTAACTGATCTACTAGATCTAACGTTTCTGAATGAGTAATGCCATTTTCCTAAAACAAAGAGTATAAAACACTTAAACTATTATGTTAAAAAGATATTCTAGAAACGAATAAATTTATCACTGTAGATACATACTTTTGAAAAACCGATCAGTAGCAATCTTAACAATGTATTCTGTAATAATGGAACATCCGAAATAAGGCGTAAATAAAACACTCTATCAGATTCGGGCGGCCAATTATCTAATTTATAGTACTGCTCTGGTGGTTCAAGCAGTAAAATTTTGTGTAAAGCATGAAGGAGCTCATTTTTTCCAATAGCATACATCTGTGGCGCTGAATTCTGTAGCCATAACACGGCTTCGAATTGTATTGTCGCTACCATGTTCTGAAATTGATGTAATAAAGCTATATCTTTTTTGTCACCTCTTTGTGCTAATGCCGCGGCTTCTTTAACTTGTGGGCTGATAGCTAGTAACATACATAAGCACAATAAATCTGCAATTGAAATGAAGACTCGTTCTTTGAATTCAAAATTAAGCAACTGTTGCGCTATATCCTGTCTTTCAGACATCAAAGTGCGCGCAAAGATAAGTAAATTAATATCATGCCGGCAAACACGTATGATTTCCCTGAGCAGTGCACGCAAAGGTCTAAGGTAATCTTCTCGGTTCATTAATAAATCCTGAAATATTTCTGCAAGTAATTTAGCTGCTTGCTCAGGTAAAGTTTGAAACATTACACCTAGCATTGGCATATTATTTGGATTTCTTGCATTAGATAATTCATTGTAAATTGTATGTTTTAAGATAGTAGACAAATTTTCAGGATGCAGGCCGATTAATTCCTTTACACCATTCAAATACAGATTAATTACTGCTTTAGTTTTCAATCTCATTTTTACTAATTGACTTATGACTTCGACGTCTCTTTGCGTGTGGGAAGTACAATTGTAACAAATGTAGCTCAGTAATTCTTGAGCAGGTCTCATTAATTTCGGGTTGTGTAACCATACTTCTAATCTTGGCACGGCGATATTTCGGATTTCTACAAAACCACAGGCTGAAGAAAGTAATTTTAAAAAATTTTTCGTAATTGATTCTGGTTGCCGTCTGTTTAATTGTTCTTTTACAGCTTCAAGAACAATAAACTCTATGTTATCTATACAATGAGCATATCTAGGAGTAACAGGAAATTCGATTTTTTCTTTATCTCCAGAAAACTGTACAGATGAAGATCCTGGATCATCATCATCAACTGTAGACGGACTATGACAATCTCGTGGTGTTAAGACAGATAGCTCTGGTTGTAGGACACTTTTTGGTGGATGCCTTGTATTAAATCCTGTTAAAATATTATCTACAAAACCTTTGCATTCTTCGTGATCAACCCATACTCTTTCACCCAAAGCATCCTCAATGTATAGCTATAAAGAGAACAATAAAAATTAAATTGTTACATAGTACTAATAATAATTAATGTAATATAAACATTCAAGCAACCTTGACAAAGATTTCTGGCCAATTCCTTTTATCATGAAATCCCTTCATTAATAAATTAGCTGCAAGTACAGGAACTAATGGGTTTCCTTTTGTTTTATAATTATGTCCTTGATCCCGTTTTAATAAAGAGGATAATGCATGTAATATACAATCATTTGAAAACATGGAAGGGCGAATTTTTGCTAAGTACAACAGTCCCATGTAAACCAATGTATCAGGTTTCCATTTTTGATTTTTAAGCGTTTTTACGGCACCACAAATAATGCCTATAACTTTGTCACCTTCATCATTGTCGTTAGCTTCTAAAACCATTGGGACAAAATCTGCTGGATCAATGTCTATAGCTACCAATTCCCAAGCTTCAGCGCTTGAGAATGGTGGTCGTTGATGAGAGACATGCGTCGCAAGTTTAGGCTTTTTCTGTGGGATGTATTGAAAAGACTGAAGTGATCCTGATGGTGCTTCTTTTTTCCTATCATTTCCTACAACATATAATATATTTTATTTAAGTTTCTCAAACGTTTGTTTATGTATATACACAAAAGAACAATGTTTCATTTACCAGAAGTTGAAGTACTACTACTACTTGGTTTAGAGTGAATAACACCTGGTCTTTTAACATCAGAACTTTCATTACGAGAGCTTTTGGATCCAAGTGCGAACAGATCAGAGGGATGTTGTGCAATTTTACTTTTTGCACCTCTACCAATTCCTGCTTTGCCACGGTCCATTGTGATATTTGTGCCTTTTAAATTTAGAAAAAAGAAGAAGAGTAATTAATGATCATTGATATTGCTCATTTTTCCTTTCTGGATAAAACAAATAAAAAGGAAAAAGTAAAAATCTTTAAAATTTAGAATTTAAACTCATTGTTAGAATTCTTTTCAATAATATTCAAAAGCACCGTAAAATATTATATTAGAAGATATTTTATTTTAATAAGTTCTAACCTATGCAACATTTATAAAGCGAGTTTTCAGAAACTGTTCTTTCGAAAAATACATTTAGTACAGTGCAATATAAGCAACATTAGGTCCAAAATAATCTACTACAATTGAAGATGTAGACACATTGGTATTTTTCTACGTCGAGAAATTAATGTTTTACAAACAGAATGCTTTTAGTCAACAATAGTAGCAGACACTACTATCGATATCATTTTGTTAAAGATTCGATAGTATCGAACTGATAATTGGATATAAAAATCACAAATTTGAACTGGCGAGTAATGACGACAAAGTCGGAAAATGAACGTAATAATATAAATAAACCTTGTTATTTAAGATTCGCTTTCGTATACACTTCTTGTTACAAAACTCTACAACTTACGCAAAGAAACGACGATTTATCTGTGTATTTAAATTTCGATCGATTTAATTTCAAACTTGCGCTCACGGTACAATTAATCATCAAAAAATGAATTAAATAATCCATTGAACGCGTATACTATTCTAAAATGTACAGTATCCAAATGTATTATATATTCAGAATATGAAATTCAAATATTCTAGTCTTATCACGTTCTTGCTTATTGCACTGCATGCTCGATTAAACCAATCAAATTGTAGGAAATTTAAATTTAAATGAGCATTAAAGCAGTCGTCATTTTAAATGGCAGTTGTGATTTGAGGGGCAACATGTAACGAGGCTGAAAAGACGTAAAAAGTAAATTGTAGGCGAAGTGACCACGTGAAAAAATTTTATTCAAAATTTCTATGCCGTCTCATTTAATATCGTTGCCAAATCGTTGCCAAAATGTCAAGCGATGTTAAGGTGGGGATTAAACTAAGACCTCCGACGCAACAGGAGCTAGATGAAAATTTGTCGATGCAATGGATCATAAAGGAAAACTCGATCGTCTCATTAGAGCAAAAGACAAGTAAATGGGACGATAACGGATTTCATTTTGGTATGTGTCAATGGTTTCAACGCTGTCTCTATTTCTTCCTACGTACAAAAGTAATTATCCCGGACTATAACCTGCTTGTCACTTTTCATTGAATAACATATTTTCACTGGCAAAGAAAATTAGAAAAAATATAGAAGTTCCATTACTTATCACAAATGGTTAATCAGTAATTGTTTGTTAATGTATTCAATTACATTAAATATTCTTGCTATAAATCATTGGATAATTAGTATTTACTATTTGTACACAATAAAAGAAATGGATGAAGTATTAAATGCATTACACATTTTTTTCTTACTGAAACTGTAACGGTACTGTAATGTTTTTAATTTTGTTGTTATATTACTTATCTTTAATACCTTATTTACAGATTATAATTTTGATGTAAATACAAAAAATTCTAAAGTATTTGACAGTATTGTTAAACCTATTGTTGATGCTACTATAAATGGCTTCAACGGAACAGTATTTTGTTATGGTCAGTTTGATTCTGGTAAAACATATACAATGATAGGTACCTCGGAAGATCCAGGAATAATACCACTTACTGTTGAATATATATTTGATGCTATTTCAAATGTCATTCAACGTGAATTTTTATTGAGGTTTGTATTATAGATTGTCTGTAATTTTTGAGAAATTATGAGAAGGATATTTATTGTTTCTAGGGTATCCTATTTAGAAATTCATGATGAGAAAATAAATGACTTATTAAATAAGAATCAGATTGATTTAAAATTATACAAAGATAATGGACAAATAATTGTTAACTGTACAGAAAAAATTACAAATTCTTCAAATGACATGTTGTCTATAATGAAAAAAGGAATTAAAAAGAGAATAGATGAAAATAAGAATAAACATATTGGTAGCCATAACATATTTCAAATTGTAAGACTGCATAAAATCTTTTATATTGCATACATATATTTTATTATATTTAGTGGAACAGAGCGACTTTTTTTTTCTTTTAGATAATTGAAAGTCAAGGAATTGAAGAGGATTCAAAGAATATCGTACAATTATCACAATTAAATTTGGTAGATCTTGCTGGTTTTACAAAAACTCAGTGGACTGAAGCTATTGAAGAACATCAAACTGATATATCTCTTCTTACTCTAGAATCAATAATTACACAGATGAGTAAGTCACAAAATATCCAGAAACACATTGATTATCACAATAGTAAACTAACAGAATTGCTACAATCATCATTAAGTGGCAATGCTTTGATAGCAGTAATATGTACAGTGACACCTGTTGCTTTAGAGGAAACATGGTACACTCTATCGTTAGTATGCTATCTTTTACAATGTAAGTTATAACTTTATATGTGTTAGAACATTTTCCTTGATATTTAGGTTTGCAACTGAAGCTAAAAAAGTTAAAACCAAACCACAAAAGGATAAAATTATATCTGATGCATCACTTCTTTGTTATGCAAAACGAATAAAACTGAAGGTTTGTATAATTAACAATAATTTAATTTTAAAAATTAACTAATTTTTTCATCACAATTACTATGATATATTGAAATTATTTCATTAGCGAATAAAAAATGGAAACTCATCTATAGACGTAGAAGAAGTAGAATCTAATAAGGTGCAACAAAAATGTCACTTGTTAGAAGAACATATAAAATTATTAAAAACTCAAATTATTTCTGGACATGTAAAAAATGGTGAAAAACCAGTTAATTATAAGTCTAAAAGAAGAGAAATTTATTATAATCCTGGAATGGTCAAACCGTATTCACCTATATTTTATACTCAAACTTGCTTACCAACAATAAAAGAAATTTCACCCGAGAAACCACATAAAAAAAACATTATGCAATCAATTGACATAAATCAAAGTAAACTTATTACATTGTGCAATTTGCTCTTTTCAATGTTTACAATTATATGAAAATTTAGCTTATTTTATACTTTCAGCATTTCAGGAAGATCTTGAATCAGAAGCAAGTGATCATGAAATAATTGATCATGAAGCAGATTGTGAAATCAAAAAAAATGATGATAGAAATAAACATGTTAAATGTATGGGAAGTAATTATTTTTTTCTAAGATCTGGAACGCAAGATTCTTTAATGCAAATTTCTAGGTACCTATGTAATTATTATCAAAATATTATCCATTGTAACTTAGTGTTTCCTCTTATCTACAACAGCAGTGAAGTATCTCCTTCTACGCCAAAAAAAGTTTTACGGAAATGTATTGTGGATTTGAGAACAGAGCTTGATGAACTTCGTGAATTTACAACTTTGGAAAAACAATTGACATATGAAGAAGAGCATTGTTACACACATGTAAGTGCAATTGATATCTATGTGTGTTTCATAATCTTAATTTTTTAATTCTATATATGTATATACATATTTTTTTTATAATATTGCATCTTTTACAAGAATATGGAGGAACAAGCGAATAAATTGTTTACTTGTTCTGATTTAAAAAATGATGAAATTGACAAATATTCTCCAAATTTTGTAATACAATTAAAGGATGAAATAAAACCCGACGTTCAAAGTATTAAATTAGATATAGAAAAGTTGGAAAAAACTATTTGTTTATTGACAAATGAAAATATGGAAATGTCAAACAAATTATGTGTTGAAAAAGAACTTGCTAAAGAAACCGAATTAAACTTTCAGAAAACAATCAATAAACTTTATACACAGATTTCAAAAATTACGGAAGAGAAGATTGATTTAGAAAACCACATAACAGTCTTGAATGACCAATTAGAATCGTTTCATTCAAAAACGTCAGAAAAATGCGACGATGAGCAGTTACTTATTAAGTATCAGAATAAAATTGAAGCATTAAAAACAGAAAATATTGATTTATCAGCTATTATTGCAAATCAAAATAAAGAACTTGAAAATATTAAAGAAAGTAAAGCACTGTTATATGATCATGACTGTATTTATAAAGATAAAGTTACATTACTTACAGAAAAAAATGAATATTTGATAAAGGAAAATAATGAACTTTCTACTGATTTAATAAACAAAATTGAGGAAAATGATATATTGAAAGAACAGTGCGATATTTTAGATAATAAAATGACTTTAATAAGAAACATGGATTCTAATGAAAATGATATAGAGAAATTAAGATCAGAAAACAATATTTTGAAAGCTAGAATTGCAGAATTAGGAATGAGAATCACAATATTAACTGACGAAAATGCAAAATTTTCTAATAATTTATTAGAAAGTATGGGAAATTTTGATAATTCGCACAATGAAAAAGTACATAATAATTCATCTATTGCACCCAATGGTCCTGAAAAGTCGAATGAAACTATAAAAAAAATAGTATCAAATGAAAATTACGAAGAACTGTCAAATAAAATTATAATGCTACAAAAGGAAATTACACATCTATCTCGTGTAAATAAAAAATTAAGTGATTTAAAATTATCATCTTGTGGTCAATGTGTACATTTAAAGAATGTAAGTGAAAGTCGTAGAGCTTTAAAACTTGAAGCAAAAATTTTAAATCACAAATTACAGGACTTACAAAAAAAGTTTGATCGTAAATGTGCAGATACTGAAACATTAAAACTTAAGGTTAATCAAGAATTGAATTTAAGTTTTTCTGACCCATCCTTGAATGCCAGTTTTGTAGATAGAATGAATGTAAGTTTTATAGACGAAAAAGTTCACCATTTAAATAACGAATTACAAGCTTTAAAAGATGACCATGATAAACTTTCAATTTCATATAAAGAAAAATGTGACAAACTTGAAAAACTTCATAGTGCAATAGATAATGAAAAGAAAATCGAACATCTTCAAAATAATATCGATCAAGTGAAAAACGATATAGATGAAATAAAGAAGAGTAGTACACATTTTGTTTCTTTGTATAAAACGAAAAAAGAAAAATTATTGGACAAAATTAGTAGTTTAACAAATAATAATGAAATATTACAACAAACAGTGGCAGATAAAGAGATATCAATATCTAAAGCTACAGAGAAAATTCAAATTCTTGAAAATGAATTGTCATATGTGAATAAAGAAATTGTACAGTTTTCTACGATGGAGAAAATAATGCAGAGTGAAAAAATGACGTTAGAAGTAGAATTAGAAGAATTAAAGCTTGAAAATGAAAACAAAGATAATCTTATTACTCGACTAAATAAAACAATCGATGATTTAAATAAATGTATATCATCATTTAAACATGAATTAGATCTAATAACTACTCAAAAGAACGAATTGACTATTTTAATTGAAAAAAATGAATACAAATATAAAGATGAATTAAAACTTTTAAGAAAACAATGTGACGAATTAAAAGAAGAGAAACAAAACAGTATAGAAATAAAAAAACTGCGAATTAATGAATTAGAATCAAATATAGAAAAACTTAAAATAGATTTAGAAAAACAAAGAAACTTACATTGTGAAGATACTGTTAAAGAATCTATGATCAAAGAATTAAAGTCACTTGAATGTATATCACATTCTGTAGATTTTTCAAATAAAAGTGTAACCGAAATTTTCAACAACTTTTTACAAACTATTATGTTGAAAGAAGAAGAAATAGTTAAAAAAATGAACGAATCATTCGAAAAAGACAAACAAAGATTAGAAGACGAGAAACAACAATGTGTAGATGCTGAAAAACGTATGATGTTATGGGCTAAAGAATTGGAAACAGAGAATGAAAAATTACATATTGACTTTAAAAAAGCAGAGAGTTTATGTATGAAAAAACAAGATGAAATTGATCAGTTAAAACACTCTATAAAAGAAAATAATTATGAAAAGGAAATACTTAAAGAAGAAATTAAAACATTAGAAATAGATTTTAACAATTTGCAAAACGAATTTGACAAACAGTGTAGAACAGATATTCAACAAAAAGAAGAAACCATTATTATTGCACAAAAACGAGAGAGAGAAGTACGAGAAGCTCTTAAATGTAAAGAAATCGAACTTCAGTCTAAAATGAAATGTGAAAAAGAGCGATATGAAAAGAAAATAGAAGAGTTAATTTGCACTATAGAAATTTATAAAACAAAAAATATAGAAATGAAAAATAATATTGAAGGACTTGAAGCTAATGGAAAACAATTGAAAAATATTATAGAAGCAAATTCTTTAGAACTGAAAGTAAAAAATCAAAACATTCATAAAATTACACTTGATTTTGAAGAACTCAGAGAAGCTTATAATGAATTAAATTGCGAAATGAAAGAAAAAACATCTAGAATTCAAAACATTACACTACTTTTGAAAAATAAATGTGATATGTTATCCGAATATAAAATGAAATTAGAAACCATCATGCCAGATTATGAAATATTACAAAATCAAGTTAAAGAAAGAAAAGAAAGTATAGAACGATACAAAGATGAAATAGAACAGTTGAAGATGGAAAAGAAGAAACAAATTGAAGAAGTCAATGACAAATTAAATTTGGAAGAGATAAAAAATGTTGGATTGAATAAGCAGTTAAATGAATTAAATAGTAAAAATGTTGTTTTAATAGAAGAACTTGATAATTTAAAAGAGAAGTGTGAACAGTTGCAACAAACAAATGTTAAATTAGAAAAGAAGATTAGAAATAGTACAAGTAAAGTGAAAGTTGAAGCAGAGATGGAAGAGTTGAAGGATGTAAACAAAAGATTGCAAAATAATTTAGAAGGTGCAAGTAATCGTATAATTGAACTGCAACAAAGCAAAAATAAAACTTTCAAAGAATTAGTTAATTTAAAAAGTCAATATGAATTACTGTCTCAAGAAAGTGTTGAATTAAAAAAGATGTTATCATTATGCAAATCCAAACAAAATACTTCATATTTATTAAAAGAAGAAAGCAAATATGATGTACTTCTTCAAGAAAAAAATAAAATCGCATTACAATTAGAAGGTAAAAAATTATTACTAACACAAAAAGACAAAGAGATTGCAGAATGTGTAAGTCGAATAAAAAATTTGGTTACTGAGAAGAGAGAACTGGATAATCAATTAAGAGAATGTACTACTATTTTATATGAACGTAATGAAGAATTATCAAATTTAAAAGATAAAATATACATGCAACAAGCTGAAAACAAATTAATTGATGAATTAACAAGAAAATTAACAAGTCTAGAAAAAGAAAATGAAGAATTTAAAGACCAACTTCAAACATTTAAAACAATAGCACAAACCAACATGCAACAGGTAGAAGATACAAAATTACACAATGAAAAAATCCTTGATATTCTAAGAAAAAGAAATTCAGAATTACAAATAAAATTTGATGAATGTCAAAATGAACTGGCACTAAAAAGCAATAGTAGCAGTTCAAGATCTACTAGTCCAGCTTTTGAAAATAATAGAAGAAGACGTAGCAGAAATGAGATATTTAATCAAAGAAGACAATTAGAAAATGTAGCAATTGATACAGATTATGATCAAAACACACAAACATGCCAAATATTAAGAAAGAAAATTCAGAAATTAGAATTAGATTTAGTAATAAAAAATGGACAAATTTCGGCATTAGAAACTCAAATTCAAAGTGAAAATTTTCCTTACTTACAAAAATGTAAAGAATTAGAAGAAGATATGCTCACGTTTCGTAAAAAAGTGTGTATAATATCAATTTTTTTCAATGTATTTTTAGAAAATAAAGTTGATTAAAATTAGTTACATATTTTTTTTTTAGAATGCTGATCTTAATTCTGAGGTAAGAAAACTTCAAAGAACTCTAAATGATATTAACACATGGGAATGTGATATATGCAGACGATGGCGTATTAATCGGAGAAATCAAGCCTGTCAAACGACGTTAAATAATACATCACAACTTTTTACAATGAATAATGAAATAATTAAGGTAAATAGAAATATAATAATTTTACATAAAAAACAATTATAATATCTGTGCAGGATGATCTAAAAATAGCAAAACTGGAAAAAGAAAACGCATTAATAAGAGATGTATGCCGTGCACGATGTCGGAAAATAAAACATTTAGAGGACAGAGTAAGAGAATTAGAAGAAGCACAGGCTATGTCGTATTCAGAATGTAATGAACTTTTGAAAGAGAGAACTAATCAACAACATACTTCCATGACGGAATTCAACAAACAATTTAATTTAGAAAAAGATATAAAACCGTGAGAAGAACATTTCTTTAAATATGCTTTGCTTGAAATTTGACTGCCAAGAATTTTTTTTTTAGTGGTGCTTAATTATTGGAATGCAATTGCTACATTTATTTATTACATGCAAAAGGGATGTGTGCATTATTAATTAACCATTAATGTGAACATAAAAAAGTAATTGATTTCTATTTTAAAACAAAATATTCATATTTGCTATTGTTTGCGAAATTTATATACATTGCTAAAATTTTTTTTATATGCATGCTATTTAGAATTTATATGTTTATATTTCATATTCTATTTTTCTTCTATTTCTTCAAAATTTCAAATGTTTAATAGTTGAATTTACACATTACATATATTTAATATCTTTCTACAGAGCAATGAAAGAAAATGTTCCAGTCAATATGTTAAAGTTTCCAAAATCTTCAAATTATAAAGAAAGCATACAGAACACTAATTAATAAAAAATATTTTTCAAAGATTATAACCCATAATATTGTTAGACATAAAAAGGCTATTACTATTCAAGTATTATGTTCATTCCTTTATTAAGTTAATGTAAATAGTAACAATATTAAAGTATTTGAATTTGTAAGGTATTATATTTTTATACTTTCGTAAAATATTGTACAAATGAGGATAAAATTAATTTTTATATGTACTCTGACGTTAAAAGTGACTATATATGTCACGTCTTTCGTGCCAACTTTGTAGTAAAATGTTATCTGTGATTCTTTAGAATTTAGACCTTTGTGTTATTACTGTATAAATATTAATATATATATATATATAAAAAATGTGCCATAAATTAATTTCAAATTCGAATTTAAATTATATCTTAAATTTAAATTATGTTTCTATTTAATTTGAGAATTAAAAAAGAAACATGTTTATCAAACTTACTATTATAATAATTATGTAATTTAAAAAAATAATAAAATTGTACTACAATTGTAAATTCATTAAATATAAATAAAAAATTAAATAATAAAATTGTTTACTTTTTATTTAAAATGGTGCAAAATATAGCATCTCTTTGTAACATAATTTTATTTCTTATATTGGCTACACTTACTTGGCAGCTCATGTATAACCTATACATTAAACAATTTAAGTCGAGGTTAACTTACATCAAACCTGTACTTTGTTTCGTTTATAAAGAAAACTTATAAAGAATAATTCAAAAAACGTATATAGAAGACAAAAATGGATTTCCAAAATCGACCTGGAGGCAAAACTGGTGGTGGAGGTGTTGCATCATGGTCGGAAAGTAATCGAGATAGAAGAGAACGTTTACGACAACTTGCATTGGAAACTATTGACCTCAACAAGGACCCGTATTTTATGAAAAATCATTTAGGCTCTTATGAATGTAAACTGTGTTTGACTCTTCATAATAATGAGGGCAGTTATCTGGCTCACACGCAGGGTAAAAAGCATCAAGCTAATCTAGCCAGAAGAGCTGCAAAAGAAGCAAAAGAAGCCCCTCAGACACTTGCGCCCGAGAAACCTCGAGTAGAACCAAAAAAATTTGTAAAAATTGGTAGGCCAGGTTATAGAGTAACTAAACAACGAGATCCAGAATCAGGACAGCAAAGTTTATTGTTCCAAGTTGACTATCCAGAGGTAGCAGATAATGTTATTCCAAGGCATAGATTTATGTCTGCGTATGAACAAAGAGTTGAACCACCAGATCGTAAATGGCAATATCTACTGTTTGCCGCTGAACCTTATGAAACTATAGCTTTCAAGGTAAACTTTAAAATATAAAGATATAATTAGAAAATCATTTATCAATATTCTATACTCAAAAATACGTGTACAACATTGTAGGTACCTAGTAGAGAAGTTGAAAAAGCAGAGGGCAAGTTTTGGACACATTGGAATAAGGATACAAAACAATTCTTTTTGCAATTTGCATTTAAGAACGAAAAGCCTTCAGTTGGCAAAGTACCACCACCTCCTGTTCCTTTAATACGACCTGGTTTAGGACCACCTATGGTACCAGTTCCACCACCACCAAGACCACCCATATTTAATCCAGTACCACCACCACCAGCACTTTTAGCTACAGGCATGCAAATACCTCCTCCACCTCCACATATAGCATAATTTTCTTATTTAAATGCAACAAAACTAAAAGAAGATACAAATTAATATTAAAATGTATATCTTTCAAAAAAAGGTGTTTTTTTTATATATAAAACAAACATAAAGAAGCATTTATACTCTGTTGTTCTTCATTCCTTATATACGTCTTTCATAATAGTAACAAAATTGATTTAAAGTTATTCAAAAATTGTCAAAAATTTTTAAATTTTACTTTTACTACTGTAAAACATGTACAATATTCATAAAAAAAATCAAGTGCGATAATTTTTTTGTTATTGTTAAAATTTATTAAGAATGTAAATGTATTAGAATATACAACAGGTTTGTTGAAGATTCCAGTTCCTGAAACACAAAAAAATATTTATTAAATTATTTGTGAAAAAATATAAAATATCGTTAAATTTAATCAATATTATCAGCTATATAGAACAATCTACATGGAGTTGAGTGTTGTACGCACTTTTCCGACCGCCCGTTCATTTTATCATCATTAACAGCTTTAGTCTTTTACAATTTAATCATATTATAGAAGTTTTATTACAAAATATCTACTATAGAAGTTTTATTACCTGCTTAAGCAGAGAGAACACAAACTCCTCCAACAGCCTTAATTTTATCTTCTGCCAATTTACTGAAAAATTTGGCTTTAACAATAACTGGTTGTTTAGGAAGTCGTCCTTTGCCCAGAAGTTTGTAATATCCCTACATAAAATTGAATATAATTACAATATAGCATTTTCAAATTAGTTTTTTTCAATAATCTTCCTAAGAATTGTACTTACCGCCTTAACTAAATCTATTACTGGAACTTTGCTTCCTGAATCTTTATACTTAAGCCTGGTTTGCTCAGAAACTAATGTCCATAATTTATCCAAATTCAAGGTAGGGCACCATTTTGTGTTCCGCCTCAAATGATAATTTCGCATACCAAGCTGTAAATTGAAATGAAAGTCTATTAATAATATCCTTCTATTAGTATAGATTGGATACTCCTATAACTTGTCAGAATATTAAGTGCATTCAAAAAATAATTCAGATCGCCGGTGAATAATAGAGTTATCATCATTTAATATTTGATAGTTAATTTTTATAGAAATATATAGAAATATTAAGTACATGTATTCACCTTTCCAAAGTAGCCAGGATGGTATTTGTCAAAGTTAATACGATGATGATGTAAACCACCAGCGTTACCACGTCCACCGGGATGCTTTCTGTGTTTACCTAGAATGAATAATTTATTACATTACATCTTATTATATATAATATTATATCTTATTAAAATAAAATTCTGAGATTAATACATATTAAAAATAAACTGTACCTATACGTCCGTGACCATGACTCACATGACCACGAAGCTTCCTGGTCTTCTTTTTGTGTGTGGACTATTGAAAAAAAGAAATACATAAATTAAACAATAAAATAATTCATACAATCACATTGTGTTTCATCAGATAGGTTATGTCCGAAATGTAACGTAAACTCGTAATGTTAGCAGTATTTACAATCAGCATTGAATTTAATCATTCCAAGAAAGAAAAATAATAATTCCACAAAAGTATTCAATAAATTTTTAGTGAAATTATAATTTTCATTATTTTATTTGAACAAAGATGGTTTTAATAATTGCAGATTACGGAAAAATAATATCAGAATCTATAACTTACCATCTTGAACGCGATATAAAGAACGAAGAGTCTTCACTCTTTACTAGAATTGTTACGTTTTCACCAGATGGCGCATACGTATCATTTACTCACAAAATAACTATTAAAAATATAACAAAAATTACTAATATTACAATTAAAAATAGAAAATACATTTTGAATTTTACTAAATTAAATCATTTATTCTAAATATGAGAAATAACTTGTTCTGTAACATAAATATTTTAAAATAGAAATTTTCATGTAAATGAAATTTTATGTATTTCGTATCATTTATATTTAACTATATTAATAACTATATTAACTACATTAATAACATGCTCGTAAAAATTACGTATTTTATGAAATGAAAATTAAAATAATAATATAAGGTGAATATTCCTTTTACTAATCTTATTTTCTTAATCACTAGTTGCACATACGAAGTTGGCTTTAATCTTCATAATGTACATCTTGAAAATGTATGGTTAAGTTATGCATATACTTGTGCAGACCGGATTAAAAGGACAGGTGGAGATTCGCAGATTTCATATGATTTATTTATATAATAATTCCAAAATTATATTTAAAAAAGAAATCTAATTTGTCCGTAAAGAGAATTTTATTAGTGAAACGATAAAGAAGCCGTTAAAAAACTGAACGTGCGCAAGGAAAATCTTAAAACTAGATCAAGATGCAGGAATCTCAACCGAAGAAAGGCAAGAAAGGTAAGAAAATAATAAATACATGTGTAATTGAATAAAAACAAAGTGATGGTACCTTGAATGTGTACTGCGCTTACGTTTTACTAAAATTTTTAATATTCTTTTCTTATATGACGACTGTCGTCTGCTTTCACTTAACCTCAACTTAACCGCTTTTCTTTACATACGGAAAGGATAATAACATGTTTTTACTTCTTCTGTAATATTCATAATTCGATAAATTAAAGTTTATCTTGTCCACCTCTTTATAGAAATAGTTTCTTTTATGATTTATAGAAATAATTATAAAAGGTTGGTATTCATAATTCGAAAGTAATATTAGGCAACATGATTTTATTAAATCAAATTTTTATTAAGTGATGCAGATTATCACACGAATAAAACATTACATAAAATATTACATTAATTGAATTAGTCGTAATGTATTCATTGTCAAGGTGAAAGTTGCTCAGTTTCAAACTAAATAGTGAAAGTATCTTAAGATAGTACAAGTATCTTGTATACTAAATATTGTTGTCAATACTTTTGGTACTTTTGGCACTTGTGTACTTTCATTAAATGACAGAAAAAGTCTTTTTGATAACTTCTTATTTTATTATATATTATATATCAATACATAATATATATATATATATTATATATCAATACATAATATATATATATATAGACGTAAAGATTAAAAATTTAATAATTTGATCAGTTTATACAAATATTTACAACAAATAATTAAGTAATACAGTATGTTGGATGCATAATTAACTTCTGATATATTATTAATAATTCATATTTATGATTAGCCAGAAGAAAGCGCAATGATAGTGATGAGGAGGATATTGAAAAAGTGTTGGCTGAATTGGAACTTGAATATTCTGGACAGAAGAAAGAAGTCAAAGATGCGCCAGTTGAACAAAAAATTGAAGATGAAGATAAAAAGAAGAAGGGAAAAAAGGATAAGAAAAGAGAGAAAGATATCATTGATATTAAAGAAGAGTTAAAGACTACTGAATTTCTTGAAGCAAATGACATTGACGATGAAATGGAAGTTAGTACTGTAAAAACTGCTGCACAAAAGAAGAAAGAAAAGAAGGAAAGAGAGAAGCAGAAAAAACTTGCTCAGAAAAAAGCTGTATGTTGATTCATATAGTTATATTTATTGTATTTATATCAAATTTATTATTACATTTTGCATTACATTTAAATTAATTGATAATAGGAAATGACTAAGAAGGCGGAAAATGAAGAAGAACAGCCTGCAGTTACAACGGAAAAGCAAAACAAAAAGGAGTCAGAAGTAAAAGTTCCAGAAACAAAGACTACAGAATTGAAAGAAGTCAATGAAACAGATGTTTCTGTACCTAATGAAGGTGATGAAGGAAAAAAGAAAAAAAAGAAAGTTGTGAAAGAGGAAACAAAGGAAAAAGGTAACATATAATTTTAGTGTCTTTTTTTTCTAAGTAGCAAATTAATACAAATTAAATTTGTTAGGATATAACATTAATATGTGTCTACATTTAGTATAATTAGATATGTGCAATAGGCAAAGGTCCTGGGAAGAAAACTATTGCTGCAATGCAAGAAGCCCTAAAGAAATTGAAGGAGGAAGAAGAAAGGTTAAAACGAGAAGAAGAAGAAAGGTTACGACAAGAAGAACTACGGGAACAAGCTCGGTTGGAACAGCTCAGGCTAGAACAGGAACGAAAAGAAAGAAAAAAGCTTAAAGAAAAGCAGAGGAAAGAAAGATTAAAGGCAGAAGGAAAGCTTTTGACTACGAAACAAAAACAAGATAGAGCCAGAGCACAAGCTATGATCAATGCGCTTAAAGCTCAAGGTTTGGATGTACCAGGCGTAGGAGAGAAGAAACCTCCTAGACCAGGTATTTATTTATAATATTCTGTTGTAGAAAAACAATATATGTATGTAAATAAATTCAGATATATATAAAAATATTGTTTCAGGAACTCGTGTACGGCCGAGTAAAGTAAAACAGCAAGTGAGCGTCGATGAAAAAGACGATGAAAAAACGGAAGAAAATATGCCAGAAACAAATACAGTTGAATTAGAAATCGTAGATCAACAACCAAAGGAATTTGAAGAAAACAAAGATGATGTCAAAGATTCATGGGATGCTGAAACTAGTGAAGATGAACAGGATGAAGGTATTAAAAATTAGTTTAGTTATTCTATACATGTTTGCAAGCATATTTAATGAAATTGTTTTAATAGAAGATAATTTCATAGATAAATTAGATGATGTGCCAAAAACTCCTGAAAAAATTAAGGAAACAATACTTTCACTTGAGAAAGGCAAGCAATCACAAATTGAAGAAACTGGGAAAGAATCTTCAGAAAGTGAGTCAGAGAGCGAAAGTGGTAGTGAATCAGAAACAGAAGAAAGTGATGATAGTGGTTTAGAAGATAAAGTATCAGATGCAGCAAGAAAAAAGGAACGAGTTAGAGAACGAATACAACTTCGAAGGGTAGAAGCGGAAAAGAAGAAGTCGCTAGATAATCTTAGAGCTGCTGTAGTGTGCGTTTTAGGTCATGTTGATACTGGAAAAACAAAAATTCTTGATAAGTTGAGAAGAACGAATGTACAAGATGGTGAAGCAGGCGGTATAACTCAACAAATTGGCGCCACAAATGTACCTATCGATGCTATTCGAGAATCAACGAAGCACGTTAAAGGAGTAAGTTATCTTTTGTTAATTGTTCTATATACCGTATCATCAGATTGACAAAAAAATAATAATTCTTTTTTTTTCTCAGTTTGATGAAAACAAATTCAAAATACCTGGACTTTTGATAATAGACACTCCTGGACACGAATCTTTTAGTAATTTAAGAAATCGAGGATCTTCTCTGTGTGACATAGCTATATTAGTCGTAGATATTATGCACGGTTTGGAACCGCAAACCATCGAAAGCATTAATTTGCTGAAATCGAAGAAATGTCCTTTTATTGTAGCTTTAAATAAAATCGACAGGTACGAAGAAGTCAGATGTTATGATAATATGTAAATTAAATATTGACAAAGTAATAATAAATTGTAATTTTCATAGATTATACGATTGGCAAACTATGAATCGAAAAGATGTTCAGGATATTGTAAAAAGCCAAGCTATTAATACACAACGTGAATTTGAAAAACGTTCAAAGGATGTTATTGTGCAGTTTGCGGAACAAGGTCTAAATGCTGCATTATTTTACGAAAATCCAGATCCTAGAAGTTATGTTTCCCTTGTACCTACTAGTGCTATCACAGGTAAATTGATATTGAATTTTTTTTTTTTTAAATATATTTAAGACTGTTTTAAAATACTTTAAAGACTAAAAATTATCGCTTTTTATACAGGTGAAGGTATGGGTAATCTACTATCGTTAATAGTAGATGCTTGTCAAGGTCCATTAGCCAAGAGACTCATGTATAGTGAAGAGCTTCAAGCTACTGTTCTAGAAGTGAAAGCATTACCAGGTCTTGGAACTACAATAGATTGTATTCTAGTCAATGGAATGTTGAAAGAAGGTGAAACAATGATAGTAGCGGGTACCGATGGTCCTATAGTAACTCAAATACGTTCGCTTCTTATGCCACAACCGTTGAAAGAATTAAGAGTTAAAGTAAATATACACTGTTTCATTTGTAATTAACTGCATTGACAAAGTTGTCCTACGCGTGAAAATGTGATATTTGATAAATTGCAGAATGCGTATATTGAACATCGCGAGGTAAAAGCCGCACAAGGAGTAAAAATTGCTGCGAAGGATTTAGAAAAAGCGATTGCAGGTAAGTAATTTATTAAATTTATGCATGTGCGTTGCAACATTGCTACACTGTAAAGTGACATTAATGTTACGAAAGAAATGAACCACGATTTTGTATTTATGCAAACAGGATTGAATCTCCAAGTGGCTCAAAAATCGGATGAAGTGGATGTTTTGAAAGAAGAAATTGCGAAAGAGTTGTCTAGTGCTCTCGGTAACATTCGACTCGCGGAACGTGGTGTTTACGTGCAGGCGTCAACACTGGGTGCCCTCGAGGCGTTGTTGGACTTCCTCAAAAGCAGCAAGATACCCGTAAGTTTCATTTATATTACACGTGCGATATTACTAGATCATTTACTATTTTATTACGTATCATTCGTCGTCAGTAAACGATGCTAACGAAGCGAGATATGTAGGCAAATGGCGTAGCGTTAGTATAAACGAACCGCAAGTTAAAAAAGTTCGAATGTAATTACGTAAAAAATTAGAAATCTCTAACGGCGTTAGAGATTCGTTCACGCGGTTTACGATATTTTGTTTTGAGTAAGGTTTCGTTAAGTTTTTACATTCAACGAGAAATCGGGAAGCTGCGTTGAAAGTGTAAAAACAAAAGCAAACTGTGTAGCCAGCAGAAAGATCGACGGCAAAGCGGGCAGAGAGACTGAAAGTAAATGAATGGGAGGGAAAAAGATTCGTGAAGGGAGAAGTGAGATGGAAAGGGAGAGAGAAAGAGAGAGAACAGCAACAACGAACCACTTCCTTCTTAACAGTTTAGCAGGATACGACTCATTGGTCGCATATGGTGCTTGTAGTTGTGATCCATCGTGCCATCAGCCGTGTTGTGCATCCGTGAGCACGCCTTATAGGTTTCCACTGGGTGTCTTGTATGTTTCGCGATTTTTCATCTGACGATGAAACACATCGTTATTATCAGCCGATAGAAATATCTATTCGAAATGAAAATTCACCTTCAATTAATAAAATAGCAGAGAATTAAAACATCGTGCACGATATTATTCGTTTCTCTTCCAAAACTAACTGGCGAGTTGACGTTGATTATAATTCAAAGAAATATGATATTCGTAAAAAAAAAAAAAAAAAAAAAAAGAAAGAAGGAAATATCCAAAGAAACGATCCTCGATACTCTGAACGAAAGCTGTCGAAGTGCATGAATGAAATATGTTTGTTGCGTAGTCTCAAGTCATTATTATTGTCACGATGATTCGTTCGACGTAGTTTATCAGCGGCAAGGCATCGACGTTCGTACGATAAAGAGAAGAAAAAAAAGAAAAAAAAGAAAAGAAAAAAAAGAGAAAAAGAAAAAGCTACTACGATGGTTTGGTTCGAGGTAACGTCCGAAACGGCCTTAAGCCTGTCCTTCCTCGGATTATGAATGGGCTGCCCCCACCGTATCGTACGATCACGTGGCTCGTGACGTCAGGTTTTATCGCTGGCATACGCGACACATACGCACGCAACCAGTCGTAAGTACGGTCCGTCACTCTACCGGGGCAATGCGGGTATGCTTTTACATATGGCACGCAGGAGGGAGTAGACACACACTGAGCGGGGAATAGAGATCAGTCGCCTTCTCTCTTTCTCTCTCTCTCTCTCTCTCTCTCTTCTTCTCACCTCTTTCCTCCTGTTTGCTCTTTCTTCTTCCTCTCTTCCTGTCTTTGTCCGACCAGCACTGTTTTCTCGATCCACGAGATCTCTCTGAACGAGAAGGAGAAATCGTGAGGTTCGCCGAGCTCAACTCACTTGCAGTATATAGAGATTCTCTGGGAAGGCTTCTCTTCTGCCAACACACAGAGACACGAGCGCGTGTGGGCTGGAAAAAAGAATACGTGACCAACGTACAGGAAACTGCCCACACTCGGAGCAAAAGCACCGTGGGTGGACGGATCGACGAACGGGCGGACGTACGACTCGAATCGTGGCCCTCTCTGTCGATTTATAAGGCGCATATTACGCTAGAGATGAGACACGAATATCGCGTACCGCGTGCAGAGAATAGCCTATCGGCATGAATATTCGTTTTCTTCTTCTCCTTCTTCCTGTTCTTCTTCTCGTCTCCTCCCATTGGCACGTGGATATATATGTTTCACAGATCGATGTTTCGATCACGTTCGACGAATGGGATATGCGTTTGAATTGCCGTATGCGGAGATCCGTTTTGAAAAGTATTTCGAGCTTTAGTTTTATCAAGCAATCCGTGTATAGTGATCAAGGAACGAATGAATCGAACGGCTGTCCACGTCGATATTTTGATCGCGGTTCGATCTTGCGTCGAATCATATCGAAACGGGATGATTAATATTTACGAAGTCAACGTCGAACGCGTACGTACCACATATCCGCTCGGTTATGACGGCGTTGGCGAATTGAAGATTCTTGCCAAGTACCTTCCTGTCCTCGTCCTGTTTAGATGAGCAGGATCGAAATAAATAGTTTAACCGGGACACGCGCTATTCTTCTTGGAACGAGTCGGCGCCACGCGTATCGATTAATAATTATCCGACTCGTTTGTAAAACAGGCACGTAGAAATTAACGTTTTTTAATCCTCGAAAACGAAACGAAAGGAATCTTTTCCAGAAAAAGAAAACGTCGTTCAAATTTTGGATCCACGCTCGTAATCATTTTTGAAGGTGGTATCGCCATGTTGGTCGAAACAAAGTTGAACTAATTTTACAAGCCTGTTCTGATCGTCCTGATGGTCGTCATAAAGTTAGAAAATTATATACAACAGAGATCTCTGAAACGAAAGTCTCTCGTCAATTCGGTAACGTCACTGGATAAATTATTGTGTAATAACACCGATGAATCTCGAGTTTGCTTAAACCACTTGCGCTGGCAACTGATTGCGGACCATAACGAGTGACCAAACAACGTATACAATAGTTCGTCGCTTTCTTTCTCAGCTCGTCAGTATGAGATCACTGGATAGAAATTATCGAGAAGTGATAAATTTATTATTTGTTAAACTGAGAAAATATTACAATTTTGGAGCAAAATTCTCGACGTGCAGCGCAAAGGGTTGACACATCAAGGACCAAGCAACAACAATCTCCCGCATCATTTCAAACACTTCAGTTACCTTCCGAATTTTGCAAAATTTCACCGAATTTAAGCTTAGAAGACACAGAAATCTACGAGAGAAATCTGTAAAAACTTTCTTTCACAGTCCTAACGCTGGTAGATACAGTTCAACGATGTAAATCGATCGGAAATAGTTGCGTTGGTCTTGATTGGCCCAATCCCAAATGGAGAAATTAAACTCCGGATGATTTGTCGGCTAGACAGAATCGAGTGTCAGATGTGCAGATAAATGTACAAAAGTGGAACGCGTGAATTTTTCACGTGTCGGGAGTGGAGTCTGGGTGGCATTAGTGTTGGGTTCCGTTGCACGGTGGAACTCGTGACGAGCGGACGAACGGACGGAGGTACAGCTCCGCTCCTCTTCTCTCGGCAGCAGGAAAAGATGGCTCGTTTCCTCGCATTGTTTTTAACCGCGGTATATAAGCAGCTATACCGGGACATGGGAGCGGATATGCGGAGCGCGGACACGCGAGTGCACGCTCTGTCGGCTGTGTGCCGGCATCCTACCGATGTACGAGTTTTCACGATGAGAGAAGAGAAGCTCGAAAGATTACCGGCCTCTGAAAGGAGAGAAACAGACGACGTTGACCGGTAATCTCGAAATCTTAACGGAAACTGATTAACGATAGCGTTTAGTTGTTTTCTGTCAACGTGCTGGCACCACCGTGGCTGTGTTTCAGTGCAACACGCTATACACCCCTTTCCCCGCTTTTCTCTTCGTTTTTCCTCTGCCCTCCCCTCCCTTTTTGCCCTGAAAGGTCAGAACGAGGCAAGAAAATTGAAGTGAACGTCGCGAGTCGCGTATTCGACGAACAGAACAGCAGCCTCGCTGTCGCTTTGCGAGATTGTCGCGTTCGTTTCGTGGAACGTTTGCAGTTGACTTAACTCGCTTCCCTCGTTCCGCAGGGATGTAAAACAAGAAGCGACGAAGCGAACGAGTTACAGTCGTGATCGATAACGACAGATAGGACACGAGTCGAAAGAAATGGGAGAAAGAAAAGCGGAGGTTGTTGGTTTTTTGATGGGACAGACAATGTCGATCGCGCCACTTTCTGCTGCGGATGTGTGGTTAGATGGTTATCGAATTTCGTTTCCACCGCGATTAACACGATTTAATTACGACGGTAGAAGATTATTCCATATTATTCCATATAACCGGCAATTACTCGAATTTACTGGAGACACATATCAGGCGCAATTTAAACTAGCGGTTTTGAACTTTTATTAAAATACAAGCGACAAGTAAAGCTTGTATTAAAGGATTTTAGGATCCGTGCAGATATTTTTAATATTACGCGCCTTTTATATATAGTTTTCAATGTCCCTGAATATTTGTTCATCCACATTTTACAAACTGTACGAATGTGCCTGAACTACATTCCTCCACATTCACATAAATATTCTAATCCATGATAGAAATGTAGAATATTCAACTATGAATAAAATATCCTACTAACAACAAGTGGTCAGATATTTATGAACGACAGTGTAAATACATCTCTTTAATTCCGAGAATTTTCAAGTAGATAATTTTTCAACTCTCGTTTAAAAGTCCAAGGAATTTTTCTTATTTTTAATATTCAACGATTATCGTGGTTAATAAAATTTTCAAGTTGCATGTGCTCAAGCTTATAATGCAATTGTTAATGCATGTGCAATGCATTTTTGTCTCATTCAACATTTCCAGTTTTATCTATTATACTATTTATACTATTTATATATTTATATTGTTTAAACTATAATCTCACAACATACACTACTATAATATGATACCAGTACTGTATAAAGCATACAATACAATATACGTGGATACGTGTATTAAAAATCACGCGGATTGAGATTCGGATTCTCTTGCTGCGCGTGAAACGGGGACCTCTAGTTTAAACGGAGGCGTAGGTTTAATAAATTAGAGTTTCCTCGTTCGGGAAACGTTCCGCGGTTATGACAAGAGGTTGAAGAGGATCCGTGCCCTGCCGGCCGGTTTTTAATGCCGGAAGCGTCCCTCTTTCTCCTTCAGGCCCCCCTCTCTCTCTCTCTCTCTCTCTCTCTCTCTCTCTCTCTCTTCCTCTCGACTTGCTCTCAACTTCCTCCCGGTTTGTACCAGCATTTCTTTCGCTGGCAACATCTGTCGTCCGTCTTTTCTCTCATAACTCTGTCTCTTTCCCTCCGCTTTCTCTTTTCCCTTTTTCCCTACCTTCCTCTCCCTTTTATTCACCGCCTTTTTCTCTCCCCCCTTTTTTTTTCTGTTTGTTCTCTTCTATTTCCCTCTTTCACCTTCTCTCCCTCTCTCTTTCTCCCTTCGCGTCTTTCTTCGATAGCGCATCTGTTCCGCTCGGACGAGCCTATTGCCAAATCGAGGCTATTTGCGAATTCTGACGAGTTCGATGCTCGCTCGTGTATTTCTCTCCTCCCGATGTTCATTCAGTATTTCCTTCGGGGGGAGACACGACACTACCAAAGTCATAGTCAATTTTTGATTAATTTTCACACATTTATGAAGCGAGTTTTCGCAAAATATACACACTCACGCTCGCGAAAGTTCTTAGAACACTTCTTATCTCGAATATTCAGTATTTGTCGCGCATAATAGAATTTTTAAATTACACGTGTATCTTATGACACAGTTGTTAATATACTAACATTTTAGAGATTATTCCGCAAGTATCATTCATTATTACAGATATAAACGCTTTATCCCTTGCAAGTTTCATACATTAATCGTTGGCAGTTCTGGCCTTAATGTTCGTCAAATTCCAACGTGTTCTTCCTCGATTCCAGTTTCCAAGCTCTCGCGAACAGGAAATATTCGTTTTTTCATTGATCGACTTTTGTTTAACATTATCCGCCGTATTTAAAACAAACGGCCTCAAGAATACCACCGCTGGTTTCAAGGAACCATTCGTAACACGTCGATTATTATTGTTAAAGATTTCGCGGAAAGCGTAACACATTTCCTCGGACCTATTCGAATTTCAACGCGTACGTTTTTTCTTTTTTTTTACGTACTACGTATTTTTAGACCGTCTGGTCTCTTTTGCTCTTCTTCGTTCTTATTTTAACGCGCAGAACACACACGGATGTTCGACACGTCATTAATTGCATTCCTGACCAGCGATGGCTCTCTTGATTCTCTCTTACCACCTCCCACGCTATACCTTTTTTTTTTTCTCCTCCTCCCCTCCATCCATTCATTCGTTCACTGCTCGGTCCTTTTACCTTATTCCACCGGATGGCATCACAATTCACCGTTCATCAATGAAACATGACTAGCTCTCGGTGTTTCGGTGAGTAGGCTCATTTATCGAGCGGCAGTGCCTTCTAATTGGCCCACGTTTTTCTTTCTTTTTTCCTCCCGTTCATCGCCGTCGGTTCATTCATTACGTAAAGGTCACGGGTTTCACCAAGTTTGCTGCTGCGCCGCTGCTGCCGACTTTAAAGGGCCATTCATAACGATTTCCTTTGCTTCGTCGATGTTGAGGATCACATTTTTTTTTGTTCATTCTTAATTTCCATTGTTATTGCCATTGTCATTTAACGCCGAACGACGAACCCCTGGCGACTGAAGTTCGTGTCAGAGGAATGGAAAGTGCAGGAAGTAGAGAAAAAAGAGTTTGTTAAATGTAGAGCGAAGAGTAAAAGGTTGTTCTACAAAGTGTCGCACGAATCTCTGAAAATGCACTGTTACAAAATTTGTAAAATTTTATGCACTTGATGGCGATATTTGAGAGTTTATATTGTAAAGATCTTTTCAGCAATCGAGTGCGTAATTTATAAAATTATATCTAATTATGATATTATATCTTTACACGAGAAGATACAGTAGTTTGTGAAAGTATTTAAACACTCAGTAGAAACAAAACAGTTTACGTGTACATTATGAATTTCATTACACTAACAGATTGAAGCAAATCTGCAAACATGTATAAAAATTAGATGATATTTAATATATATTAGAGATCACAAATTCACATCAATATTTAATGGGGTCGTTTTTAATAATTACAATTATAACTATCCATGTTGTGTGTGTTGATCTTTTACTAAATATAATTTGCAATAAATACTACGTAATCAGATTAATTTTTAATTATCAATATATTATTATATCATATTATTATCAATATATTATCATATAATGTTTAATTATCTTGTTTTATTCGTATTGCTAATGAAAGCAACAAAAATGAAATTTTAAGATATTCTCTACGACATGATTTCAAATCAAATTATACTATATATTTATATTAATCTTGTCCACAGATGATAAATTAAAATTGAATGACGCACGCTCATCGAAACATTTGATATAGTGGTTTTTGTCAAAGAGAACTTTCGTTGCAACGTGTTACGGTGGTTCACGAAAAAGAGTAGCCATATCTCGTCCTAATATCGGAATGCGGCGACTCACCGGAAGTCTTAAAAAAGCTGTCTTATCTTCAAAAAATTCTCGGCAACCTATCATTTCCTACTCATCCTGTTTTCCCCACCTCGCTCCTCCTACTTCGCCTCCTCGTTTCTGTCTGTTTTCGATGAATGATTATCAGCCCGTTGCTCGTCCAACCTCGAAAATTAACTCATAAATGTAGATACTAGGCTTTATCCACTGGCAATTAGTCGGACATTATCGTCGGAAAGTTCTGGTATCTTAATGGCAGGGAATCCTTAAGTATGACATCCGTCACGTTCACCGACACTTTTGTTGTTTCAAATCTAGCTGCATTTTTCGCATCTATCGGGAACCTTTTATCAAACCTTTTGTACTGTTGAATAGAAGAATACTGATTATTAAGCTTTCGTATTTATTGGAACTTTTTACACCTGTGAATCTAACTTTTTACTGTTGTACAGTAGAAGCATGGAAATTGCAAGTTTTACTCGCGAAAGACTTTCGTATTCGCGAAACAAATTTCGTAAACGTTGCTTTAGAATAGAACAGCGCATCGGTTCTTAAATTTTTGTATGTCTTCTTGCATAATAATTTATTAATTGATGACATGAACGAACTGAGAAATTACAGTAGACGATTCTTTCATCGAGAATCAATATTAATAATTTTTGTGTCGGGTAGAACTATCTAATTGACTTGTAATTTACAAAATTTACTCGTACAACTTTATTTACTTTATTACCAAACTTGCTGCTGTTGTTCAACAGAATTTAATTGGCACATTACTGACACAACTTGTCACTTGTCACTCATTATATTGCTCTAAAACAGTAAAACACAAATTTCTGTTCGTTACAACTTTCTTTTATCCTTCGACCAATATTTTTTACGTTCTCCGCTAATTTTTGTTGTACGACGTACATCCTGAGAAATTCCTTCGATCGGACGATAATTAGACCTCGTATCCGCGAGATGTAGCTTGTTTGTAGGCGCATCGGTGCATTTATTTCTACGCTGTCGTCGTGTCTCGTCGCATCGGCGAAGCCGAATCCGGACAGCATGCGTCACTAGTTATTTTTGCGGTCAAACAGACACACGCTTACTCACGCAGCATTCCGCTGTATTTATGTTACGGTGACAGTGGTTTATGCTTTACCTTAATATTTTGTTTTTCTTCCAAGTACGGAACTCCTGATGGTGTGCGCGCGACCGAATCGAGATTGCTCTCCGTTTCAGCAACACACTACGTACTCGTACAATTTTCATCCTCGTTTCAATCTTAATTCATAGCGACGAGCATAATTGGAAATAAACGTAAAAATCTCGTGACAAACCACTCGATTCGTTATTTTAAAACGTAAATGTCTCTACCTCGTTCTGAATTCATGTTTTTCGAAGTGCAGATACTTTTATTCTCAGAAATTGCAAACATTTTCAGGCGTCTCTGAAGACATTGAAAAATTTCTTCCGCCATAATCTCGAAGGTTGAAACTTCCTCTTCACAACGACCCTTTCAAAAATTGCTGTCGTTCAATCGTAATATTCAAAATTCACTAAAACGACAAGTTTCGAGGGATCGTTGAAAAGGAGAGACTTCGATCTTCAAGACCGCGGTGGTTCTAATCGCGAAAAACATTTTTCAATCCTTTCAGAGACCTTCGAATCGCAGTTTAAAACAGTGTAAAAGTAACAACAGTTATTTACAGTTTAAAATATCGACAATTCTGCTATTGATTCAGCTATGTTCTATATTATAAACGTATTGATTAATCATTTATTTTTCATTGCAGTACGCTGGAATTCGTATCGGTCCTGTAGTCAAGAAGGATGTCATGAAGGCTTCCATCATGTTGGAACACGACAGTCAGTGAGTAGCTCGTAGCTCGTTTCGATGAATTATTACTTTTTTTTTTTTTTAATCGAATTCTAGCTGATCGGTGTTAATACGTTTGTAGGTACGCCACGATCCTTGCGTTCGACGTGAAGATCGAGAGAGACGCTCAGGAATTGGCCGACTCGCTGGGGGTGAAAATCTTCCAGGCAGACATCATCTACCACCTCTTTGACAAATTCACCGCGTACAGAGAAGAGCTGAAGCAGCGTAAACGGGACGAGAACAAGCATATCGCCGTATTCCCATGCAAGCTTCGTATCTTACCGCAGGTACATATGAAAGCTTCTCATTCTTTTGCTTCTTTGCATCAAATACGTAAAAACTGTAGCTCAGAGAAATGCTGTCGTCACGCTCGAGCTGTAACGTAGAATTTTCTTGCCAAAAAGGACGTCTTCATTCTCGTTTTCAGTACATCTTCAATTCTCGAGATCCTATCGTAATGGGCGTGATGGTGGAAGCCGGGATCGTGAAGGAAGGTACACCGCTTTGCGTGCCCAGCAAAGACGTGAGTATTTCACTTTCTGTTCTCCTATTTGCCTGTCTGGTTACGCTTTCTTCGACTCGAAACGCGTTGCACGTTATCAGCAGACTGCGGGTTTTCACGACGAAAATACACAAAATATCCGAAAAGTGAGATAGAACGAATGTAACTCATATATTCGGGATTCGTTTGAAAGATTTTGTTGACAACGTTTGTTTGCTGCGTGTACAGGTGTTTGAGAATAGCCACTTGGCATTCTTAATACGGAAGAATGAGAAATTAATAATATATAAATTCAACATCGTTTGATTCGTTTAAATGTTAAATATAACAATAACATATAATATAATAATATGTTATTACATACTATTACATACTATGAAATTAAAACTTGCCGAATTTATTTATATTTAAATTTTATAATTTTACGCACGTGAATTTATAAAAAGTTACTATAGAATAATATTTCATTATTAATATTCAAGTCATTATAGAATAACATATAAAGTTATTGTGGAAAGCAGAAACATCTAAATGAAATAAATTTTTCTTACAACACAACCTTCGGCAGAAGTTTTGAAACGCATGAAAATCCGCAGTTTGTTTGTCAGAAATGACTCTGCAGCCATTGGCAACGTAGGAGAGGGAACGAAAGTTCTGTCGTGCGACTGTAATTGCACGGTGAAAGAAAAAGAAAGAACCTCTGGTCGAAGATTTAATCGAAACTCTCGTCACGGTAGCCGCGCGTCTTTTTTCCCCTCGTTGGCTGTGAATACGATTATCAAGCGAATTTCAGTCGGATCCTTAAGGGGCTCTCTGCGGGCTCGAGCGAGCGCGAGAGCTCTCTTTGCCAACGCGCGTAGGTGAACTCGTTCGAGGGAAATACGCCGGTCCAGTTGTTCGATCGATCGTTTCGATCAAACGCATAAACGAACCTCGCCGGCTTCCTTCGGTTTCTCTCTTTTTTTTTTTCCTCGGTTAGGCGCGACTCGTGTCAATCGACACCGATATCCTCCAGCGATTGTGATTTTTTCCTCGCGTAAAATTTCGCTCCTCCTTCGATCGTCGACCACTGACCTTCATTATCTTTTACGATCTAGGAGTAGAGGGAAATCAAGACTAAATATTTTCGAGATGTAATAGGAAAATTTTCTACGTTAGTGTTTTGTTTATTGCCCAACGATTAACGAAAGACAGAGTCCAAGTAGAAAATATTGCAACAAGTGCAAGATTTTTGCATATCTTGTGTATTCACATGAATGCATAAGAATTCGCGGTCTATTTATAAAAGAGTATTTTCAAAGGTTTAAGTAGTATTCCTTACCGTGTTGTAAACCTTTTCTATTATATTTATATGATTTTCTGATACAAGTTTTACACTAATAATCAAAAGCATCGAAACTAGAAACTCGTATCTTGACGACAGATTTTAAAAGGTTGACTCTTTGAAGCACATCGAGTACAACGATTTCTATGAAATCACAGGAATTTTCGTGGTAATTTGAAAAATACGCGAATAACGACTGCCAACTTTTATAGAATTTCTAAACGTTTCTGTCTGCGTATAAATTACTTATTTATTTTGCTCACTTTGACGAACAAGTACAATAGACCGGCGTCTGAACGGGTTAATCCGACAGTATCATTTTATTGGTAAATGTTGATTTGACGTGTTGAGAATACGTCGCACTGCAAAGCTAGTTTTCGATAAATCTGACATACAACGATTATCGACTGCTTTATGTCCAAGTTCATTGTTACTCTGGAAAACCCTCGATCCGTTCCCTTGGCAAGCATTGGATGATTAAAGAGAAAGTCCACTGTAACAACGAATAATTTATACGAACGAAAAGATCCCGAAGGAGATCGAGCCACTGGTCCAATGGACGATCGAGTTCCTTTTCTCTCTCTCTCTCTCTCTTTCTCTCTTTGCTTCTCGTAGGAGTAAATTGGTGGGTAGCCGTTCTTTGCAGTCTCGCCATACGCGGTAGCACGCGAACATTACAGGTTGCCTAGCCTCGGTTTCGTAGGCGTCGCGATGCCATTAGCAGCCTGCAAATTCCCGTAAACAAAAATTCCAAGTATACTCTCGCGAGTCACGCCCACGCGGCTGGCCGAAATGATTTACTAGGCAAACGGTGTGCTCGCCTCCGAATAGTCGCGTTCCTTTTGCGCAACGTCGTTTCGAATTTTCCTGCGTGGGAAACTGCCTGATTTATCTGGACATATGTATCCCTGCTGCTCGTTTAACGAACATTCAATTATTGGCCTGACAACATTCAATTATTTCGTCAAACACGAACGTCGATTTTTACTTGGATAATTTATTCCCTTTTCTTTTTTTCTTTCTTTCTTTCTTTCGCGAGGTTTTCATTCTCATCGTTTTGGACCGTTCAATCATTTCTTTGGTTTCTCCTTTCTGCACACGAGCAAGATGAAGGGTGTATAAGCTTCGTTTGGAATTAAAATTTACTAGTGAAGATAGTAGAGACGAGAAAATGATTTGAACGTTCATGTGATTGTCTCAGACACAGAGGAGATGTTGTATAAAAATTAATAGAATAAATAGCAGAATAACTTCCAGAGATAATGAGTGTTAATTGAACTTTAGACGAGAAGTTACACATCCACGTGACCACGTTTTGAAAATTTTATTTCGTAGCTTCATTCCTTGCTTCGTTAAGTGTTTGTTTTACTTGAACCACATTCATATGACAACGTTTCGAAAATTTTATTTCGTAGTTTTATTTTATTTGCTTCGTGCCAGGTTTTACGCATTTATTTTACAGTAATACGAAAATATTATGACAATTATATGAATTCCTAGGTTGCAATTAATTAGTCATTTTTTTCTCTCTCTGGCAAGTGACAATGGTATAATACTCTGACGAATAATTTCCTCTGGTTACTGCTACGAAATAGCAAACAGTATCTACTGTCGAACCGGCGATAACGAATTTCATTTTAACTCTCCGGGCATTTCCTCTCTCTGTATTATCAGCGTTCGTTGAAAATTAATACGTGCTCGATACAACCGCGAAAGAGATTGATTCGAGGAAGCAGAACACGGACAGAGAAATCTCTATGTTTCTTTAGACACCGCGGCTGAACGGTGAATAACGCCTGTCATTTGACACACGTAAACTTACGATACTGCACGATCGTTTAACAACGAGCGTGGCTTGACGACAAGCGTTGAAAATTGTTCGATCTCACCTTCGTCGTTTTCCAATATTTCTCCCGACCGCGACCAACAATCGACGGCGAGATATCCCCGTCGTTTAATAAACGATCGTGTTCGTGAGGTAAAAGAACCCGAGGGAGAGAGGAAGGGAAAGAGGGAGGGAAAGAAACGCGTATAAGAGGTGACAGGCGACGAGGCCTGGCCTGGTTGGTCCGATCGCTCGGCGCTTTTCGGTTCGGCGGTTACGTTTCAGATGCAAATGCGGGCATAAATTATTCGATTCAATAATATCGAAGCGTATGTGGGTGATAGCGACGCGTAAAATTCGCGGCGAACACGTCGCGCACACATTGTATAACCCCGCCGTGCAACGAGTACATATTTCTCGCCCGCGCGTAGAAAGCAGTCCCCGACCACGTTGCTGGCCCACGCGTCCTCCACTCCAAATACGCTTCTTTCGGCCCTACCCTGATTTTTTCTTTCTTTTTTTTTTTTTTCTTCTTTTTCATTGCCCTGACTTTTCGTCTTTCCTTCAGTTTGACTGAAATTCCACTGCTAGAGACAGTGGACATCGCGACACATTGCGCATCAGTGATAGAACCTGTAATTGTGTGCAAGTTGGATCGATGAGTTTTCAATTTTTTTTCATCGATCTCTTCCTTCCGTCACGCAATGGCGATAATAATCGATTCTCGTTCGAGGAAATGAATGACTGCGCAAGATGACAAATGCACGGATAACGTCATAAGCGTATGATTAACCCTTTTACGCTGGCGTGACGTGCCGCAAAAAATTGTAATATTTTCTCAGTTTCATATGAAACAAATAATAAATTTATTACTTCTCAATAATTTCCATCTAGCGTTGTCATGTGATATCGACGAGTTCGAAAGGAAAACGGCGAATTATTGTATACGGTTTGGTCGCTCGTTACGGTCCGCAATCAGTCGCCAGCGCAAGCGGTTAATGCTCAGTTCTCAAGGAACGAATGATCCGCGAGGAAATCGCGCGAATGATTGCGAATTCTAAGGTTGTTCGTGCTGTCGTCAGTTTTCTCCTGTAACTTACTTTCTAATTTATGGAACTAATCAATGCGATCTCTGAATGAATCATTTGACGCCAACTAATTAACTGCTCTTTCTTCTCAAAGTAGTAATTAACTTTGAATCTCTTGGACAACAAGTAACTTAATTTCATATTTATATATAATTTTATACAAATGAAAAATATTATAATTATTATAAATATTATATTTATATTTACATATATTTATTTATCGCAAGAAGATCGTTATTTCTCTGTTCTTTTCAATTTATCGATATTATTATAACAATGTTACTCGTTCTTGATGAATATAATTAAAGAAATATTAATGTTACTATCATTGGAAACAATACTTTATATATATATATATATATATATATATATATATATATATATATTATATATATACATATATTGTTATTTCACATAGTTCATCGATTATGTAACAGAAACACGCTCCGTCGAATTATATTTGCACAAATTAAGCTCCCCCTTATCGTACAAGATGAATCGACCTATTTGTTTCGTTTCCTAACAGATAAAAAAAAAAATACAGGATTTTTATCGATTTCGACGTTCGTACACAATTGCGTAAGAAGGCACAGTTGATATCGGACGCATGTGAACGATAGTGAATAGATCTGGTTGGGTGTTTCCGATTGTCGCGGTGCTTTTTATTAGCAAACGATGATCCAGACCGGATGTCGGGTATCACGATTTGGTAAGCAGGGTCAGGTTAGGTCAGTTCTGAAGTCGCCGTGTCGAATCTGCAACAGATCTGTATTCGCGAACGAGAGGCATGCTGTGAAAGGAAGAACGTATGTAGCTCGTTTGGCAAAAGAAGACACGCCTTTCTACGTGATTCCGCAAGCATCGCGCGAATTTCGATTCGTTTCGTAGGCTGTCGATCGTCAAACTGTCTCAGAACGCATAAAAAAATATCTTCAAAGGCATCGACTGACGAAACTATTAACTTTGTCGTTTCTCCTGATATTCGTGAAAAATTATCATTTCATATAATACGTGTAATAAAAATATAACGAACATATAATATAATATAATATAATATTATAATATTTACGTGAAAGTATCTTCTATTTCAGTTTCACAATATATATTTACAGTATGACACGAACATTCAATATATTCGCATATACAATGAATAGAGTTATAATAAATATGTACTGTTGGTGCAGATATTTTTCATCAGTCGCTGTACACACCGTTGTGCAAAAAGTTTCACTTATTATTCTGAAAATTTTAACTTGTGGACTAGGCGTGCATTGGTATTTATATCGAAATAATTAAAGAAACAAATAATGAAACGCAGATAGAGAACTGTCTTATCTGTTGACTATTATGAAGAGTATGCACTCTACTTTGAACATTTTATTTTCGCGAATTTCCTCATCTTCGTATTTCACGTGTTAAACGTGCAATTATGTAAGTGTGTTTCTTTATTGTGTTATTTTCTTTGATCCACCACAGCCTTGTTCGCAATTTTAGTTGAAGTTTTTTTAAAGCGAGAAATCTGTCTGCAATTTTTACGTGTCGTTATTCACTTAAAAAAAGAAAGAAAAAAAAACACACAAAGACCACGCCCGTAATAATATTCTTGAACGCAAAAATGTCTCGCTGTCTCGATCGACAAATGTGAATTGTTCACGTTCTCTGTTCATTTCGTACGTGGAATTTTGTTACACAATTTTAACTGTTGGCTTACACGCTGCCGGTCAAATTATAGTAATTAAGAAGTCGTTAAGATTGAAATTTCTTAAAAAAAAAAAAAAAAAAAGAAAGAAAAGAAAGAAACAAACAAAAAAGATAGGAAAAAAGTGGATAAAGTGGTTTCGATGAAAACGACGAATTAACGAGCAGGAAATGAGTGTCAGATTTGACGGAAAATCCGATTGGTTTCCAAAGATAATATCTACGAACAACGTCGGAGTCATTTCCACGGCTTCTCCATCGTTATCGGGCGTATACGCGCGTTGCGCAACGGCCTCGATAGGCGCTTTAACGTCGAGCGGAAATCCGGCGGATTCTTTTAGCCTGCCGTTTTCTTGCCGTTCCGCTATTCCTTTTATTCGTCTTGTCCCTTTTTCTCCTTCTTCTCTAGCCGTCTGCTGGTGTTGTTGCTCGTCGCTCGACCACCCGAACTTACGTACGTATGTGTGTGTATTCACGAGACATGTTCGCTATCGTAGATTTCTCCACGTTCGATCGCCTCGATAGTTAGTAGTGCATCTTGCCTGATATCCAGAAACATAAAAAAATTTTCGCGAGCAACATAGACACGCATTGTAGACTGAAAACTTCCAAATGTACCAGCTACGTACTTACTATAATGAGTTTAACATGACAAGCTTTATATGTAAAATAAGTTTTTAATATAATAAGTCTCCTCATAGACAACCTGAACTGCGACGCGTCGAAGAGCTATATATCGACGATAAGAACGAAAGTAATCAAACTTCCTTGAAGGAACGCAGATCTAACAGCATTATGCCATACTAGAAATATTTATCAAAGAAACGGAATGTCTTTAAAAAATGTTTTTTACACCGTGCTTCAATTCGATTTGATAAAATGAAAGCATCGATAACGATTGGAGGAGAACAAGAAATCGGTCTTGTAGAAGAAAAAAGAAAGGAAAGAAGATATCGATTGCATGACAAAAGGCAGGGACAGTACGTTACGCTTATCTGGTAACTTTCTGTCTACCTGGAATCGTATTTTTCTTTTTTTCTTCTCCTCCCTGTGCGGCTGAATAGACCGATACGGGCGAGGGTAGATCGATCGTGTCTCGTTAAAGCACGCTCCCCTTGTCGACGATGCTTCAGTCCCTTTCACGAAGTCGTGTCACGACAGCTGGAAACTCGAACAGCGTTAGACAAGTAGCCGGTGAAAAAGAGGCCGTCTAGGCAAAAGGTCTCTCGAAAGACGAAAGGCTCTTTTATCGTCGCAGCCTCAACAACACGCTATCTCCCCGTGAATTATCGTGCGCGAAAGTTCCACCATTGAAGTTCTATGTAAAAAGATCGTCGCCTTGATTCCACGTACTCTTCGTACACGATCGGAAAGATTCAGAATATTCTTTCGCATTGATCTTTCGTTAAATTGAATCCGGTATTTTCTCTTTTTTTTTTTTTTTTTTTGAGATTATCTGAATATCTTGATAAAATTCGTGTTTCACTCAATATCAAATATTAAATGAGTATGAAGTAAATATTAAAGTAAACTTAAAATATTAAGTAAATATTGAATTTTTAACTTATATAAATATATATAAAAATATTATTTCATATATATATATATAATACGATCAAAGCACGGTGATTATTATTTTATCACGCACATCGTGTATAATTGAAATATATACCTATAATTATTTACAACTTATAATATATACCTATATATATAATTAATGTATATACCTATAATTAATTGCAACTATCATTCATCGTTACAGCTCGCTTAATTTCGAAACTTTTAATTGAATTGTACTCGGTCGATAATTTCTATCTGGAGAGACGGAGAACGTAAGAATGTAAAATTAAACGTTTCAACAATCTAATATAAATCACTACAATCGTTTACAATGCTACTTATAATGTTACGATGCTAGCTTAATGTACAACACATTTGGCCTTGATCTTCTCGCCTTGAAACTTGTAGATAAAACTTGCAGACATTCCACCCGTAGAAAAGAAAGAACCACTTGTCGCACGTTGTAAAAACGTAGTCAAAAATTCGTGCCTCGACGATGCTCAGTCAGAGATAGTCGTTCGTTCGTTCGTTCGTTCGTTCGTACGGAGAAATGTTACAACGCAGGTTGCAACGCGTGTAACTATGATTTTTAATGCCGTAACGGCTCCGGCGGGTATAATTAGCGGAACGGCGTTACGAATTTAAACGCGACTTCCTGTCGGTTCGACGGTTCGACGTTCGAACGATAATTATATCAAGGAAACGTTCGAAGAAGATTTTCGAGCCACCGCGAATTATAGCCCCGTCCGGGAGTGACAGGAACTAGAAACTCCGTGGTGTGTGAGTCCCCTTCCGGCGGAAGGCCGCTCGTAACGTTCTTCCTTTCTCTCTCTCTCTCTCTCTCTCTCTTCCTCTTTCCTTTTTCTCTCTCTCCCTCTACGCTCGATCTCCCCCTCGTTTTCCTTCTCGTCCGGCGGCAGATACCAGAATATATTTGTAAATTTACTGATTGCGAGTAGAAAATTAACACGTCGGAGCGGATTGGCCGCGAGGGAAGCTAATTAACGAGCACGCGAACGGAATACTAAAAGCGTGTTTCATTATCGAAACGCGGTGCGCGAGCTGTGCAATTTTTTCGGCTTCGCGCTAGAAATGGAGACATTAGGTTGAAGATTGGGGATGAAAATGGGTCACGTTTCTTCGAGATATGTATATGTGATACGTATCGGGGACGCTTGTAAAAATCTCCGAAAACGAACGCGGTGTTTCGCGACTTGGTGGTCAATCAACTAGAAGACGATTCTACGTGTAAAGATGTGTCGGAAAGAAGGTGTGAAATTTTTTCATAGAATCCTCGTTTGTCGAGGAAATCGAATTATTTTAATGATAATTTTTTTAGTAATAATATTTTAATTATATGTACATAATAAATATTTTAATAATAATAATATATATATAATAATTATATATATTAATTATTTTACTAATATTTTAATTATATATATAATATTAATAATAATATATATTATTATTAATTATTAAAATATATTATTATTATATATTAATTATGTTAATAATAATATTTTAATAATTTTCCATACTTTTAGTATGATGGGTAATTATTCGTTCTTCGTGGATTTCATTTTAAACTGTCACACTGTTGACGAAAACCTCGAAACGTTTTATGTAATATACGTTCGAATGCTTTCGTACATGCCGGCTACATGTTTCGTAAACGAACAGTAGGCAAACAGATAACAAACAGAGCTGTTGTTGAACTATCCTCCAGTTTCAAGCAAACATCCGCAAGAGGTTTCTACGAGTGTCCGAATACTTTCGCGAGCGTATTGGCGAACAGTCGACAAACGAGACTGTTCGCGAATTTATTTGGCGAACGACGTGCCGGCTAATATTAGAAAAAAGGTCGAAATGTACAACGAAGGGCGTGTCAGATGCTGCCTCTCGACGAGAAACGAATTAAACAAGAAAAAAAAAAAGAAGAAGAAGAAAAGGAAAGGAAGATTAGATGAGGAGAGACAGGAAAGGACGACGAGACGAGGTTCGAGGGTGGGGATGAAACGAACATACGTGGGACAAGCGTATCTACGTTTAGAGCGTCTACCGAGTGATAAACGACCGGAAGGAAGCCAGAGGCGTTTCCACGAAAGTCACAGACAAGCCGGAAGGCCGAAAGACGGGATGTGGTTGGTGAGTAAGTGGCATCGATGCGTTAGTATGCGCGTATTCTGCCTCATTCCAACTCTTTTCTCTCTCCCTCCCCTCTCCACCTTTCTCACTCATTCGTTCTTCTTCCGTCGAGTCTCTCTCTCTTTCTCTTTCTCTCTCTTTCCGTCGTGTTTCTCTAAGTAAGTAGGCAGCTGGTTAACGTTGCTATCGTAGCGAACGGAGGAAGAAGGAAAAAAAAGAGAGAGGAATAGCTTCGGGAAGAGAGACGCGAGAGGAAGAGAGATAAAGAGGACGTAGGAAAGGCGAGGAGAGAGGTAGAGAGAGAGAGAGAGAGAGAGAAACGCGGCTGGCCGGATGTCGAGTTTCCAATGTCGAGTAGATCATTTTACCCGGGCTCGCGATTAATTTTGCTAACGACGAATACGGGACGATAATCGCCTCGTCGACGAAACAGAGCGAATCTTGTCGAGTTCCTCGTTCAGAACAGAACACGCTTACCGTGCCACTTTCGACGTCCGGATTCTTTCTCGATGTATCGAATTTAAATGTCCCCGGTCGTCCATCACTTTAACTCCCACTTTCCCTCTCCTTCAACGTTAACATTGTAAAAATTAAAAAAGAAAAAAAAAAAAAGAAACGAACGAAGGAGGAACGATCAAAAATGGAATTTCTTCTGAACAGTATATCGATCGTTTTTATATTCAGACAACGCGTCTTCGCTCTTTCTCTCTCGGATTTCTCTCACGTCTGACCCTTTTTCCATTCACTTGAACGAACGTGATTTCGTTCTGTCGCTCGAGACACTTCGTTCGGACCTTCACACACTTTGAGACCTCGCATAGTTTATCGTCCAGGCAAATTAAGAGCAGACTGTCACTTCGTTGCAATTATATCTATTTTTGTTTTTTACCAACGTGGAAGAAAATATAAATGTAAGTTACCAAATTAAATCGGTACGAGTACAAATGGAACGAGTTATCGTTCTTAAGGGGTCAGAACTTTTCAAAAAATCGATTTTTTTTTTTTTTTTGTTTTTGTTTTGAATAATAGTTTGAAGTGTTAGAAATAAGATACAAAAGGTCCTAGCCTTTAAAACGACTTATTTTGGGGTATGATAATAAATCCGCGGATACAGAATAATTGAATTTGTATCACTGTTTACAACTTTACAATATTACATAGTGTAAATCGTGTGATTCAAGTACTACTTTTCGTGAATCGAATATTAGGGGACTTGGATTCAATTTAGTTGTAAATTGTAAGAACTGTGAGCCGCGATATATAAGTAAAAAAAGTAAGCAAAGGATACATATGAAAAATGACGTTCCGAAACTTTAAACGCGTTTTTCTCGAAACTAGGTTTTTAGAAACGGTGTGCAAGATATCTCGGAATCTAACCACAACCGATTACCGTGAAACTTGGTACGTATCATTAGTGTAACATTTACTAGGGATTGGCGATCGAACATTTTTTAAATTTTCATGAATTTCGAAAGATATAAACAAGAAACGTAGAAACTTTTGGCATAAATTCGATGCATCAAAAACAAATAGCTGCTATTTTCATAATTTTTACAGGAATGAAAACGTTGGATCGTCAATCCCTAGAGAATATTGTCTACTTTCGAACATTTCTTGCCTTTTTGTTGCAACTAATCCTGTCTGACTGGAATCACGCACACCGATAGGCAATGTAAAAAAAAAAGTTATGTAAAATGCCGTTAAATAAGAGCCTTCTTTTTTTCTCTTTGTTAATGTTGCCTTTTACAGTTCATAATGTGTTAGAATGAAACCACAAAAGCTCGTGTCAATCAAATATAAACTTTTTTCTTACTAACCCTCCAAAGTGTTCGTAATTTTTAGGTCAAACTGTCCTACCCCCTAAATGCTTACTGTTTCTGTATCGTCAGATTCTTCGTTGCACACGCTTACTTTAGAAAGCTCGCAAACTTTAACTTCGTAAAACGAGCGACGCGACGCGTGACACGAAGGGAGGAAAAAGAAAGGGGCGTAAACGCTTTCGTCGGGACGAATCGATAACGACAAACCTGATTCTCCGCCCGATGTTGTTCTGGGAAAAGTGGTGTCACCGTTTTATTAATTAATTTATTTTCTCGCACTTTCGCAACGGCGATGTAAGAGCGATAGGACTTGGTGACATAAACTGATAGATTATCGGATATACGGAACGCAACGAGTAAACACGTAGTCAAGGTTTTTCTTTTTTTCTTCTTCTTTTTTTTTTTTTTTTTTTTTTTATAGAAACTTAGTGGCACGTTGAATGACATTGGTCGCGTACGAAGGAAGGACATTGACGCTGGTAGTGGGGGATTTCATTCATCGACGCATCCGTCCGACTCATTAAGTAGCCGATAGATCAAAAGTGTATCGCACACGTGGCCAATGTTTATAACTGATTAGCCGTCCATTGAAATACATACTCGCCCGAACTTATCGTATGTATTTCGTATGTATTCCGCGATAAGACCAGCCGTACGCGACAATAAGCGCGATACGTTTCGTTGTCTGTTGAATGCTTTTTAATGTAACTTGAGAAAGTTCTTTTTCGTTGAATGTATCAAGCGCACAGGGAATAAGAATACGTTTGAACGCATGGTACAGTATAAGGATTGAATTAAAGATCGTGTGCTAGAATTCACGTGTATTTATACGCGAATATTTCTCCTAATACGTTCGTACATACGTTCTTAATACACTTGTTGACATTTTCAGTATCACAGTCTTTTTCATTGTGTAATACAGGTCTTTTGATGTATTCCTTGGTATACGTTTTTCAAATTTGTTGACGTAGAATGACGTCATGCGTTTTCTAATCTAAAGTCGACAATCGACGTCTCTAACACGCCTTGATATGGCAACGAGTATAAAAATTATTTTTATTCTAACCTCTTGCGCTGGAATGACGTGCCAGGCACGTCGAGACTATTTTGCCCCAAAATTGCAATATTTTCTCAGTTTTGGGTATGTTTAAGTATCACCCAGGGCAAAGCGAATAATTAATTTATTACTTCTCAATAATTTTTATCCAGTGAGTATCATGCCGGGCGAGTTAAAAGAGAAAGAATCATTGTATACGGTTTGGTCACTCGTTATGGTCCGCAATCAGTTGCCGTTAACCTCTTGCGCTGGAATGACGTGCCAGGCACGTCGAGACTATTTTGCCCCAAAATTGCAATATTTTCTCAGTTTTGGGTACGTTTAAGTATCACCCAGGGCAAAGCGAATAATTAATTTATTACTTCTCAATAATTTTTATCCAGTGAGTATCATGCCGGGCGAGTTAAAAGAGAAAGAATCATTGTATACGGTTCGGTCGCTCGTTATGGTTCGCAATCAGTTGCCCAGCGCAAGTGGTTTAAATTTACGCAAATGTCAGAGTGAAAAATAAGTGTCAGTCTTTCGTCACATCGAATTCCATTTAATTCGTGGGCCAAGAGATTAAATTCAGAGAATTTCTCGAATGTCGATACGAGCGAACGATTCCCAAGTTCGCGTCTGAGATTTCACTCGACCAACTCCGATTTTTCTGTATGTACTTGATTCTCAAACTTCTCCACGCTTGATTCTCGTTCGTATAGAAAAAAAAAAAAACATGGATACTGTATCCATTGTATCTGTACAAATAACGTCCGACGCATAATCGAGATAGAGATTTCCGTTCCTAACAATTGTCGAGCAAAATTTCCATGCTGTTGTACATCCTCGCCCAAGAGCCTCGGGGCATTATTTTATCTCTGACGTTCGATATTCACTGCAGGTCGTAAAATTTTGAAAAGTCGCGATTGTTAATTCGTGCGCGCTGTACAGATTGTTTCTCTCAACAAAATTTTGGAGGCAAGTGCGGTATATTTGTTCAAGGACTTTCGAGCGGGCGAGGAAGGGTAGGTTGTACATTCGAGTACACGATAGTACTAGGATAGGCTCCTAGGAAAAGCGATGAAGAAAGATCGCCGCACAAATCTCAATTTGTGCGTGTACTCAAAGAAGCGAGTCACACCAACGACTGGGTTGGCTGTTAGCCGCGCTCCGGCTCGTACAAACTATAAAGCTTTCTAAATTGGTGCCGCTCACGAAAATAGACTTCCGGTTCCCGTCTCACGCGTTCACTCGCTGCGCTGTGTCTGCTCCCGAGGATGCCAACACCGAAACTCTCCCTCCTCCTCTCGTCTCGTTTCGCCTCGTTTTTCCCTCGCCGTCTTTCGTTTTCCTCTTTTCGTTCGTCTTCCACGGAAATTCATCCACAACCGGAGGAAACTGTGAAGATCGAAACTCCTCCGAGCATCGTGTTGTTCTTTTTTTTTTTCACTCAAAGCTTTGTTTCACTCAATTGACAAACTGTCGAAGAATTTAATAAGACTCGTGTTATTTGCGTTTTGCATAAATACAAATATACACGGTGTCCCGGGTTTTTCCCGCCAAACCGCGACAGTTTATTCTAGGGGTCGAAAGAAGGAGAGAATATTACACGAAGTTTGCGAATTAACGCTTCATTGCAGAGATATAATAAGAAAATAGATACTTAGTAGTTTGCTTCGGTCGTTCCTTTTTGTTTGCACGAGCCGTTTCATAGTTGGAAATGAGTGTTGATGAATAAATGTTGATCGTACACTGCTCGACTTTTACCTGTAGGGTACCCTTTGAAACGAAAGGTTTATTCGACCCACGTGACTTCATAAGATCTTGCGCAGCGTATCAGAAAAATGCAGTTGTTGAACAAGATACTGCGACACTGCGTAGAGCAATAAATTCAGTTTTTCATCGATGTCAAGCTTGTATCCGAGCAGAAGAGACATCACTTTGAAATGACACTTTAAAAATAGTGAGTAACTATTTATCATTATTTGTTTGTGTCTCCTTAACAAACTGTTAATTCGCAAACTTCATGCAACATTTTCTTCTTCTTTTGGCCTCTAGACTAAGCTCTCGCAGTTTGGCGGGGAAAAACCCGGGACACCCTGTATATATTTGGGATATATCGTAGACATTGATCTTGCACTTTCGTTATTAAGTAGTCGAGCCAGAGCATGTGATATTTCAAACGTTCTCGTCATTTCCTCGCTCCATTTTGATCGATCAGTCTCGTTTTCTCTCTTTGCAACATACACGTATATCTGCATGCATTTGTCGCAGAAAACTTTCGTGCGTGGGTAGGTACACTCTGTGTGTTACGTAAAACATTTTGTAACATTTTGAAATTATCGTGACGAATAAAAGACCGTAGATCTTTATGCCTTTGTGAAAAATTTTAAAGTACGAGAAATGTACCTGTTGTAATATCGTAATATTATTTCAAGGTTTCTTTAATTATATTTCTTTAAATGTATTTGATTTGAATCGAAATCCGCGGCAATGAGGCGCAACTGTCGTGATTATAGTCGTGAAATTTGCAAGCCAGCCTGAAAATGCGTTAGAAAAATTAGCAAATTGTCTCAAGTCATTGAAGATCAACATTTCGTTTCCAATTCTTTCCAATCAGTTCGTATTATCGAGTTCTATTTTTTAATATTGGCACTATGGGTCAGTATAACAATACACGACGCCTCCCACCCAGATTTTGTAATTCAATGAAATTTCAAAAAATTCAAGTATCTATAGTGTATGGTAATTGATGTCAAAGATGCCACTAAATATCGAGGCAATTTAAATATTAGATCTTTCCACTCGAGATATGTAAATCAAAAGTTTCGAACGTTCGAATCCTTCTATCCACACACAGACGTCGTCTCGCGTAGATCTCACGTTACAACCAGTTTCTAAATTTTTATCCAACACGTCGTTTAATCAAGGGGAAGAAAAAAAAAAGACTAGACGACGACAGTTGAAAAAGTGCAAGAAAAGTGGAAACGACATCTCGCGACGACGTATCATAAACCTAACTCTGAAACTCTCGACGTAGGCAATCAGTTGTTTCGTATCTGATTTGTCATCGATTATATCAATCGGATGAAGGATAACTCGTTCGAGTAGCACTGGCGATTAACCGGAGGTGTTATCGTCGTCAAAGTTAATCCTTTCGTGGACGATGTACACTTTGGTTTGTTACACCAAAGGGAAAGAGGGAAAACGATCGTCGACAATTACTGCTCAATTAAATCCGCCCATCCGTTTTGTGTAGCCGGTAACATAATTTCCTCGCGTGGCTCGCGCGATCGTCTGTCGATTCACGCTTTTGTCCTCTCGGTGTGCATCGCGCGTGTTGGCCCGCGACACACACGTTCCTCGAGTACATACGCGTCGGTTTGCTGCCACGTTGGCCCCGTTGGTCGGTTTACTAAACTTAGACTCATTCAGAATGGCCGGCTTTCGAATCGGATGTCCACGGACCGGGGACTGTATCGTGTCGTGCCACGGCACGTTTCACGGCGCGTCTGTAAACAAGGAAAGGGAATCAGGCTGCGAGAACTCCTCGTGCGACCAGCGAGAAAGGAAACGAGGCTGAACGAAAGGAAAAATAGTTCTGGCTGGCGGAAAAATATCGACGCTGTCACCAGTCTGCAACGTAATTTATTATTAAACTCTTGCGCTGGAATGATTGTACGATCGAGAATGTTTTGTTCCAAAATTGTAATGTCTTCTCGGTGTTAAGTATATTTAAGTGAAACAAATAGGCAGAAACGAATAATAAATTGATTACTCCTCGATAATTTCTATCCAGTGATATCGTACCGACAAATTCGAAAAGAAAGCGACGAATTATTTTGTACGGTTCGGTCACTCGTTATGGTCCGCAGTCAGTTGTCGTCAACCTCTTGCGCTGGAATAACGTGCCACGCACGTCGACAATTTTCTGTCCCAAAATTGCAATATTTTCTTAATTTTAAGTATAAACATAACTCAGGCAAGACAAGCAATAAATTTATTACTTCTCGATAATTTCTATCCAGTGATGTACCGACGAGTTCAAAAAGAAAACGACGAATTATTTTATACGGTTCGGTCACTCGTTATGGTCCGCAATCAGTTGCCGTGTTAACCTCTTGCGCTGGAATAACGTGCCACGCACGTCGACAATTTTCTGTCCCAAAATTGCAATATTTTCTTAGTTTTAAGTATATTTAAGCATAACTCAGGCAAAACAAGCAATAAATTTATTACTTCTCGATAATTTCTATCCAGTGATGTACCGACGAGTTCAAAAAGAAAACGACGAATTATTTTATACGGTTCGGTCACTCGTTATGGTCCGCAATCAGTTGTCGTCAACCTCTTGCGCTGGAATAACGTGCCACGCACGTCGACAATTTTCTGTCCCAAAATTGCAATATTTTCTTAATTTTAAGTATAAGCATAACTCAGGCAAGACAAGCAATAAATTTATTACTTCTCGATAATTTCTATCCAGTGATGTACCGACGAGTTCAAAAAGAAAACGACGAATTATTTTATACGGTTCGGTCACTCGTTATGGTCCGCAATCAGTTGCCGTGTTAACCTCTTGCGCTGGAATAACGTGCCACGCACGTCGACAATTTTCTGTCCCAAAATTGCAATATTTTCTTAATTTTAAGTATAAGCATAACTCAGGCAAGACAAGCAATAAATTTATTACTTCTCGATAATTTCTATCCAGTGATGTACCGACGAGTTCAAAAAGAAAACGACGAATTATTTTGTACGGTTCGGTCACTCGTTATGGTCCGCAATCAGTTGCCGTGTTAACCTCTTGCGCTGGAATAACGTGCCACGCACGTCGACAATTTTCTGTCCCAAAATTGCAATATTTTCTTAATTTTAAGTATAAGCATAACTCAGGCAAGACAAGCAATAAATTTATTACTTCTCGATAATTTCTATCCAGTGATGTACCGACGAGTTCAAAAAGAAAACGACGAATTATTTTGTACGGTTCGGTCACTCGTTATGGTCCGCAATCAGTTGCCGTGTTAACCTCTTGCGCTGGAATAACGTGCCACGCACGTCGACAATTTTCTGTCCCAAAATTGCAATATTTTCTTAATTTTAAGTATAAGCATAACTCAGGCAAAACAAGCAATAAATTGATTACTTCTCGATAATTTCTATCCAGTGATGTACCGACGAGTTCAAAAAGAAAACGACGAATTATTTTATACGGTTCGGTCACTCGTTGTGGTCCGCAATCAGTTGGTTAAAAGCGATCGAACGGCGCGTAATTGACGTTCCCTGTAGCCAAGAGCCGACACATCGTGCGATCTCATGTTTTTTCTTTCTCTCTTTTTCTTTTTGAGTACAATTGAAGAAAAACGGAGCTCGAGTGGAAGTCCCTTTCCGTTAATAAATATCGTAACGAGCATTCTGCTTTATTACTTTATACAAGTATTCTCTCACGGCAATTTCTTCGGTGTCGTAAGAGAGGCTAATTAGTACGGCAAGCAAATATTTCGAAGTCGGCCACGAGTGGTTGTTTCCGGGCGGGAAGAGTAGAGTGACGTTAATTACCGGATAGATCGGGCGACAAACGTCGGTATTAATTAGTGGCGCAGTTTGTTACCGGTACCAAGTATCTGATGTCCGCGTATCGCTGCACGATACACTATCGTGTGGCGCTGAAATAACGAGGCGACGAAACTACGAGTGATTTTATATGAAAAAGAAAAAAAAGAAAAAATCGCGAAAATAGAAGAGCAACAATAAAATTTCGCTATGCATGCGTTGACGCTCAGATCTTGTCGTGATACGCTTTGCAATGTATTTGTAGCGTGTTTCGTGTTTGATAAATTTTCAAATTTGATTGAAACGCGTCACGAGAAAATTCTGTTCTTCTGACTTATCTTCGCAGATGGAATGACACTCCTATCGTCCATTCACCTTGAATTTGATAAATTTCATTTAAACGAATGTATGAAGTTATCGTTCGTTCTCTTCGACTTATTTTTTAGTCTGTTACCGCCAGATCTGGCTGTTACACGTATCCTACACACGGGAGAGCGAAAGAGAACGAACGTGGGACGCTGAGCAAACGGATGAAACGGATTGCTTTCGAAAATATGACGCTGTTAACATACTAAATTAAATTCCAGTTCGAAGTAAGAAGAAAATAAATGTCTTTTAAATGAAATTCTTGTTTTCCCGTCGCTTGCGTCCCACGTGCCTCACGAGGCCCGAGACGCGCTTCGAGAGGAAAAAGAATCCATGGTGTGTAACCCACGCGAAAACGACCGGAGCAAGACATCGCGTCGCGAATCCTCGCCAAACGCGTTCCCATCTTCTTCCACCTCCTCGTCCTCCTCCTCCTCCTCCCTTCTACTCGAAACAAGACGCTCGACAATTTTCCCTGTCGAACTCGAAAAAACAATTGGCCAAACCTGTTTACTTCTTCCAGTCGCATTGCTAACGGAGAACGGAGATCACGATGGTTTCGCGCGAATTAACACGCCGCTCCTTCCATCGTGAAAAACAAAGCGTTCGAACGCGCGTAGTACACTGTCGGCGACACGAGTACCAAGACACTGATTTTCAGTTCAGTGTCTTTTATCAGATTTTCTTGTAAATTACGATTCGTTCGTCAGAGTTACAGATTATACACGATAATGTTGTACGACGGTTATGAACATCTAAACAGCTAAATTACATCCATATAAATATCTTTGTACGTTTCAATCGTTCATTTTCGTGAATCTATTTGGACAAAAATATATCTTGTATCATGTCTATTTTGGTGCTAGTCACGTTCCAATTGCGGGATGGTTCAATCATTTTATCTATAAAAAACGAAGAAAAATTTAGAGATTAATAAATCCTGAAAGTTGATTAAAATCCTCCGATAAACGTAAATTTAAGTTATTATATTAAAACTATAATTTACTAAATCTAAATTATTAACATTAAAATTATAATTTAATAAATTTAAATTATTATTATTATATTATACATATTGCATTATTACATTATTATTATTATATTGTAGCAAATTTTACTTTGTTAGAATTGAGGTGATTGAACAGAATAAAATTTGCAGCATATTACATTATTATTATTACATTATGATAAATTTTACTTTGTTAGAATTGACCTTATTCAACGAAATAAAATAAATGATTCAATAATTTAAGAACGAATAGCATCGTTAACTATAAAGGCAGACGTCTACGTCTCCTCCTGCACGAATAATCCTTTGGTACACGAAGAAAGAGCGGGAGATGTAAGAAAAGATGGAGAAAAAAGGAAAGCGACAGAGGGACGGACCGAGCACACGGAACACGGGCGCGTACTTTCTCGGGATACACGCTTGCAATTATGTGTATATGGTAATGCGTGCGATAGGGCACGAAGAGTGTCGAAAATCGGACGATCGCGCAACACCATAAAAGTAACCGGGAACGGAGAAACGGGATGAATATGGAGAGAGAGAGAGAGAGAGAGAGAAGACCAAAAGGGACAAAGAACGAGTCTCGTGATTCGACTCGAGCTCGTGTGTGTGTGGGCATATTGCTCTTTCGGCGTGGGTTTCGAAATATACACGATCACGGTCCATCATATCGTTGTCCATTGATCGATACCGGCGCTTCTGCTTTCCCTCTTCCTCTTTCCTTTTATTTCAAATTTAACCTCGCACGGGCCACGATTCCGGTATATTCAGAGCACGGAGAGATGGTCGATTGATGAAATAATTAATTGTCATTCTACTCCAAACGTGAAGTTGATCAATTGTCGCGAACAGTTACGTGTTAAGGCAGACATTGAAAATTATATAACAGCTGTACTCCGTGTACCGCTAATACTTATCGCGTTATTATGCAACGTACGAGCGTTGAATAACTCCGAGTGTAATTGAACGATAACAGACGTGTTGAGAAACGTCAGACGAGATATAAAATAGGAATCAGTTGCTCTCAGTTATATCTGAAACAATTTCACGAACCTTGCCGCGAGTGTCTACTCTTCGTTTCTCATTGTTGATGCTTGTATGAAATAACTGTGCCTTGCGACAGATTCTTCGATAAGGCTGTCGTAAACGATGTATTTCCAACACTGTTCAAACGAGGTGTACCGGCAGTTAGATTATTATACGCGCGGTGTCTCGTTCGAGGGAACGTTTGAATAGATTGGCGGAGAGTCGTCGGTGAAGGCAACGGTTAATTAGCCGTAATTATAGGCAATTCTTCGAAGAAGGATAAGCGGTAATCTGCGCGTGTCCCCAAGCGAAGTTGCGTCCGGGTTTATCGCCCACTTGGCGCTCTTGCAGCTGCAGGTGTGTTACGGCAATAACGCGATTCTGAACGACGTGCTCGAGCTTTCTTGCTCCACCATACGCTGCTCTATAGGGTGCTCTTGAATACCGCTAACGCGCCAGCCACTTGTTCAAATTCGCTCTTCCACGAGGACGTTCGTTCAAAAAGTGATTGAGAGACGCCACGTCCGGTCGAGTCAGGTGCGGTGATTTCGCAAACGGGCCGAGTCGAAGTAAAAATTTTCTCGCGAAAAAACCGGAGGATCACCGCGTGTACGACGGCCCACAGGATCCAGCAGCCTACGTGTCCGCGTATCTGCCTACTCGGTTCACCGATCTTTCGCCGGTATTCACGGCGAAAACCGTACCTACGTCCGAGTCGGCCCTGACGACGCGCAATGCTCAGGTACTCGGTTTTCTCTCGACTTCCGGTCGCAGAAAGGAATGCATAGGCGGAGCTATACCCACGCAAAAGAGACACACGCCGATCGTGGATGGATAAAAGGCACGGTGACAAGCTGCGAAACAGCCTGCGTGAAAAATTCTCCGTATTTTTTTTTCTTCTTTTCTTTTCTGTTCTTTTTTTTTTCTTTCTTTCTTCTTTTCTGGCGATTCTTTTTATGCTCGTGTTCATGCTTGTCGCTACGAATCGATTATTCGATCGACTCGAGAAGCGTCTCGGATGAATTCCAGGGATGTTGGATGTTGTTCACTCAGGACGTTGGAAATTAGAAAATAAATAGGTGACGTGCAGCGCGTTTCGAGTGAATATAAAGTAAGCCGGCGAGATGTGTTTTAGTTGCTATGATATTTATACGTTGATTAATTAGGTTCGAGTGTACACAGTGGCTGCAAAATATGTTTTATTTATTTTTGCGTCATTTACATAGATAGATACTATCGATAGTCAAATTTTGTATCGTTTATTCAATACTTTAGTTCACATTCTACGAAAATAGAGCCTGAATTAAAAACACTTCACTGTAAAGGAAAAATATCAAGGATTATTCGTTGTTTAACAAAATGTATTCTTCATTTTATTTATTATAACGTCAGTTAAATTTCGTGTCAAATACTTTGCATAATTATAAAAGTGAAATGTATAATCTGACAAAAAGAAAAAAGGGACGCCTCGTTACGAAACAAAGATATTTTTTGTAGCCACTCTAGAAATTACCATAAAAAAAAAAATTAAGAAATGTTGTTGATAAAGGGTGTTTCCGTTTCACTTTGCAGTTTGTGGAGTTGGGCGTGGTGACGAGTATAGAGTATAATCACAAGCCCGTGGAGTCCGCGAGAAAGGGTCAAGAAGTCTGTGTGAAAATCGAGCCGATACCGGGCGAGGCGCCTAAAATGTTCGGCCGTCATTTCGACGAGAAGGACTTCGTCGTGAGCAAGGTGGGTAGCTTCAACTTTATAATTCGTCCGCAGGAACGAGTTGAGCAACGATTTACAAGACACTGTCGCGAACATTACGGGCAGTTGCTCAATTCAGGAAACGTTATTCCGCATTCATCATTCGATGCTTGTAACGATGCTTATCGCACTCTCGTTGGTCGTTTCGTGTCCTACTTTAATATCATTTTGGACCGTACACGTAAGTACAGTTCGACAGAAAGAAAGCAGCAGCGTTCGTTATCAGTAATCGTTATCGCGGAGTAAAGAACGGGCGGGTAATTCTCTCTGTAAAAGCGAATAGCTCGTTTAGTGAATTCGATTGCCCCTGAAATAATAAGTCGACCCTTTGCACTCCGGTTAATTTTGTTGTACGATCTACCAGCAGCTCCAGGGCATTTCTTGCGAACGTTAACACTTCGTGTCGAATTTATTAACACTTCAAAGGTCTAAATACATCTTGATTAACTCGATCGACGACTATTTTTTGAATCGTTGGAAGGAGCAATTCTTTTAATTTTTGTAAGATCTTTCGTATATACTGTATACTATATATATACTCATTGGAGAACGATGTTTGCTGATAAATTTTGTTAGAAATATACACACGTGTTAATACCAAAATAAATTATACGACAGATTTTATAAAAATAAAAGTGTGTATGTGTATATACTATATATATATATATATATATGTACTCATTAGAGAACGATGTTTGTTGATAAATTTTTTTAAAAATATACACGTGTGCTAATACTAAAATAAATTATACGATCTTATAAAAATAAAAAATATATATATATATAAAATATAAAATTTATATAAATATAAATTTATATAAAATATAAAATAAATATATATACATACATACATTATCAAGCTGCCGATTTTATGCAAGTTTCCGAGAACGCGATTAAGGAAATAGTTTGCATGCCAAACGTCATTGAAAATATATCCCACAGACGCCTAAGTGCCCATATACTTTTGAGCGGTATTTCAACGAGCACACCCGTAGCGGCGCTTATGGAGTGCGAAGGGTTAAACTGTGGCACACAGGCGCACGGTGAGGTTTACGGTGGCGTGGTTACGAAGGAAAGAAGGAACGATTACCAAGGTGAAACGTTTCAGCGTTTCGAGAAGCAGCTGCTTCGAAAGAATTCGATCGACAGGTGGTCCCGGCCGTTGATGAAATTCCGCTGCGAGAGAAAGAGAGAGAGAGAGAGAGAGAGAGAGAAACCGAGTATACGTTTTCGCTTCTTTTTTCCCTTTTCTTCTTCTTCCCCTCCCCCCTCTTCTTTTCTTTTTCTTTTCCCAACCGTCGGCCGAGCCGATTCGCATAGCTTTGCAATTTCATCGAAATCAGAGGCGAGCGAGACGGAAACGATCCTTATTAGTATGCAAGACTTTGGTCGAAAAAGGAAGATGCACATCCGGCTGCGATCAGGCGTCCACCCATCGACTTCCGGCCTTCGCAGAACTTCCATTCCGCCTCGCTCCCCACATTCCCCTCCACGCCGCCTCGCCTCTTTCTTTTCCGTCTTCCGCTTTGGATATCGACTGCAAATCGATCGCTAGTACCCTAATGGCATCGCGTACGCGGCACGCGTGTTTCGTTCCCATAAATTCGAATTAATCGATCGCGCGACTCGCTTGGAAATTCATTAAATTAAAAGTAGACACGACAATTATTCGTAACTACGAAATGAGACGAGTCCTCCTTTTCTTCGAGTATTGATCCTTCCAAGTATTCTTCCTTTTTCGTTCAGTATTAATCGCGATTTTTTAAAAATTTGGATTTTAAGAGTCGTATTCTTGCGTGGATTTTCACGCGTTTCTAGAAAATATTTACACGCGAACAATTACAAATGTCTAGGATACAATGTTTTTAATTTAGTCACCTGCATCTATAGTTTTCAATACACTCAATTCAAGCACGAGTTCGTCGACACTTGAATTACACGGAATTGGCAAAATCTGAATTCCAATCTCCAATATTTAGACCGGAGCGTGACAATACCTGAATAAAAATTTGTTTCATCTGCTAGACACCGTGAGTCATTTGTTTATTTCGGATATTTTTACGTCTCCTATCAAATTACTTAACGTTACAATGTGTATACGCGCGTGTGTGTGCGTATTTGTTTATACAAATTTCCACGGTTTCCATTCCGTGCGCGCGAAATTTAAAAATTTCTGTTATATCGCGTGGAGACGAAACGCGGTACGGAATTCCGTGGTTCAATAGCGTCAACTCCGTTTCCTCTGCCTCTATCCGCGTTTTCCGGTTGTGCACGCGCTCACTCAACAGCCGGTGCGAGCACTTGTATGTGCACAGCGCCCGGTCTGGCTTCGGCATAGCTTTGTGTGGCTCCCAAGGCGAGCGGAAGTCGTCGTTACCGTTTGCTTCGTAGAATCGATTCCCCGGAATCACCTTGTTCCCACGATGATTTGTCAAGCGACGATTTTGCTCCTTTTCGTTCCTTAGCAACGCCGGAATTCTCACTTTCCCCACCCCTCCCCTCTTCGTCGGTTGTTCGCCTCCTTAACCTCTCAAATTATACGCTCTGACTTCCGCCTGGCGGGAAGCTCGAACCTAAACCATCCCAGCTCGTGTACGTGGAGTAAAATCATCGTCGAGAAGTACTCCGGATGGGAGGGGGATCGAAAAGTTCGATTTCGATTAACCGCTTGCGCTGGCAACTGACTGCGGACCGTAACGAGTGACCGAACCGTGTACAATAATTTAATTTAATTAATTCGACTTTGTTACATTATTATATATTACTTTATTATACTATTATACTACTGTTATACTATATTTTATACTACTTTGTCATATTATTATATTATATTAGTATACTACTTTATTATATTACTACAAAGAGGTTCTAAAAATTTGCACGCCAAAAGTATTGAAATAACAGTCGCGAATGACGCGAGAGTTCGTCACCGGTTGCTAATCACCATTTTCCAAATGACGCACAATCGCGATTCCCGGCGATTGCGTATAGAGTTAGGCGAAACTTGGACCTTCTCTGTTCTCATCTCTATTAACTTCTTGCGCTGGAAAGACGCGCCATCGAGAATTTTTTGTCCGAAAATTTCAATATTTTTTTGTCAGTTTCAATTCAGGTACATAACCTGGGCAAGACAAATGGTAAATTTATTACTTCTCAATAATTTCTATCCGGTGACATAGTCACCGACGAGGTTCGAAAAGAAAGCGACGAATTGTATACGGGTTCGGTCACTCGTTATGGTCCGCAATCAGTTTCCAGTTTAAAGAAGCCTCAACCTCTTGCGCTGGAATGACGTGTCACACACGTTGAGAATTTTTTGTCCCAAAGTTGCAATATTTTCTGTCTTAAATATGTATTTAAGTACAACCCAGGCAAAGCAAATAATAAATTTATTACTTCTCAATAATTTCTATCCGGTGACATAGTCACCGACGAGGTTCGAAAAGAAAGCGACGAATTGTATACGGGTTCGGTCGCTCGTTATGGTCCGCAATCAGTTGCCAGTGCAAGTGGTTAAAGAAGCCTTAACCTCTTGCGCTGGAATGACGTGTCACGCACGTTGAGAATTTTTTGTCCCAAAGTTGCAATATTTTCTGTCTTAAATATGTATTTAAGTACAACCCAGGCAAAGCAAATAATAAATTTATTACTTCTCAATAATTTCTATCCGGTGACATAGTCACCGACGAGGTTCGAAAAGAAAGCGACGAATTGTATACGGGTTCGGTCGTTATAGTCCGCAATCAGTTTTGCCAGCGCAAGTACCGATCGAGTACGAGCCCTCGTGGGTCGCACATCTCGAGATATCGTGAACCGCGTCTGGCCGTATAGGAAAACGTGCGCGGAGAGGTTTCACGGGCGGAGAGAGGGTCCTTTGCTGTTCGTGCAACGTTGCACGGTTAGCGACAAAGGGCAGCGGGGAACGAGTCGGCGAGAAGACAAAGACGAAACCATGAAACGGAAACGGGACAGAGAAGGAGAGGCAAAGAATTCTACGGGTGGACGAGAGCTGCGGTGCGTGTTGTGCGCGCGTATAGGGGCAAGGGGGGAAAGGGAGGACTAAAAACCGAGAGAGAGAGAGAGAGAGAGAGAGCGTGAGAGCTAGCGAGAGAGAAAAGGAAAAGGAACGGCAAGGGAATGAAAGGGGTGGGAGGGAGTGAGAATGAGACGTAGAGGGAGAAGCAGCAGGGGCGTGGCGGGAGGCAGGCGTCCTCAATAGCCGCGTAAAACCACCATTGTGACCGATCCATGAATGAAACGGGACTTCCGGCCGGGAGTGGGGGCGGAAACAGTTGTAAAGCGTTACGTTACTGAATGGGCTGTGTGCGCGGGCATACGCCTGTCCTCGCGAAAACCGATTCAAGGAAATTATTCCTAGACGAGCAGCGCCATTTGGAACGGTTTCTTTCCAACCAACCTGTTCGACCAACGATTCCAAGAGTCTACTGTAACGAAGAAATAACCACCTCCGATGGGGTTCACGTTGTATTTGTCGAAAGTGATATGGAAACTTTTAAACCGTTTTTCTTTTTTCTTTTTCGTTTTCTTTGCGGCGACTTTGGAAGTCAGTTTTGGATTTCGATTGATTTCGAGTTGATTCGAGATTATCGAAAAGTGGAGTAACTTATAATATATATTTTGTAAAATTCATCTTGACTCGTCCAACTTAGGATTATGTATAGCACTAGCCAGAAGTTTCGGTACAGTTTTATGGCGTTTGTTTCACATTAAAACAGACATGTTCATTTGCTTTATAAAATATAATATATTTGTATATATCACTATTGATATTATGTAATCAAATTTGCAGTGATATAATTCATAAATAAATAATATACTAATAGATATACTACCACTAGACTAAAATAATAAAAATAAATATACTACGAAATAATAAAATTAAATATACTGCTATAAAAATACTACAACTAAAATATTATACTACTAAAATAATAAAAATAAATATATTACTACTGCTATATAAATACTACAAAAATTCATAAATAAATGATATACTAATAAATATACTACTACTAGACTAAAATAATAAAAATACTATACTACAAATACTACACATAATAAAATTAAATATACTACTACAAAGATACTATAACTAAAGTACCTAAAATACCTAAAATACCTAAAAATACTATACTACTAAATAATATGTTACTACTACTATATAAATACTCCTAGAATTCATAAATAAATAATATACTACTACTGGACTAAAATAATAAAAATACTATACTGCTAAATAATAAAATTTAATATATTACTATAAAAATACTATAATCAAAATACCTAGAATACCTGAAAATACTATACTACTGAAATAATAAAAATAAATACTAGAATTCATAAATAAATAATATATTCATAAATAAATAAAATACTACTATCGAGAATATACCAACTCGCGACAGACAAATTCATACTGTTTCACGAGAAAAATTAATCAAGCAGCTAATTATTAATATATTCTAAGAGCAAAGTTGAGAAATGTGAAAAGATACACGATGTTGCACGAATATATATCGTTTGCATCTATCTTTTTACACTGTCGTCGTCGTTGTCGATTTCGAAAATTAATTCAGTTCGAACCCGACACATCTTCTCTAGCAAAGGGTCCTCACCCTTCGTTTCTGTTACAGATAAGCAGACAGAGCATAGACGCTTGCAAGGAATACTTCAGGGACGATCTGGTGAAGACAGACTGGCAATTGATGGTCGAACTGAAAAAGCTCTTCCAGATACTCTAGGACATGCTGGACTGGGCGAGAACGTTGACGTTCCAACGACGGTTTTACCGGCTGGCGAGCATAGAAGCGAGGACCACGATCAACGAGGAGGAGGAGCACGCGAGCCATCTTGGATCCGTTTTTGATCGTTGTCGATCGTCCACCGAATTTGTAATATACACGTCGAATTTCCCGTTCTTTGTGTCGTTGTCTTTGATATACGCAAATAATTGGCCACACGCCTTGCTTCATCCTGTGATCCCTCGGAACGTTCTTCGGCTTTCCCTGCACGTGATCCCTCCATTGTGAAACAAACCTGGAAATCGTTGGAGCTAGAAATCACGCATATTCAAACGTGTTTTCTTTCTTTTCTTTCTTTTCTTTTCTTTTTTTTTTTTTTTTTTTTTTAACAAAAATCTTTCTGATGCGAACAGAAGACTGTCGCACCAAATATTGACGTATTCGATCTACTGACAAAAAAAAAAAAAAAAAAAAAGAAAAAAAAAGAAAAAAGGAAAAGAAAAAAAATAATGATCGATATTTTTGTGAATCGTGTACAATACTACCAGACGCAAACAACAGAAATCAAAAAAGTTGAAACAGTAATCATGTAGCATGGAGGATTATTTTTGTTAATTTTTAATGATAATAGCGACAAGAAATTTCGCGACGCGTTCGACGCGCTGTCCCGCAATGTGTCTGTCGTGTTCGAAACGTGGCCGAAAACTTTCTGCGACGAAAACGCAAGCCAGATCCAGGAGCTTCGCAGTACTTAAATCATTCGACTTGACGGAACAAACACGCCGAACAACAGGGAACCACGTCCAAATCAATTTCGAATCGTGCGGTTGTTGGACGTCGTTGGCAAACCGTGTCTTAGCAAAACCGGACGTAAATTTCTCGATCGTCGCCCGCAAAGCGAGCTTCGAGACGTCGCGATCGGCGATATTGGCAACTGAGAAATAACAGCTGGAGAGGAGAATTCGCGTGCAAGAAGTAAGTAATAACGGAGATATTTTTTTGAAATTAGGCTGAAAGCAGAGAGAACGAGCAACTGACAGATGGAAATAATTGACATTGAGCCGAGCGAGATTTGACGTTGCGCCGAAGCTGGACTTATCCTAATGTCGGGCGTTGGTAGAGCTGAACAGGAAAAGAGATGCCTTGGAAACAATTTTAATTAACGTCGATGAAGGGAATGAGAGTAGCTGTGCTCACGCTTAGCACCCCGGTCTCTCCGACAATGATCCTGAAACGAAAGGAGAGAGGCGAAAAAAAAAATATATATATATATAGAGAGGAAAGAGAAGCGAGGAAAGCGTTCTTTAACAGTTTTCTAGTTTCCGGTCTCGCTTAGATCCTCTCCCCCTCCCCCCTCCCCCCTCCCACCGTCGAACGAGTGAACGAGTTTCGTCCGATACTACCTCGCATATGCGGCCGCGCGAGGCGAACAAGGCAGTGGCTGTTCGAAACGAAAAAGGGACTTCCGTCTTCTCTCTTTCTCCTCTTCCATCGGCGACTCGACCGCAACGATTCCTCTCGTCTTTTTTTTTTTTTTTTGGCGAGATCGGTCTTACGTCACACGCTCCGGTTTCCTCCGCGTCTTTTTCAGAGTTTGATCAGAAATTTCATCACGTCGATCTGTGTCACCGATTTCTTCATTCGGCTTTCACGTTTCTGGCTAATTTAACCTCGACCGCGGATGTTTATATGTTCGCGAGAGGCCCGCGAATGCGAAAGGGAAAACGAAAAATTGCACGAAACGGATGTAACAATGGATACGAGTGTGATTTATAATGAACCAGAATAAATGAAATACGTCGGATGAACACGTGTTCTACATACGTCAGTTTTCGAAAATTAAGGCGTATGAACATACGTTCATCTGACTCTTGTTGAGCTGCTGTACAGTGACTCTTCTTGATACTTGGACATGGTGCTATTCAAAATATTGTTGCGGACTCCGATTGTTTACAATATAGTAAGTATATTATAATATAGAATATTAGAATATTATAATATTATAATATAGAATATTAGAATATTATAATATTATAATATAGAATATTAGAATATTATAATATTATAATATAGAATATTAGAATATTATAATATTATAATATAGAATATTAGAATATTATAATATTATAATATAGAATATTAGAATATTATAATATTATAATATAGAATATTAGAATATTATAATATTATAATATACATAGTATAATATAGTATATTATAGTAAGTTTGGATTAACTTTTTAATAATATATCAGAACATTCATTTACAGTTTATAGTGACATAAATTTCATTCATTTATCGCACATACTTTTCTTAACATCAAACAATAAACCGAATCGTGTCGAAATGTAGCGCGGCAAAATTATTCGACGTAATTCAGTTTATTGTTTGATATTAAGAAAAGTATGTGCAATAAATAAATAAAACGTATGCCCCTATAAACTATAATGAATGTTCCAATATGTTATTAAAAAATTGATCCAAACTTACTATTGTAAACAATCGAAGTCCGCAACAATATTATTTTGGATAGCACGATGTCCGAATATTAATAATTTCACTGTATTTTAACCTATTGCGCTGTGAATGACGTGCCACTGCCAATTTTGCCCCAAAATTGCAACATTTTCTCAGTTATTATGTTTAATTAATATAACGTAAATGATTACGTCTAACATATTGAAATATACAACCCAGGTGAAACAAATAATAAATTTATTACTTCTCAGTAATTTCTATCCAGCGATGTTACCGATGAATTCGGAAAGAGGACCGAGTTGTACGACGATTTGGTCACTCGTTATGGTCCGTCAACGAGTCACTAGCGCAAGAGGTTAAACGCGTACACAAAAGTGTACATTCGCACGATCCGTGGTTTTGGCCGCGAGAGTTGGCGTCGACGTGAAACGTTCTTGTGCAATACGAGTATAGTGGCAATATATAAAGTGCGGGAAAAGCGGAATTTTTTTTCTATCGACGTGGATTGAAAAAAAAATGTGGCGTTACGGGTCGTTTAGGGGTTGGGGATTAGCACAGAGGGAAGCGAGACACGGCGACGATAATTACGGCGACGAATTTTGTCACGAGTGGCGAACTCGTCGGTGCTCACACGATCGATTCGTGGAAGCAGAAGCGTGTCTCGCATACGGTTCCCCGACGTGTTTCCGGTTTCGTCTCGCGCGCGCGGAGGAGAAGGAAGAGAGACAGAAAGAGGAGTAGGTGTATAGATACCGCGAACCGAAGAGAGAGCGAGAGAGAGATAGCGAATGAATGAGCGACTGAAAGACAGAGAGAAAGAGAGATGTAGCGCGTGTGCATGAAAGACAGAGAAGCAGAACGAAGGTGGAACGACGTTGCGTTTAGAGGAAGAGAAAAAAAGGGAATGATATACGAGAACCTCACGTGTTTTGTATATGTACTCACTTTGTATAAGATAATCGAGCGAGTTATCGCGATGAAAATAAAGACCACAAAGTTTCACAAGAAAAGCACGTAATCGATCCAATGATGCGCGAGTGTATCAGCGTGTAACCTTCTTTTTTCTCTTCTGTTTCTGTTTTCGCCGTTTGGGAGCACCATGGTGTTCACGAGGGTTCCAGAGACGAAGCTCATTCGCACAAGAGGAGAACGCATCTTCCATCTACACGACGCAACAGCGTGCAGAAGAATCTTTCTACGACGTACGTACAGGTTCGAACTTTCAAGCTCGACTCGCTTCCTGCTTAACCCTTTCGATACGATACATTATCTTTCGCCACGATGCCTATGTTGGAGAGGAACAGTTGAATCGCGAATAAGCTTCACAAGATGAGAAGCAATACATTTCATAGCAACAACGCTTTACGAAAATTGCTTGATAATATAATTTTGTGTGAAGTATCTCGAAACGGGGATAGACGCGCATCTGAATCGAAAATTTTACAACAGCGACTTTCTGGGAGTGTAATACCAACTAATACCAAATGTATCGTGCAACTATCGAAAGCATACAAAACATCTGGAACCATCGTAACCAAGAAGATAACAGCTACGCTCTGTCTAACAGTAAGTCGTTGAATTCTTCATGAACGGCTATAGTCATCTCTAGTATCGAAAGGGGTGTTCCCCCCCCCTCCCCCCACGTAGAAGCATCGTTTTCGAGATGAAACACGAAGGAGAGTCACGAAGAAGGAATTCTGGGGATGAAAGGCTTTCAACGATCGGCAACATCTCGTTGTTGATTCACGACGAGGAGGCGGACGATCGAGCACACCGGAAGGCAAGCGATGTACGACCGCCGAATACTGGAATACTTAAAATTCCCCGGGGATACACGCCACGACTCGTTAACTTTTTAATGGTAGGTATAACTGTTCCGCTTCCTCCAGTTCGCTTCGGGTAGATCGGTAAATTTGAAACATAATTAGCGAAGGAGCTCGAAACGAGGCTATCGTCGTTTTGTGCACGGTGCACACACACAGGAAATGCATCCGGGGCGCAATGCACTCGCGTTCCTTTTCTTCCGTTCCAGCTCGTCCGTATCATCGATTCCAACTCTGAAACGTCCGAGTCTCTCGCCCGTTCCCCCATCTATTTCTCTCTTTCTTTCTCTCTGTCTATGTGTCCGAGCTCCTCTTCACGAAGACCCTCTTTTCATCGAATCCTACGTGTCTTCGAGGCTCTGCCAACTGGAACTTATGTAAGTCGTTTAATCGGTTTACCGATGCGGTCGCCTCTACACGCACTCGCTACACGCTCTCGTGTGCCACGTAAGCGTAAGTGTGCGCGCTCATTTCCTCCGCTCTCCCTCTCTCTCTCTCTCTCCTCGTGTTCCAACAGCTTCATACTCTCGCCTCTGCCCACCTTGTCGCCCCCTCGCGCTCCCGAGTCATCGATACCGCCTGTTACGGTTGTCGGAGGATACGAACGAGCTTTCGGCACGAACAAATTAACATGTTTTGCGCTTGATATGACGTGTCACGCACGTCGAGAGTTATTTTTCAGAGTGAAAATCGCGACATCCTCGCAGTTTTAACCACTGGCGCTGGCAGCTGATTGCGGACCGTAACGAGTGGCCAGAAACCGTAGTACAATAACTTGGTCGCTTTCTTTTCCAACTCGCAAAATCCTATTTTTCTTTTAATCGCGACTCTGCCTGCGTTGAGACATCAGCGGCATTCGACTGACATATAAATGAAGATCGATCGCGGAACATTCTGCTTACGGATGCAAATAGGTTGAATGTACTTGAAACTGAGGAAATATTACAATTTCGGTTAAAAATTGCAACAATTCTCTCAGTTTCAAGTGTATTTAAACGCAACAAATGACAAGTTTAATTATTTCTTAATAATTTCGATTTCTTAATTATTTCTTAATAATTTCCAGCGATATCGTGCCGACGAGTTCGAAAGGAAAAGAAAGCGACGAATCGTTGTATACGGTCACTCGTTATGGTCCGCGCAAAGGGTCGAGAGTGCAAGTCATATGGCGGAAAAATGTCGAGAAACGAGCTCCTCGTTAATCGCAACGGGTTTATTACGGGTGAATGGTTCCTTGATTAAATAGCTGGAGAAGTAACAGACTTGCAAAAATGGTAGAGAAACAGCGAGAATGATAGTAAAATAAAAATAGCCGAATTACGAAGATTTTATAGCAGTGCTACTTTTTATAGAAGTCTTAATACCTCACGTTGTTGCTGTAGTATAGCGAAAATTGATTGACGATTATACATTGTGAAGGATAGTTTGGTTAGATTCTCAGAATCTGAACTTTGTTTTTATTAAAGACATCCGCATCGTCGCGCGATAAAGTTTCAGCTTCAGTTACAGCCGTTTTCTATCTTTGCACTCTAATTTATGCTCCGTAACGTGCAACAGTAAGCAGTTTTTTTTTTTTTTTATTTAGACTTGAAAGTTGGCGCGACGTCTATGATACCTGTAGTCACAGCGTGCACACTTGTGTGTAGAAATTAAAAAAAAAAAAAAATGAAACTCGACAAAGATCAATTTGTCGATCAATTTGACTGCCGTGTCAAATCAAAGTCGCGTGACTCGATTGAAATGAGATTTAACGAACGATAATTCTCTCGCATGGCGAGGAAGTCGGTCGGTTCGAATCTTTTCCTACGCAAGTCAGAAAATATGTCGTGTCCTTGCTGGGAGCAACCGAGAGCACCAAGTCGGCACGCCAAGCGGCACTCAATGAACACACGTCATTTCGAGTCATTCATGCATCTGCAGGTTGTCCTCGCTTGCGTCTATACGCAACACACGTGGCCGCGTGTGCGTTAGCGATGGGAATGATGACCTCGCAGCATCGATGTATCGACGCTTTCGTGGAAGGTGTTGGTTCGTCCACGGCTCCATCACCGTCGCAATTATCGAACGATGGCCGAGGGGGGAAAACTTGCGAGACGTTGGTGAATTATGTTGGCCGATGCTAGAGTTGTAGAGCTATCTGCGTGTACACGTGGCACGTGAAACGTTCGTCAAAGAATCAAAGATCGGTGTGCTCCTAACGCACGTGTACACGTCTTTTAACGTGATCTTTGATAGTAACGTTGTAGAAGTAACTGTGTTTTTTTTTTTTTTATGTGTGTGCAAATGAAAGGCGAGCTTTTCCATGGGAGAGAAAAGCTTGGACAATGTTACTGTTGATTTGGTTTGTTTCGATTGTCTGTCGCCAACTTCGTGATTCCACGTTCAAAAGAAGTTGACACTCTTTTCGACGAAGAACGATTTGATAACAGCGACAGAAGTGAAACTTATTGTTAGCAAACCAATTCTGACACTGTCCTTTCGCTATACACGTTGGATAATTTTCTATGAGCTCGCACAGCGTTTTCAATAGGCTTAAACAATCGGTGATCAGATTGCACGATGAATTTGCAATTTAAAATGAAGTTAGTTACATTTTAATATGCACACGTACGTACGTGTTCATCTATATATATATATATATATATCTATTAGGAAAAAAAAATTACTTTCGACCCAATACATCTTTGAGTTTTGGTTATACTTTTAACATTCAATATTTACTGTGGTAAAATTTTTAGGATGTCACAGGTTCAAAGCTTTTCTATAAAGTGTCGTCTAGCGTGGAGACAAGTATAGCATTCGCATATTTCCCAAGACTTTCGTCTGGGACTGTACGTGGAAAAAAAAAGAAAGAAATACACGGATACATCAAGAAATTACGCTCGATTGAAATCCGGATTCGTTCGCTACACGTGTACACGTGATGTAAGGACTTCTAATCGATACTACCGCGTTACTACTCGTGTTTATGGATGACTATTATATTATACTGGACGATGTGTGTTACGTATCGTCTGTGGAAAGTGTTATATAATTTGTTTTCCACGAATTTGTCATTCGCATATTTATAAATCTTCGCGAACTTGATTTCTGCCTTTATAATCAGCCGTTTGTTTATCCGTTTCCTCATTGACGGTCTACTGGATTTTTTCGTCTTCTCTCTCTCTCTCTCTCTTTTTTTCTCTTTCTTCCTTTCGTTCTTTCTTTGCTTCATAAATATTCATTTCGAAAGATACCGGATGAAAAGTATGAATCGTACAGAGCCGTGCCTCTTCTAGCCTTCGCTTTGGCTATTTCAAGGCCGCGTCTCAATCGATCGTTTATCTCCTCGCGTAAAAAATACGATCGTTCGCAATGAAAACTATTTTATTGACGATCCCCCCCCCCTTCGGTGAAAATCATCGGTATCTTCTAACGACGATGGAGAAAGAAAATTTTTTTCTCGAGCCGAAGTGGCGATGCATTCGAGAAACGTCGACGTTTTACATATGGCAGCTCTGTTCTCACAATTAGATATGGCGGAGCGGTTGTGCCACTCGCTGGTGGCTAACATTATATATATATATATATATATATATGTTATTGTTATTATGTATATATATATTATATATATGTAGTATTACATATCTATAATATTATGTATAATTAATTGTATAATTTTTTGTAATTTTATATTATATATATATTATTATTATATATATAATATTATATATATAGTATTACATATCTATAATATTATGTATAATTTTTTGTAATATTATATTATATATATATATTATTATATATATAATATATATATATAGTATTACATATCTATAATATTATGTATAATTAATTGTATAATTTTTTGTAATATTATATTATATATATATATTATTATTATATATATAATATTATATATATAGTATTACATATCTATAATATTATGTATAATTTTTTGTAATATTATATTATATATATATTATTATTATATATATAATATATATATATATATAGTATTACATATCTATAATATTATGTATAATTAATTGTATAATTTTTTGTAATATTATATTATATATATATATAATATAATATTTTTATATGTTCGTTCGTAGCTTAGGTCACGAAAGATCGCTTAGATAGTAGTGCATCCAGAAGAACGGCGTATCGTTATCATTTGTCTTCCCCCCCCCCCCTCCCCTCCGTCTTCGATCGTGTCTTTGACTCCGGGTTCTTCCCGCTTTACGCTAACTGCAGGCCTAAGCGAATTTCTCGGTTCATTCGTATCGATGCACCGGATGCCACTCGATCTTCCGAAGTTTCGGATTCTGATTCGAGAATGTTCGAGACACACGTGCGGCGATTGATGGAAACTAAAGTTGGATGGAATTGTCTTTTCGCGGTGGGCAGAGATGCGATTATTCAGACGAGCAATAATTTTTTCAAATATCTGCCCCTTTTTTTTTTTCTGTAATTCTCGAGTGGATACAAATCAAACGTTGTTTGACAACGTTTCCCATTATTAATTGACGACGTCCTGCATTGTGAAATCATTAAGAAAAAGATGGGAGATACGACTTATCGTCAGACAAATCGTTCTTTGAATTTCAATTATCCGGAGTTTGTTAGCGTGTGAAACATGCCGGTGAGAGGCGATTCCGGATGTTTTGAATCTGAAAGAAATCGTCGCCTGTTCCGGATTCTCGTCGATACAAAATTCGCAGCGATGCGTCGCCGGGGTCGCGCTTTCAATAGGCGGCGTTCTTTCGTTGGCAGAACTCGATCAAGGTCGGCAAGAGGAGAGGCGAAGGAAAAGACAGAAGTGTGCGCTGCGCTAGCGTGTCGTAGGTTACAAATCGTCCAGGGCGAGGGAACGAGTAAACAGGCGTAAGGTTAAACGGGCGTACACACTTAAGTGCATTAATGAACGCGCCAAGATACCGCGGCGTGCCGCCGTTTAAATATAGGCTAAACCAGTGTCTCTCAGCCTGCTCTGTTATAATTGTTGGAACAAGCCCCTTTGCTTCGATGGTCCAACGCTTCTCTCGCGTCACGGTGTGCATGTATGTACGTATCTCGCTGATGCTTGCTCTGTAAATGATATCGTGAGAACGAAACGCGCGACCCTCCACGCGACGGACTCGCAAGTAGCTCGCCGAGCGATTACTTTGATATCTTTGCTCTTCTTCTTCTTCTCCTTCCATTCGAGTGCAGTAGAAGCTACGCTTTTGTCTCCGATGTTTCCTCGAATTACGACGAAATCGAACGATCTGCGGTAAGTGTCTGCCCGCCGGCTCCGATATTTAACCACGTTGCGCTGGCAACCGATTGCGGACCGTAACGAGTGACCGAAACCCGTATGACGGTAATTCGTCGCTTTATTTTTCCTTCGTATCGCCGGATGGAAATTATTGCGAGGTAATAAATTCATTGTTTGTTTTTGCCCGGGCTACACTTAAATATATACTTAAAGTATACTTGTACTGAGAGAATATTGCAATTTTGGGACAAAAGAAAAAACTTGGCGACGTCGTTCCAGCGCAAGAGGTTAAATTACAGTGGGGTTATACTGCAAGGACGAGGAATCGATCTTGCTCGTTGCAATATTAAAGTACACGTACACGTGTGTGTGTTGTAAATTTAATTTATTTGGCACTCGTTTATTTTGCTAGTTTACCTTAATTTATTACTTTAATTTATTACTCGCCTGTTTCACACGTGTGTAAATTTACAGAAAAAGGAGAGAGTCGGAAAACATATTTTTCTCTGTTCGTTATGTGATATCCAACATATTTATCTGAAATGAGTTTATGACCAGGGATATTAGTACTTGATTTTCTAACATGAAATTGGTTTTTGTTTTACTCAAATTTATTTTCGCCGATGCAACTCCTTCGATTTGCAGGTGTTCGTCCTTCAAGATGAATAGTAACGCAACTGCGGATACTTGCTTGTCAGTTGTGATACATTTCACACTCGATAGTATCCAGCGTATAAACGAAAACAAAATTTGGACGATTTTCAAACAAAATTCCACAGTTTCTCGGTATAAAAGTATAAAAAAAAAAAAAAAAAAAAATGATATCGAAAGTATGGTCGGCGTTTATTGGATGCAGATGTTGGTTACGATCGATTGAACTCTGATCCAACTCGTCAGCAGTTAATTGACAGAAGCATTAACCGATGCAGATTTCGCGAAGGAAGAAATCTCTTAACGTTTAATGTCCCTTCGTTCGTTGCGACTAGCACGAGTCGCAATAAAATTTATTTACAAAGAGAATGGCGATGAAATGGTCGGTGCAAGGGAGGAGCAGGGAGAAGGAAAGACAGTGATGTACGTAAAAGTCGCGAAAACGAGGATAACTTTCGCCGTCATTGTTTTCCAAGGCGTGCAGCTCGCTTCACGTCGCGCGAACGCCTTACTTAATTAGACAATTAACCCTTGCAACCGTTGAAACCGATGGCGCAGAAAACGGTCAGCCGGAGTTACGCGAAAATGTCACTGTTCTCTTTAATTCGTCCTCGAGTCCTGAAATGGGGTTATACGTACAGGAAGCTGGCAGTTGTCCGCGTATTTTCTAAGAAACCTGCAACGAAGTTTAAAACGTCAACGATATTTTAGCCAACGATAGAGAAGTTTTATAATTCGGTGGAAGAGTATACAATACAGATGTTACTTTTAACGCTACAGTAACGACAACTTCCTGTCTTTTACGAGCAAGCATTTTCTTTAAACTCAATTCCTTTTCCTGTCGATTGATCTCCCGTTGCGAAATTTACCTTCCAGTAAACTGGTTTCTTCGTTTTAATAACTGAGACGCGTCGCTTCTTTTCCTCCGTGCTCTTCGAAAATTTTCAAAGTATCGAGAACACTCGACTTCCACAAAGAACTTCGTTCGATCTGTGTTTTCGAGAGAACTCAACGGCTCGTTTCCTTTTTCAATTGCAACACGCATTGAGATCTATCGTAACGTTAAAAAACGTGCTCGTTGTGTTCGTTTCCTACCAGAGTCTCGACTATTGTTATATTCGCGACGAGTTGAAGAAGCTTTTCAACGAGGTAGCGCACGAGGTGGCGAAAATTACGAGACGAACGTGTCTCCGTTCGCCGGTTGGGTGTACGTCAGGACGTGTTATTACCACGCTAGGAAAGGTGATCATCGAACGTAAGAGGGAAGAGAGGGGCCTCGTCGGTCGGAACGTGAAGAAGGGAGAGATAGGACGAAGCGTTTCCACACCGGATATCCTCCCGGGGGGAAGTGGTGCACGCGATTCGCATCGCCACGCCCGACATGCAGAATGTGTATTTATATTATTATTATTATTATTATTATTATTAATATAATACCTAATTATTAGCAATTAAGCATTATATTAATAATTAGTAACTAGTGATTAATAATATTATTAGTTACTAATTATTAACATAACTGATTACTAGTTATTAATATAATATTATTAATTACTAATTACTGATATATTAGCAATAATATATTAATATATTATTAATGTGGCTAATTATAATATATCAGTTATAAAAATATATATATATATATTATATAACTAATTATTAATATGTTGGTAATAATATATTAATATATTATTAAGGTAACTAATTATAATATATCAGTTATAAAAATATATATATATATATATTATATAACTAATTATTAATATATTGGTAATAATTACTGTATTATTATTAATATATTAGCAATATTTATTAATATAAATTAATACAATATTATTAGTTAGTAATTATTAATATAGTACTAGTAATATTATATGTAATTGGTAACTATTAGTAATTAATAATATTATTAAAATAATACTACTACCATCATTACAATAATTATCGTTATATTGTTACAAATTCTACCTATATAAACAAGCAACGAGCACGGAAGGATCCGCGAATGTTGCGTTAATTAGACCGGTGTTTCACGTCTCATTAACTACGATTTCTTTACGCTTCGTTGTGTCTGCTCTGATTAAATTAATTGCATCGCTATTACGAAAAAGTCGGGAAGAGGGAAATGTCAGCGTCGAGATATGGGTTTCGTCTCGGTCTTTGTCGCAATGATCGTTTCGTTTCATTTCGGAGGCCAACGAAAATGATCGAGCTCTTCCAGGAAACGAACACACCCGTTATATATATATATAAAAAACATTTCGAAGCTCTGTTATTATTCGTAGTATCAAAAGTAACTTCTACATACACTTTTAAATTTGTTTCGGGACTTTACGATGCAGTGGCAATAAAGGGATCTCACTGCACAGTGAATGTTTCGAAATCTTTCGAAGCAGAAAATAATGGAAGTAAACGATTTCGTGGAACTCGATAATTAGTACAACAGCGTTTCATCCTTCACATTTCAATTACCCGACGAGCGAGTAAAAAAGTACAAGTCGTATTTTAGTTGCTGTTAGCTATTGTAAGAGTGTTAAACATTATTGAGCATTGGGCCCAGACAATTTCGAACGTTGTTTACTAGAATAACACCGAAGCACACTTTGTCGAGACGATCGCCAGCTTATTGTTCTTCAATATTAAGACGTTCTTCAACGTTTTAGAAACGTTTGAAAAAGTTTTCATTAAGTGTAGATCGTCGAAGTAGAATCTCCGTTGTTGAACAAGTGAAATTTATCAGGACGCGATTGGACAAGAGCATATGCAGTCCAGTGCTATTAAGTCTCATTTATTCCAAGTCAAACTCGACTGTGTGAATAGCAGAACCATGCTGAACCACAATGTCTAATTATCAAGTCAACCGCAGTCGCATTGGGGATGGAATCTCTACTGGTACATCTAGGAGCACGTCAACACAAGCCAAGGATATTTGGAACTCTGCAAGTCAATTGGAGTGGGAGTCTATCTTCGAGAATTACAAGACATCCAGCAGTGGGTCACTGCGATCCAGAACATTGAAATTCGCCTGATAGGCAGCTAGCCAGAGGACTTCCCCGGAAGACCACGTCCAGAACGCGGCTGTGCGAAGCAGAAGTCGGTCTGGAGTTCGTAGCCCCCTGGAAACTAGGAGCCACTAACGAAGAACACCAACGAACGACGAAAGGAGTCTAGAGGAAGCGGTCAACCATCCACATCGCGTGAGTTGATTGTCATTGTCCCCCCGCGTCAAGGCTAGACTAACGCTCGAGAAATTCGCCATAGCTGACTAGGATCGAGAATCGTATTTGAACATCATCAGTCATTACGAGTTCGATGAAGAATAAGATTAGAGGCGACAGTCACAAAGTAAGTCGTATAAGCGAGCGAGGTGATGCATTTGCAGAAGCACGAGCCCTTCGAAGACTATTTCCACAGTCTTATCTTCTATCGCGGATAAATTGTATCGCGATCAATTTGTCGTTCGATGGCAATTTCGGTCAGTCAGCTCCGCTTTAAACAGTCGTTCACCTCGCATAACGCGGAGCAGCTATCAGGTATCGATCGCTTTAACTGTAATACATGGTAGAATCTTTAACCGCCGCGTGGTCGAAGTTCTCGGCGTGTAGGCCGTTAATTATGAGCGTTGGTCATCAATGATACAAAATCATTAATAGATCATTAGTGACTGTTTTTTAAATTTTTTATTTATTTTATTATTATTATTTATTATTATATATTATATATATTATTTTATATTTATTTTACTATTATTATTTATTATTATATATTATATATATTATTTTATATTTATTTTACTATTATTATTTATTATTATATATTATATATATTATTTTATATTTATTTTACTATTATTATTTATTATTATATATTATATATATTATTTTATATTTATTTTACTATTATTATTTATTATTATATATTATATATATTATTTTATATTTATTTTACTATTATTATTTATTATTATATATTATATATATTATTTTATATTTATTTTACTATTATTATTTATTATTATATATTATATATATTATTTTATATTTATTTTACTATTATTATTTATTATTATATATTATATATATTATTTTATATTTATTTTACTATTATTATTTATTATTATATATTATATATATTATTTTATATTTATTTTACTATTATTATTTATTATTATATATTATATATATTATTTTATATTTATTTTACTATTATTATTTATTATTATATATTACATATATTATTTTATATTTATTTTATTATTATTATTTATTATTATATATTACATATATTATTTTATATTTATTTTACTATTATTATTTATTATTATATATTACATATATTATTTTATATTTATTTTACTATTATTATTTATTATTATATATTATATATATTATTTTATATTTATTTTATTATTATTATTTATTATTATATATTATATATATTATTTTATATTTATTTTATTATTATTATTATATATTTGTTATTATTTTTTTATTTCTTATTATTATCCGTTTACTCGAAATTTTCACTGTTGTAACAAAGTAACGATGAACAAATGTTGCAGAGAGGAATATTTCGCACAAGGTACGTAGAGATTTTAACACGTGATGCAACGAACACCTTCCGCGATTTTAAAATACTACAAATCCGTCGGAAGATTGCCTGTGTCTATCAAACTCCTTCAACATTTCGAACGAAAATTAACATTTGTTCCCGGCCAACTCGTTGTTCCTGGCGACAGGTTCGCGGAGCTAATGGATCGGGCGAGTCCTCGCGAACGAGCATGTCTCGTGAAAAAACATTTACGCTCAACATCGAGTGGTCTCCTCAGCTGGCCGTTTGCATTCATGCAACGCGTGGAACATGATTTGCAGCAATGGTCGGTGCTCCACGTTATTAGACGAGGTCTGGCCGGTCGCGTTTCTCGATTACGTTTCATTGCTCCCTTCAATGTCATCAGCTTCTTTTTCCGTTTTTTTTTCTCCATTCTCATGACATCGCCTTCCACTCGTCCGATTCCCGATCGTAAATTCCTCGAGGCCTTTAAAAAAAAAAAAAATGCGATTTGCAAATCAATCACACGTTTAATACGCCCGCTCCGCGCATTCGAGATTAGAACAGTGGCATTTTTTTTTTTTTTTGCTGGGGAACCGGTTCACCGTATTTATTGCCCGAGTACTAAAAGTCGTCACCGTCGCGACGTGTCGATGCGTTTCGTAAAACCGCTCCGGCCACTGCATACAAGTGGACCGCATTTGCCAACGATCGAAGATTATATTTTTACATTCCTCAAGTTCGCATAAACCTAACGATCACAGACGAGGAACGTGATGCACGTCACAAGTTTCTGTCTTTTGCGGTGGGGCAGATTTGAAAATTCGATGCGTTCCACGAATCACGGTCTCTGTTGTTTAAGAAAAATTATTCTTCTATTTGACGTCAGGATTTTTTTCTTTTTTTTCGTCTGTTTAAAAATTTTAAAACTATTGCCCGACTGGACAAGCAGATGCATTTGCTATTTTTAAGACTGCTTTGGAAAACTTGGATTTTTGTCGATCCGACAGGTCGTTGCCATTTTTAACGCATTGCACATGGCACTCGACGCGCCTAACCTGGGCCCGCACATTTTTGGAACAATCAAACTTTGTACAATGCGTGTATGCACTTTTTTTTAATTGACAAAGTATTCTTAAATATTACTGTATATTTTTTACAGCGACATTTAAGAATCTACTTGTTATGTATTTTAGACTTTAACTATTATTCATCTGATATTTATATCACTCATCGTGTTTTCCTGCCACGATCATCACGTGCGAGCGGACTCGTCAGATCGGCGTAATTCGACATTTTATTCGTCGATCTGTCAACAACGTCGAGATAAATAAACTCGAAATACAATAAAGCGCGGCGCTATGTGTATTTAACGAAATTCTGGAGGATAAAACGCGCATGATACGGCTTGCTCGCGAGAAAGAGAGAGAGAGAGAGAGAGAGGAAAGAGCGCGAGGCATGATGCAACTCGGTGTATTTATGGTAATTTTATTTGCAGAAGTCTGGCCGATTTATCATGACAATATTCCGCGCTCGTGATTCGAAACTTGCGTGTCCGATTAATACCCGAACTGCCTGCGCTGCCTGGTGTCCCGGCTGTGCGAAACGGAGACAGCCAAGCTGGAAGCAACGAGGACAGCCTGGTTTATGCTCACTGTCTGCCTTACAACAGGCAGTGGGAGGAGGAACACGCACACACGGCCGCATAAATAACGTGGCACGGGCACAGAGTTACGGGGCGACTTGCGTGTAAACGAACGGAGTGAGACGAACGCATGGTGAACGGAGGACGATCGTGCCGCGATGCGGGGGGAAGGAACGACGAAGACGAAAGAGGATGTAGTCGGCGGACATTTACGAAGAGAGCCGAGCATCGCCGACATGTGGGAGAGACCCGTAGTACACAGAGAGAGGGGTATCGGTTTTACGACGTTCGATCACCTGAACGACTGTGAACGACGTAGGATTTTTCAAGCACCGCCGGAGCAAAGGGAGAACACGAGGCGAGCGAAATCGAGTTTCCCCGCGAACGACATCCTTCAATGAATCCGTCCTCCCTGACCGCGTTCTCGCTCCCTCGTCAATTCACCGCGTTCGCGAAAATTCACGCGACCGTGAATAATATACTCTCTCTCTCTCTCTCTCTCTCTCTCACTTTCTTTACCTCGCTTGCTATTACAAAATTACATGTTTCTTCGTCCAGATTAATTGCACGCGCGTAGCAACCGGGGGATAGATTTTCGTCATTGGCGTGGAGTGAATGAATGTAGCAGAGCGTAGGGTAACGGAGTGCGAGCGTGGTAGATTAGACGCGGTACACGTGTACGAAAGTTGGTGGCGAAAAGTACGTGGAACCTGGTCGAACAGAAGCAGCCCTGGCCGCACAATACGAGCATGAATGAAGTATCGGCGTCTGGCTCGCGGGGTACGGTATACTCGAACGAAGCAGACTGAAGCGTGGTGGGGAGATGGCAGGCGTCACGGTGCTTTCCGTGGCGGCGTGTATGCACGTTTACGTGTAAACGGTCGCGCGCGCGCGCGCGCGTATGCAACTTTCGGTATGATCGAGTGCGCATGCGCATCGCGCGCACCTCACCCACGGACAGACAGCGGCCGCTGCTCCGCTGTTTGCAACAAGCAAAGAGTTTAGAACGCCATGCCAGCAACCGGCCGCCTCGGCTTATAAACGAAACTCACGATATTGTACCCTTACGTGTGAAAACGTAAACGACGGAGGAAGGGGTGGAGGGGTGGGGGTGGAAGAACAGACGATATACTACTCGACTTTGAAAGAGCAGAGAAAAAAAGGAAAGAGAAGAGCAAGAGAGTAAATCGCACGCGAATGTACGCATGCGTGTTGCTCTTTCACGCTCTGTGAAACGAAATCGAACGAGAGGAGTTTCGTTGCTTGACAATTCGTCGGTACGTACGTCATCCCCGAGCCAAGATTCGGGTCGTACGCGAGGGAACGTAAACGTGTCGTACGCTTTAAATCGTAGGAATAGTGGGAGAACCCGTGAAGGACCCGATGGATACTCGGAGACTCGGTGGATCGATTCGATCGTCGACCGGCGCGGCAACAACGTGAACGAACGTGGAAAAAGAGGAAAAAAAAGAAAAAGAAAAAAACGTCAGAGGGAAGAGAGGTTAGAAAAGACGACAAAAGGAAAAGGAGAGAGAGATCGTGCCCGTGTACGTGATCGAGCGAAGCCTGGAGGAATACGCGGTCGAGGCGAAAAGGAAAAAAAAAAAAAGAAAGAAAGAAAGAAAGAAGTGCGGAGGAAAGAGAGAATAAAAGAAGAGGGAAGGGAGCAAGAGGGAAACGGCGAGAGAAATAGAGAGGTGTTGAGTGGTGGGCCTGCGGGTCGGACAGTACGTGCCTGGGCTGCACTCGCACGATCTACACCGGCATGGCCGCCGAGGCCAGCTGAACTTTTTCTTCTCTCTCTTGCACCGACGATCGTTGCAACCCACTTTATGCTTCTTCCTCCCTCCCTCCTTTCCTGCCTCGTTTCTCTCTCTCCCTCTCCCTCTCTCTCTCTCTCTCTCCCCATCCGGCTCGTTCCGACTCTCCTTTTCTCTCTCTCTCTCTCTCTCTCGTTGCTCGCTTAATGCAAGAGAGGACCGTGCGCCGCGAATACCCAGGCTCCCCCGTATACGCGTTCGCTCGTGTGTGCGCGCAATTCGCCAGCCATCGCGGGGAAATCGAGCGGAGGTTTGTCACTTCAAAGAATCGGGGAACGCGAGCGAACGTTTCACACTGGCCACTGGTACGTTGCAGACGCACGCGCTGCACATTGCCGCTTTGACGGTGGTCCACGTTAAGGCCCGTTAACGTCGACGCGTCGCGTTGAATCGTGTGTGATTCCACGGCAAAAAACTCCAACGTCGACGAACGTCGATTTCATCTCGCGTTGATCGCCGGAAGTATCTGTATCTGTAACCACGGAACGAGCTGTGCGGAGGAAGTGCGTACGTCGATATATATCCGGTAGTGACCATCGTTCGAATGCGAAGGGACCACTCGAGTCAGTCGTAAGCGAAAGTTGCGAACATCTCCGACTGTAAGGGAGGCGCGAGGAAATTGGCAGTGACAATTTTTTTTTTTTTTTTTCGGATCTCGACCGGGAAATCTCCGGCAACAGTGTCAGTTGGTTCGCGGAAGCACGGGGCGACGCGATTGATCGTGACGCACCTGTCGGCATCGTCGTCGTCGGTGTGCTTGCTGGCAGTGGCAGAGACAGAGAGAGCGGTGGTAGTGTCTCGTGCGGCAGCAGAAGGAGATGAAACAGTAACGGAGAGCAGGTATCCATCGCAGCTTACTGCAAGCTTACGCACGAGGAAACGTGTATGCGAGAAAAAGAGAGAAAGAGATAGGAAGAAGAAGAAGGAGAAGAAGAAAAGAAAAGCACGCATTTTAAGCAGGAAAAATTAAACGTTCCGCAGAGGAGGAAAGAAGGATGCGCGAGAAGGAGTACGTCGGTGAGGAGGTCCTACTCGTTGCTTTTCCATGGCGAGCAGCAGTACTGTTGTTCGAGGTGCGAGCCGCGTGACACGAATGCGAGAGTGCGAGAGAAAGGAGAGGCAGGAACGATGAGGAGAGAAAGAGAGAGGAAGAGCGAAGGCATATCCGGCCGTAGCGTGTGCGCGCGACAAGGATAGAGCGAAGTGGCTATTTCTGTGGAGCATAGGGGGCCGCCCGTATAAAATAAGCAGTGAATGAAGGAGCCTGTTTACTGGCAGACGGTCTACGCGAGATTCAGTCGTCGGCTCTCTTTCTCTCTCTTTCTTTCTCTCTCTTTTTCTTTCTCGACCGCGCACACTCGTCGTTCTCTCGTTCGCCTTCTTTCTCTCTGGTTTTCGCTCTCGCTCGACCGGCAACCGTCCCGTAGCGGAAAGAGAAAGGGAAAAAGAAAGAGAGAGAGAGAGGGAAAGAGAGACGGAGAAGAGCGCGCATCGTTGCTTCGAGAGAGAGCTTGTGTGTGTTCCTGGTGCGCGAGAAGAACCCGCAGTGTATTCACCGGTCTTGTCCTTCTGTCTCGCCTCTTCCCCCTCTCGACTCGTCTCGCCACCCCCTCTCCTCACCTCACCACACCTCGTTATACCTCTCCTCTCCTCGCCTCGCCTCACCACGTAGCACACCTTGGTACTCCCTTGACTCTCCGCCCTTTGCCTCTCTTTGTCTCGCTTCGGCCTCCTCTACTCGTATTCTTCTCTGCTCTTTTCTCCTCACGTCGTCGTAACCTCGCCTCACTTCGTCTCGCCCCCCCGCCTCTCGCCTCGTCTCACCTCACCTCGCGTCTTGCCCCGCTTTGCCTCGCTTCGCCTCCTGTAGACTTGCCTTACCCCCGGTCTCACTTCGTCTTGCCCTGCCACGACTCGACTCGATTCGACTCGACTCGCCTCGACTCGACTCGACTCGACTCGACTCGACTCGACTCGACTCGACTCGACTCGGCTCGACTCGACTCGGTTCTCTCGTCTCCTCCTTCCCGTGCTTGTGTTTTTCTCGACAGAACTCTTACGCTGAAGCCACGATGCCCAGCGTTCGCCGCTTTCGTTCCTAACCCCGGAAATCAACCGATATAATCCCGTCGCTTTTACGCGAGTTACTTGTTCCTCTGTTTCGTTGTTTTTTTTTTTTTTTTTTTTTTTACCACGCTATGCCATTGCGTTCGTAGTAACCCGTACGCCGGAGCGTGTGTTTACGTGTTGTGACGTGACGTAGTGTGAAAGAAGACAAGTGAAGAGATAGAATTATAGAGAGCAAAAGGGAGAGAAAGAGCGAGAGATATATATATATATATATATAGATAGATAGAGAGAATGAGAATAGAGAGATAAGAGAAGAGTAACCAACGATATTTCGTTTCTGAAAATTCACGGTGCGCGCATACACCGTTCTTTCTTTTCTCGTTTCCTGCCTGCCCCTCGCTTTCGTACGCAGACCACGTGTTGTGTTGCTCCGCAAATTTCAAACGGATAGAGAAAAGAGAGCAAGGGGAGAATAGTGAGAGGCAAAAAGAGAGAGAGAGAAAGAAAGATCGCGGCTCGCTCCTCCCCAGTAAGTTGGTGCTCGTGCCGCGGAAACTGGAGCGAAGGAATAAGTCTAAAATGGTGATTTTGCGGTTCGGTGAAGGATACAGGTGAAAAAATAGTGGCGAAGTGTGGATACCTTGGACTACGAGCCGCCCCCGGTGCTGCCACCGCGGCGCCCGCCCTGGCCGTTCAACAACAGCCCGAGCAGCACCGCCTCGAGGTACATCGGGCAGCGCACCACCATCATCGCCACCACCACAACGTCCCCGTTGACACCGACGGCGGCTACGACGACTATCACGTCAACGACGCCACTGACGACGACGCTAATACCAGCGGTGCCCTCCATCCAAGGCTCAACGACCTCCTCGCCTGCGCGAGTGTCGCCGCAGCCGCCACCCTTGACGCCGCCCCAGTATCCTGCGCCTCCACGGCCCCCTAGTCGAAACGGTGAGTTGATCAATGAAGTCATCCAAGTCGAGGTTGAACTGCAATTTCTTTTCTCCCTTTTTTTTTTTTTTTTTTTTTTTTTTTACCTTTCGTCGTCGTCGTTTCTCGTCACTTACGCGAGTAACTTTGCCAACGACGTAACCGTAATTTTAATCTCGTAATGAGCAGAGGTCTCTGAACGGACAACCTCGCGGTTGATTCTAGATCTCTCGAAGTCGAACGGTGAACGGGTGTACGATTCTCTTCGTTAACCTCTTGCGCTTGACGAACTAACGTGCCACGCACGTCGAGAATTCTTTTCGTGTCCGAAATTGCAACATTTTCTCAATTTTAAGTGTATCTAAACGTAACCCGGACAAGTTTGTTACTCGTTAATAATTTCTGTCCAGTGATATCGTGCCGGCGAGTTCGAAAGAAGAAGAAAGCAACGAATTGTTGTATATATACGGTTCGGTCGCTCGTTACGGTCCGCGCGACCATTTGCCAGCGCAGGGGGTTTAATCGGAATGGAATCGATCAGCAGGGGAATTTTACATACATTACACGCTTACTCGTTTCTTTTTCGTCGAAAACACACGCTGAAAGACACACGAATTCTAATAAATAATGCACGAGCAGACGTGCGAATTGTGCGAATGTACGATACGTAGATCGTACCGTGACGATTTAATTCGATCGTTTGTTGTTTAGAAAATCTGCCATTCAGTTCGCTCGACACTCTGTACGATCGACGACGAGCGAGGTCGCGCGATTTCTTCGAGCGAGCGTGACTCGCCGCGGATTGAGTCACATTACGCTTTCATAGAGGCCACCAACCAGAAGCCACGGGCCCCGGAGTAGTGAATGAAATTTACTGGTGTAGAAAGTTTGCGAGAAAGTAGCCTGCCACCTTTTCCGTTCGTAACGCCCGACACATTTTACGTAGCCGCGTTTCCTCCGCGAGCATTTGGCTCCCCCCCCCCCCTCCACCCCTCGATGGGAATGCTGACCTCGTAGGCGGGTCGTGTGCGCTTTCGTGGAAAGTATTCGCTCGTTCGTACCGTTGCTGCGAGTGCATTGGGCGTGTATGGTATTCGTAGATGAAATTCGCCAAGCATTCGACCGATTGTTTCTCGCGTTCCTCTGGGTGGGTCGATATATACTATTCTCCTCGGATGGACTGGTATGATAATGAAACGTCGAAAGGGAAGATAGAGACGTATCGAGTGACTCGTGTTGAATGCCAAAATAAAAATCTGACTCGAAGTAAACACATTGGCCTTTATCTCGCGTTATCTCTGCCGGAGTCGGCTCGCGGACCTACGTTAACTGGATATTCTTTATCTTCTCTGATTATTATACACCTCAGCGAGCTACGATCTACTCTCTCTCTCTCTCTCTTTCTTTTTCTTTCTCTTTCTCTTTTCTTACAAATTTATTCATTTGGTCGACAAACGGCGTGACGCAACGATTTATCAAAGCCAGTGGCCGATTGAAAACTCGGAGGCTGTAAAATTGAATTAGTCTCATTGCCAGTTTCGCCCCCCCTCCCTCTCTCTCTTCGTGCGGAATACGATCGGCGTACGGGCGCATGCGCGGCACCGCGCATTCACACGAGCGCAGCCGCGTAATTCGCTTCGAATGGCAATAGGAATGAATGCCACAACGGTTTGACGTATCTAATGATCGGGCGCGCATGCGCCCGCGTGTTTGCGTCGACGTGTTTCACGTAAGTTCCCTCGCGTATAAATAATACGCCGGTTATCGGGTGTTCGAGAAATTCTCGCGTAATAATGTGCCGCACGTTGCTAAATTATCCCTGGCGACTCGCTTTCTCCCCTCCCCCCCCTCCCCCCACTTTCAAGAAATTCGAGCGAAACGCGAGCATTTAATCATTCCGAGATTGCGATTGATCCATCTGGAAAAGTTTCGATCGGACGGTGGGCCTCGTCAGAACACTGGGACATAGGATCTGACGCGTAACATTCGATACCTGATCATAGATTAGATATCTGTGAGATATATATATATGTGTGTGTGTGTGTGTGTGTGTATGTATGCATGTATGTATGTATGTATGTATATGTATATGGCCAGTGTGATCTCACTTCGAAATCCGTGATCGCAAGCGAGGCCAGCGAGTTATTTCGCGAATCTGTCGAAAGGTTTCGAAGTGCGTTGATGACGGAAAATCGATGAACAAGTAGTCTGTCATCTGTGTGACTTTACACTAGCTCGCGCTAACAGCAAGCAGTTTATACAGAGATAAAGGTGCGCGGGTTAGACTTTCAGGCCAACTTGTAGAGGCAAGTTTGCGCGAGTACTTGCGAGGCAAGATATCGGCACGCTCACGCGCATCGTGACACAGATACACGCGAATGTACATACGCACGCGCGCACACACGCATACTAGACGCACATACACACGCACACACACAAACAGACAAGGGTAGTGTTGGCCTGGCATGAATGAAACCATGATTTCCACGCATGGCGCATAGGTAGCCGACTCTCGTCCGGCGCCACACTCGAGACTCATCGATGAGAAAGATTAATACGCTGTATCTGCGACAAGAGATACAGAAACTAATTTCGTCTCGTTTTGCTTTCGTTTCGTTTTTCATTCAGCCGGTTGCGGATCGACAAGGTCTCTCATTCAGCGAACACTTTTTGAATGACAACCAGTAAAACGTACCAGTGTCGTAACAACCTGCGGAGATGTGCCCTCACGGTCACGCTTTAACTTTCGTTTTATCTAGAAACGAGCGTGTTTAGCGCATTGTTTTCTTGCTGTGGCTTCGTGTGAAAATGAATTTTCGTTGGTCTATTAACCTGTTGCGCTGGGAATGACGTGCCACGCACGTCGAGAATTTCTTTGTACCAAATTGCAACATTTCCTCAGCTCTTCTAACCACTTGCGCTGACAACCGATTGCGGACCATAACGAGCGACCAAACAACGTATACAACGATTCTCTCTTTGAACTAGTCGGTATGACACGACGAACCTATTTTGTTTTATTTAAATATACTTGAAACTGTGAAAATGTTACAATTTTGGAACAAACTGCAACATTTTCTCAATTTTAAGTGCATTCAAATGTAACCCAGGTAAGTTTATTGCTTCTTGACAATTTCTATCCAGTGATATCCTACCGACGAGTTCGAGAGGAAAAGAAAGCGACGAATTTTATACGGTTCGGTCGCTCGTTACGGTCCGCAATCAGTTTTGCTAACGCAAGTGGTTAAAGAAGCCTTAACCTCTTGCGCTGGAATGACGTGCCAGGCACGTTGAGAATTTTTTGTCCCAAAGTTGCAATATTTTCCATCTTAAATATATATTTTTAAAGTATAACCCAGACAGAACAAATAATAAATTTATTACTTCTCAAATAATTTCTATCCGGTGACATCGTCACCGTCGAAGTTCGAAAAGAAAGCGACGAATTGTATACGGGTTCGGTCGCTCGTTATGGTCCGCAATCAGTTGACAGCGCAAGTGGTTAAAGAAGCCTTAACCTCTTGCGCTGGAATGACGTGCCAGGCACGTTGAGAATTTTTTGTCCCAAAGTTGCAATATTTTCCGTCTTAAATATATATTTAAGTATAACCCAGACAAAACAAATAATAAATTTATTACTTTTCAATAATTTCTATCCAGTGGCGAATTATTGTATGTACGTTTCGGTCGCTCGAACAATTGCCAACGCAAGAGGTTTAATCTTTGCTCCAAGTTGTTGTCCGACATCCTCGCAATTAATCGCGATCGTCCGCACAAGCAATGGAAAATTGGATCCTCTGGCGTTCGGCGACTGTTTCTTCAACGTTGAGAGCGCGAAGGGACCCATCGTTTATTCCACCAGCGTGTGTGTCACTCCCTCGAAAGGGAGACGAGACGAATCCGATGACGCGAAACGCCACGCCGTGAACGTGATTTCCCGATATTCTCGAACCACCGCGCGCCTCGCTCGCTGAATAATTCGCGATACGTTCGTGATACGCGACGAAGATATTCATCGTGTATCTCGAAAATGTTAAAGAACATCGTGGCTCGGGGTTTCATCTCCGGGAACTAATTGCAAGTTAAACGAAGCCCGTGCGAGCCCGTGCTTAACTCTCAGGCAAACGACACAGTTGTGCTTCTTTTGGAGTTTCGACGAAATCGAATGAAGCAATTGGAAAGGAAGAAAAAAATAGACTTGTCAGACGAATTCGCGGAATTCGTCGTTTTATAGCCGATTATTATGTGTAAAGAATTTCCAAATGAAGTATTGAATGACGTGCCGCGCACGTCGAGAATTATCTGTCCCAAATTGTAACGTTTTCTCAGTTTTGAGTATGTATTAAATTTAATTAACCCGAAACGAATGATAAGTTCGTTACCTTTTAATCATTTCTATCCAGCGATATGGTAACGACGAGGAAAAGAGACTTCGAAAGGAAAAGAGAACGACGAATTATCGTATATACGGTTCGGTCGCTCGTTATGGTCCGCGCAACCAGTTGCCCAGCGCAAGATTAACGTACGATTAACGTTTCGTTGCTTTGAATCCCAAAAACTTGACGTCGTTAAAGACAATTGATCGCAATTTTTGGTACCAATTTCTGTCGATTTCGCGGCGAAACGAAAGGAAATTCCTGATTTTCGGTACATAGGTATATATGTATATTATATCGCGCGAGATATGGTATTTGTTTTCCCAGTGTCTGTACGGCACGCTGTTCGTATAGAGGAGTTTTTCGAACCTACGGTCGATCTGCGAAGATGCGTTCTTCGTGCCACCGTTTTTCTTATGTAACGTGGCGCAACACCGCCGATAAACGCGGCGTGTGGTAACACGCTTGCAAATGCACTCGATGCAGAGCCACCATGTCCTTGAGCGAACGTGTGCCCGGAATAATGAATCGATGGAATATGAACAAAGTCATAAAAAGGAGTGGCCGGCGGTGTTGCACGCTCTCTCGCGCTCGATCGCACGTGCAGCGTCGTTTTAACTCGGCCATTTAAATTATGCGCCGGTCGGTGTATCGTTCGTCTTTCGAAATCGGGCGAAACATTCGCATGTTCCGTCGTCAAACGTAGTCGAACGTAGTATCATCGCGATCGCGGCGAGAAAATTCATTCAACATTGAAATTATCTTCCGGTTTTACGTAAGGAGGGCAAGAGGGGAGGGCGTTGGGGGGAGGAGACACGTTAAAAAGGAGATTCGAGTTGTGCATACAGGAGAGAGAAAAAGAGAAATAAAAAGTAGAAACGCATCGGACAAGTCTCGCGCCAGACACGGGGACGAACGTTGCGAAAGTTTCCATTCCAAAGCCACCGGTTTCCGCGTAACGTCGACGATGTTTGCTGCATTCCGCGCGTTTCGACGCCGCGTTCCGTGACAAATCGGCGCGCGAACTTCCAAGCAAATCGCGTCTGTTAAAGCGATCGCCGCTTCCACGTAACACGGCGCGCGTTACGATACACATTTGCATGTGGGCGTCGTCGAAATCGAAATCGATTCTACAAAGACAGGGAGCCGATTTGTTTCCATCGATGGGGGCTTTGTTCGAGCGATGCATTTCGCATTGGCGTCGCGCGTGATATTCATAACACACGTTCCTTCAGTGTTCAGCAGCGGTCCGCCTATTTTGCTGTTACAATGCTCTACACTTCTTTTTCTTTTTTTTTTTTTTTCTTACACTCTAGATTGTAGGCTCGTGCATGTTTAACAAAGGGTAACACACGGTTCAAAACGGCTATCGTTCAAAAGGCTGACTCGATTCTTCTCTCGAAAGAAATGAACTCGTCTAGACGCGTGCACGTATATTCCGAAAGATCGAGCCGACAGGGTCAGATCGGAGAAAGGATTCGCCGGCGAGATTCTTGGAGAAACGAATCTTTCGATAAAAGATCTCGAAACGGTGCCACGCGTTTCTAACGCCCCGTCTCGTCCGCGAAAAGCGTTTCTTTCGTCGTGTCTTTCTACTGGAAGTAAGATTCTCTCCTCTCCCCTTTGCCCGCTCGTAAGACAAGAACACCGCCGCTATCTTCGTGTTTGCCAACCCCGTTATCTTTCCGTTCCTCAGTCTTTGATCTCCTTTCCCGCACTCTCCTGTCTCTCTTTCATTTCCTCTTCTCTCTTATCCGTCGCTCGTTTCTCTTGCTCTTCTTTTGTTCTCTCTCTCTCTCTCTCGTTGCCACTCGCTGCCTCCCTGTTCCCCATCGTTTCATCAACCCGCTCCTGCTCGCCTGCTTTTGCACAAGCACTGAACGCAATCTACGATCATCGTTATGTGCTGTCGCGTCATATCCGGTCTGGCTGATCGCTCGCCTTCTCCCCGTTCGCTCTTCTTATTGCTTCTCTTTTCGGTCTTCTCGTTGAGTCGCTGGTTCTCCTACAGGCCTATCTTGCACGGCTCCGTTCCTTCCAACCAACGTTCGATTCTCTCTCTCTCTCTCTCTCTCTTCGTTGAACATTAAAATTACTGGTAATTTGAATACGTCGTAGGGTATCTCCAATTAACCAACCAAAAGAATATAACATGCTTATGTATCTGGTCATTGCAGACGATTAGTTCCGGTGTCGATAGGTTCGGGTTAGAATGAATTTTCGAAGTGTCCAGAGGGCGAGGGAATTTTGGAATTAAATGTCCACGAAATTGTAGTTTGATTCGTCGTACGTTCAGTTGGATCGTGGCCTGCTGCTATTAAGGTGGAATCCCTCCCGCGTTCCCCTTTTACAATCTTCTCTAAAAGAAACACACTGACAGGAAAAAAAGAAATGGGACTGGCATACCTAATGTGGCCTCGATCTGATTTTAGGACAGAGCAATCCTAAATTAAGGATTCTGGTAATCCAGCTAGAAAAGAGTCGATGTTTTGGGGATTTTTTTTTCTAAGGAAACCACGATACATTTTGATATGCAGTTTTCGCACACTGATTTATTCATACTTGAAGAGTACTCGCAATTTTTTTTTTTTTAACGAAATTAACGAAAGTTGATGGAAATGACATAGCCTTAGGTAAAACATGTTTTTAAAAACAGGTTCGAATGACGAACGTGATTCCGGTTATTTGAAACTAAAAAAATCAAAATGCATCTTAATTAGTATAAATATGGCTATCGTATGGACCACGGAAACAGCGAAATTTCGAAAATTAAAAAAATGAGAGTGTTTTGACGTTAAAGTATTTTCCTTGTGCTTTCCGTCTTTTGGGTGGTAAAAAAAAAAAAAAAAAAAAAAAATAGAAAAAAACATCAGACTTCGATGAAGATCCCCTCCAAATTTCAAGTCAATCGATCAACCAAAACGTGAGACATCCCGTCAGCCAGTTTAAAAAATATAGATTCGAGGAAAACACATTTGAAGTTCTCGTTGCACAAAAATATTCATACTTACGATCAATCGAGCAGTGCAAAAAATAAAATATCAATAATATAAAAATAAATAATACTGTTATAAAATAGAATATTTTTTGAGAAAAACACATTCGAAGCTTTTGTCACCCGTTGTACAAAAGTATTCATACTTACACACCGCTCCCTTTAAACGTCTACAACTTTGCCAATTTCACGAATTCAAACAAATCCTTTTACATCGACGTTCTCGAAAGCATATACTTCGAGAAAATGTGAAAAAAAAAAGAAATTTACTTTTTCAAGCCAGATTACCAGAATACCCCCCAGAAGGGCACCAAATATTCAGCGCCAGTACTGATTTCGCTGATACTATCCAGCTTTGTACGATTGAAATAGGAATAAAATTTTTAAGAAAGAAAAAAAGAAAAAAATGTAGTTTAGTCCACTTTTGCTCTCATTCTCTGAAATAACAGTTGATCGTGCGACAATCCACGAATGGAGGGAACCAGTTTAACGTTCCCACCGCATTCATTATTGGCGAGGTTGAACGTCCCCCCTGTTTTCCTCGTGTATCGAAAATTATAGTGGCTGGCGCGGTTGCAAAGGGGTTGGGGGGGAGGGAGGGTGGGCCGGGTTGCAGTTTATTGCCACGAAGGTATCGTGTGTCGCGATCAGCTCGCGGAGATTGACCGGAAGTCGCAGGAGAACGAAGATACGAGGCAGGCTGCCGGCTTTAATTGGCGACTAAGAGTATTCGATTCGGTTCAGGGTTCAACGAATCGCCCTCCTCTCGGCGAATTAATTTATCGCCGCTGTCGCGAGGGGGGCCAACACGTTTATGATATACACGAATGCGCGGGAACCTTTATTGCGACCGCGAAGATTATACGCGCCGTAAACGAGCCGTAAACGATCGGTTACGTAATACCGCGATAAAATAACGCTTTACGACTCGTCAATTTCCTATCTACGATATACCGATTTTCTACACCGTGCGGATATTATTCGACCGCGTGTATTCGTACGTAAATACGCGCGAATCATGTGCGTGAGGCTCGTGTTGGGTTAGGGACTCTTCCTCCCCCCTACGGCTGGACGTGGTTAAAATTCATTAAGCAAAACCATCGAGCAAATATAAAGTTCGCCATATAACGATAATGTATTGGTAGCTCGCGTTACGTTAACGACGTCATTATCATTTAACGATACATCAGACGGCGAGCGTTTGTGCAGAAAAGGAATTTTCTAGTTACGTTTCCTGGCGGGAATTGTGGGATCGGAAAGAATGGAAAGAATAGAAGCGTATAGAATGCTACAAAGGCAGAGTTGCAACGTTCAATGAGAGACAGATTTTGTATTCGTGTCCTGTTCCTGTCCGAGTAAAGATATCATACTGGATCGATCGAGATCGGTGGATATTCGTTGGAAATTTCAAGATACACCAAGATGCACGATAATACGGATGAAAATGTATAAAATATTCGAAATTATTCGCGCGCTCATGCATATATTCATGCACGTTCGGTGAATTTCTTTTCAAATATCTAATAAATGCACGAACATCCGCAATCTACCGGCAACCAAACTCGATCGGCTGCAAAATGCAAATTTTTCCAGATCGGGTTCTGCGCAGCCACGTACACGGTTTTCATTATCGTTTAATTGGACCGACTGATAAATCTCGCGTTTGTACATGCTCTCTGGCTCGAAAACGTTCGGAAAGAAGTCGGGATTTCGAAAGAGTCTTCCCGCGGTCTGCGCTTCACGGGTCGCGTCCGGTCTGATCCATACAGAGGTTGGCGTCCCTCTATCGCCGAGAGCAACGACGTGCCCTTATCTCGAAGACACTTTTACGAATTAGCACGATAAAAGGCAGGCCGTTATAACAGCCGTTCGTACAAGCTGGGATCGAGACGCGACCTCTGTCGTGGAGTTAGGATCGAGAGTAGCAAGTCAGCGTTTCAGTGTTTTTTCACTTTAACCACTTGCCCTGGCAACTGATTGCGGACCGTAACGAGCGACCGAACTTCGTCGCTCTCTTTTTCTTCTGAACTCGTCGATATATCGCTGGATAGAAATTATTGCGAAGTAGTGAAATTTATTATTTGCTTCGCCCGAGTTGTGCTTAAATATAATACTTAAAACTAAGAAAATATTGCAATTTTGGGAGAAAAAATTCTCGACGTGCGTGGCACGTCGTTACAGCGCAAGTGGTTAACGGCAACTGATTGCGGACCGTAACGAGCGACCGCACCGTGTACAGTAATTCGTCGCTCTCTTTTTCTTCTGAACTCGTCGATATATCGTTGGATAGAAATTATTGCGAAGTAGTGAAATTTATTATTTGTTTCGCCCGAGTTGTGCTTAAATATAATACTTAAAACTAAGAAAATATTGCAATTTTGGGAGAAAAAATTCTCGACGTGCGTGGCACGTCGTTACAGCGCAAGTGATTAACGGCAACTGATTGCGGACCGTAACGAGCGACCGCACCGTGTACAGTAATTTGTCGCTCTTTTTCTAAACTCGTCGGTACGATATCACTGGATAGAAATAATTGAAAAGTAATAAATCTATTATTTGTTTTGCCCGAGCTGTGCTTAAATATACTCAAGACTGAGAAAATATTGCAATTTTGAGGTTAAGTCGTTCTTCTCATCTATTCCCCCACTCGCGAATTTACACGTAAATTAACCTTTAACACATTGCGCTTTATTTTACAGTTTTTCCCCACTGTAACTTCGTCGAATTTGCATGCAGGCATGTTGACGTATTACCATAACTTTACGTTAGGCACGTCTATCTTTTCGGTTTATGAGCATTCTTCAGGATACGAGTAATAAAATGAAATCCGCACTTTCAGTCAGCGTTTATTACGTTATTTTGTTCGCATTTATCTCAACACTACATATATATATATATATATATATATATTCGTAAAATGCGTTAAAGGTTACGTTAGGGTAATACGAATAATCGTAAAATCTTTCTACATGAAAGATTACCAGGCAGTACTGGTTTCTCCACGTTCCTTCGTGCGAAGATCCGCGAATTATCGTCTTTCGTCAGACTTTGTTTAAATTGATCAAGTGCTTGACATCGAGCTACTCGATGCCAAGCGATCTGACTAATAAGGAGGAGGATAGAAACATGGAAATATCCAAGTACTACTAGATTCTTCTATTATGCACTTGACGAGATTGGGAAAGAAGGTAAACATATCGATAGAGTAGGATCCGCGAAGCTGCTCGATAAACATGTTACGTTACGTGTATTAATTCAATCAAACTTGAAGAGGTTGTGTCGTCGAATAATAGGTTTCACGCTGGCAAGATCTCGAAATCGAAAAGAAAACCAAAGTTCCGTCTATAGGAAACTCTATGTTATAGGGAACTCGACAAACCAAAGACAACACAGAAGACAATTCAAACAAGAATCCGGCGAGTTCGAAACTTTGTCTCGTTCACCCTCCCCGTTGCTATAAAATTCCAGTACGCGCGGATTTTAAGGCAGCGCCGCCGTTTCTAAAACCGGACTATCGCGAAACATTTAGGGCGATCTATTCCACTTTTACGAGCTATTATTAGCCCCTGTGAAAATTTCATCCTCCCGAAATAAATGCCATCCTTTCTCTCTCCGTTCGTCTCTCTTTCACATCCGTTGTCGCCGCGCTCGGGTCTCGCTCCTACGCTCGACGTGCTGTTCTTTGACTTTTCTCTCGGCCGTCCTTGAAGGGAAGGGAACGTTGACCCTGGCGAGAACGTCCATCTGTGTCCGTCCACCAGTCGGTTCGGTTCGGTACGTACGTTCGTCCGAACGTGGTTTCATTCAGAATGCGATGCCAGCAAGATCGACGTTGATATATACTGGATGAGGAATGATGTTGCAGAACAGGGAACAACACCAACACTGTTGAACCCACGGCCCTCTCTTCCTTGTCTTTTTCTCTCTTTTCTTTCCTCTCCTCCTCTTCCTCCGATTCTTTCAGTGCACCGTTCCCTAGGTAGCCTCGTCCGACTACGCGTGACACGAATAATTCTCAACACCGTGCGGGTAAAACACACTCGATTCGATATTAATCGGCTATCGATAAGCCGGACACGGTGCTAGCTGTCATCTCGGATACACGAGCCCGTGTAATCGAAACGATCGTGAACGTTGTTCGGCCCTCGTGGTATACCTGCGCGAGGTCGTCGTGTTTTTATCGTTTTCTTTTTGATACGGCACGGAACGGCAGTTTGTGTTGCTTCCTGCGTCGTAGGATGACGAGTGGAATTTTGGACACGGTGATTTTGGACGTTCGAGCTGCGAGCGTTTTATTTAATTGCGCGAGAGTGGAATTTTAAATTTTGTGAATACGCATGCGCTTGTGTCGTTGTCGCAACGCCTGGTGACTGTTGCAAAGCAAATTTAAAGTTGCCCTTGCGCTGGCATACTGGTTGCGCGGACCATAACGAGCGACCGAACTGTACGTACGATAATTCGTCGCTTTCCCTCTCCTTTCGCGCTCGTCGGTATGACGATCACTAAATGGAAATTACTGAGAAGTGATAAACTCATTTTTCTCTGGCTTACATTTAAATGTACTTAAAATTGAAAAGAAAATGTTGCAGTTTGTTCCAAAATTGTAATGTTTTCTTCAGTTTCAAGTATACTCAAGTGAAACGAAATAGGTTTGTGACGTCATACCGACGAGTTCAAGAAGAAAGCGACGAATTATTGCATACGTTGTTCGGTCGTTCGTTATGGTCCGCAATCGGTTGCCAGCGCCAAGTGGTCGAAACTGAGAAATTGTCGCAATTTGGGACAAAAGATTCTCGACGTGCGTTCCCACCGCAAGGGATTAAAAGTCAGATGCAAAAGTATGTACAAATTTTATGATACTTGACGTTAAAATGTTAATTTGTCTAAAACACACACACACACAAAATATAGTTTACCTATAAAGCAAGAATCGCTCGTAAGAAACGTCATTTACAAAAATGTGAATTTGCACAAGTGTTCGAGGTTCGCAGTAGCATGATCATTTGCAGTCGAGAGATATCGAGGACTGCAACGACGTTACTTACGGACTTTGCGTAACAAAACGCCCCGGCATTTGACAGAAACGATAACAAGATCGGCGAGATGCAGCCGAGCCGCACCGGGGCTCCCTTAACGAGAGAGGAATTCCCTGCCGGATTGGATAAATATCGAGAGACGCATGTAGGCCGCGGCAATGCGTTTACGTACGTAAAACAGAGGTTTCCGGCGGAGTCCGGAGTCCGCGCGCGTATACACAATGCTCACGTCGAAAATAGTTTTTCAACAGACACCACGAGGGTTCGGCGTTCCACGACATGTGGTGGAGTGCGGAGTCGCCATTGCACGAGCGTATATACGTTCGAAATGCATAAATTCACACAGGCGCGTAACCGCGTGCTTGACATCCGGATTTTCCTTTAAATTCGTTGAGCAATCGGCCGTTTACCGAAAAGTGCTCGCCGCCTTTCTATTCGTATTTTCTTCTCTCGTCGCTCTCCTCCATAGAGACTATTTTTTTTTTTTCTCTCGTGTTGTTAACTTAATTGTACATTTGACGAGTTTGATCGATTGGAAACATTTCGAGAATATACGCTGCAACGTAGCTGTACGTTGCTTCGTACCGAATCGAAAGGCGAGGCGAGATATCAAAGGGAACATTGGTAGGCAGCCGGCGAACGAGCGAGGCGGTATAAAATGGTGGTTGACGACACGACTCTGCAAACAGAAACGCACAATCAGAATTCCCGGCTGGCGAGTGATTTCACGTAACGCGAATGTGGTAATACCGGCTATAAATTTCCATTCCGCGGGCCGTGCAATTACCGCTGGAATCGCTAAACGAACTTTTCCCGGAGTTGGCTAGAGGTGTAGGTTAGAGATGGGATCGAGCACCTCACAAGTAGGTTCGAACCTTTTGTTAACCCTGGCTCGACACACGTGCGACAGAGATTTTTCATTGGACAACATGCTCCGGTTTTTTTCTTTTGAAAACGCAATATTGAAATTGACTTTAATAGGCGTGGGGTGTTTATCATCTTTATACTAACTGTAGCGAACAATTAACTACCAAAGTGGTTAAAATGACCAATTTATACATTTATACAGTAATATAGTAATATAGTATTTAATATTCAATTTAATATTTATATAGTAATATAGTAATAAATTATAATTATTTATTATATAATAATAAATAATATTTATATAATCTAGAAATTTTACAGACACGAACAACCATATTTTTAAAAATTTGAACGATTCTTCGAAAAGCGTCTGAATAAAAGTGTAATTTATTGTAATACACAATCGTATAATTTATCGTGTCATAAAGCCTCTCCCTTTTTTTACTTTAATGTCTCCGATAGGAAATCTTACGCTTCGATCGTCGTTAATATTAAAAAAAAAAAGAAAAAAAGTACAATTGGGTCCTTTGGCAAGCGAGTACGTTAAAAGAGTTTCACTTTCGAAACTTGGATATCGAATTCGACTCGAATTTATAAGCTCGTATTGGACTTGATCCCATCCCTAGTATAAATGCGCGCGTAACGTGGCGAGAGCCAGGGAATCAAGGCACCACGACAACGACGACGACGACGAAGACGAAAACGACGACGAGTGGGTGGTTGGTTGGTTGGCCAAAGATCCCAGCCATATGGTGTCCACATTCCATTTCTCGTGAGTCGGCGATAGCTGCGTGTTTCCTCTCTCTCTCTCTCTCTGGCTCTGCCAACAGCCAGTTAACCTCCTGCCTCGCGGATACGTCTCTAATTCTACGTCTTTGATGGAAAAAGCATCTCTGCTTTTCGCATTAATCCACTTCTTTTCGTCTCTGGCCGTCGAGCCTTTGAAAACAATTCAACCACGCTCGACGAGAGGTATATCGTCATTTGTGGAAATGCTTTTAGATATCTCTGGTACGTGTCTGGCTGTTCCAAACAGTTGTAAGTAGTTTGTAAGCACTTGGCTCAAGAATTGAGTTTGTGAATTTTTTTGTTAAGAATTTACTTTGTAAAGTTTCGAATCAGTATGCAAAAATACAGTTGGTGAGCCGTAACATTCCACGGAACTGTCTTCAATTCATTATCAATATTTTGTTACTTTTATGTAAATTTTGGCAGATTGGTGTTTCAAGTGTCTTTGTTAGAAAAAGTCAGTAACGAGAACTTTCTAAAGTAATGATATTTCAAAACGTTCAAGTACTATTGTTGAACGCTCTCTCTTCCTCTCGACCGACTTCTAATTGAATGATTGTGACTTGTTCGACGCTAACGTAAAAGAAATAACATCGATAAAATTTACGATGAATGATCACGTACTTGAAAACCAGATAATGAATTGTTATCTTCGACAATCGTGATCAATTTGTATCAATCGACGAGTTTCATTCAGATATTAAACACATTGACAGTCGATGATCTGCACTGTAAATAACGACATGTTCATCGTAATCGATGAAGTTCCATTTGATCGAGGACCATTCAAGTCCTAATAGTAATTTTATTCCGCCAGCTGTATAACACCAATTTGCATAAAACTAATTTCACCTTATTACCTTACGGCCGGTATGTTAAACTCGCCTCGCGTCGTCGTAAATTATTGCTAATAATTTCGATTGGGCAACGGAGAAATTTCACTTTATTACTAACTTCTCTGGGGGGGGAGGGAATAAAATTTCTACGATATTACCGCTCGAAGGCTTAATAAATTATTATTATTCTATTATAAATTGTAATCACACCGTGCCACGTTGTAAATTGTCAATAGTCTTTAACAACATTCCAACGATCCGAGGGTGTTCCTAAAATCGAAGGAAACACGCAGAATGTTACGCAAACGAGGACGAAAGGAATAATAATTTAACACTCGGTAGCGAGGAGGGGGCGCTTGCGCCGAGTACAGGTGATTGATTATCTTCCTCTAGCTATCGGTGTATGGTATTCGGTGAGGTTAATCATCGTCTGTAAATCATACGAGGCTCGTTTTCTTCTTCGTTTTTTTTTTTTTTTTCTCTTTCGAACGCGATACTTCCCGTGAATGATTTTATTGCGCTTTAAATTTGAAACCGATGCCGGATAAATGTAACACAGAGCTGAGGGGGGAGGGGCTGGCACGTTGCAGGTATATAGCTACGCCTTGGAACAGGTAACGCAAGGTGGCAGAAAAGCAAAGGAAGAAGGGATCGTAGCGATCCATTGTCTCCCCTCTCTTCTTCCTTTTCTTCTTCTTCTTCTTCTTCTTATTCTACTTCTACTTCTCCTTCCTTTCGTTCCTTGCCTTTGTAAGAAAATGACTCGTCCCTTCGAGTTCCCCGAAATTTCTTTCTGCAACGTGGTGTCACACCGTAAACGGACCCCGGTTGTGTATACCTTCCCCGGGAACGAAGAACGGACTTCCCTGCACAAAAACCTATTACGAATCGCTTACAGGGAAACCGGCGTCAGCAAGGGTCGATTGTTTCATTCATTAGGGTCGGTATCCTTCCTCCATTCTGTCGAGCATGGGTCGTCCCGCTTTAGAATTTCTGCCGGGGGAGTTTGGACGTTGTTTCCTGTGTTGCCACGGTCGCAATGGGTCCTCGTTTGAAATTACTTTCACCTCGCCAACGATCGACACGCGATCGACCGGATCGCGAAAAATTGCACTTGCAACGTGTCTTCGATTTGAAACTCGCTCCAGCAGTTATTCGTTACGCGAGGATTTTGCCTCAAACGTCGATGGAGAAAAATTGGTTGCGCGGACCGTAACGAGCGACCGAGAACCGCGTATGTACAATAATTCGTCGCTATCTGTTTCCTTTTGAACTCGTCGATACGATGTCACTGGATAGAAATTATTAAGAAATTATTCGCTCGTTTTGCCCGGGTTACATTTAAATATACTTGGGATTGAGAAAGTGTTGCAATTTGTTCCAAAGTTGTAGTATCTTCACAGTTTCAAGTATATTCAAGTGAAACAGAACGGGTTCGTGATGTCGTGTCGAGAGAGATTCGAGAAGAAATCGACGAATCATTGTGCACGTTGTTTGGTCGTTCGTTACGGTCCGCAATCGGTTGCCAGCGCAAGGCGGTTTCAAACCTGAGAAAATGTTGCAATTTGGGAGAGAAGTATTCCCGACGTGCACGTCATTCCAGCGCGGGAGATTAAGAGATTTCTTAACGAGTTGCAGGTTGTAGAAAAATTGTCCTTTTGATAAACGAACTCGGCCATTTGAAAATTGAACGGACGAAATGTGATGTGAATCGGGATTTATCACGTGTTTTGTGTTTGGCACGTGAACAACAATCGTAACGCGATAACAGAAAAAAAAAATATATATATATATATAATTAATAATTAAATGTAATACGAACAATTAAAAACTTTGCATCACATTGGAATAAAAAAAAAAACTTGCACAATGAAGTGTATATACATATATTAAATTGACAAGAGCGCAACGAAACGAAAGAAAGGGACCATATTCCAGTTTCTTCAAATTTGGAAAGCCTGTCGAGATTTTAGGCTGTAGATTCTAGAGCAGCTCGCGTAGGTTTCAAGGAGAGAACCGGATGCATCTGTCTCTCTGCGGTATGTCAAGAAAAACTCCTGGCTATTTCCTCTTTTTTTTTTTTTTTTTTTTTTTTTCGTAGTCAATTTTCGAAAGCGTTGTCCGACGCGTCCCGTGGGCAAAGATCGGAGATAATCGAGCGGGAATGCCACCAGGGGGAATAAATAATCGGACGCCGGCGAGTTTGCCGGGCGATGCTTAAAAATATGCCAGCACTGAATCGCGGAGAGATGCTCTGGTGCATCTTGAATATACGAGTGTGTATGCACGCGTGCATGCGTGCACGTTGCGTGGGCGCAGTCTGAAGGATATCCGGTGTTGCTCTTGCTCGTTCCTTTCTCTCTCTTTCTGTTTCTTTTTCTTTTTTTTCTTTTTCTCTCTCTCACCTTTATTACCGATCTCACTCGATCGTTTTGCTAACTGTGTCGCTCTCTCGATTGACGATTCGGGGAATGGTTCGCCTGCGACGAAAATGGATTTCACTGGAGGTCGAGTAGTAGCTGGTAACACCCTTATCGCTCTTGGTTGTTAATCCAAGAAATTTTTTTTCCCTTTCAAGGGAACGAATTTCATCAGAATCATTATCTTGGAAAAAAAAGAGAGAGGAGAAGAAACGACTTAACCTAATCTGAATCCACAGTCTACTAATTACACACGCACTTTTCAGACAGTCCAGTTTCATTCGTAATCATTATCTTTCGAGAGACAAGTCATTTAAAAAAAAAAAAAAACACATTCGGAGGTAAAGGACAACCCAAACTCAGTTGGTTCACTAATTACACTATTACCCATCTCGACGAGATCGATTTTATCAAAATCGTTGTCTTCAGAAAAAAAAAAATTAGAAGAAACATTTAGAAGTGAAGAGCAATCCGCAGCGAATCGTTATTTTTTGAGAAAGAAAAAAAAATAGAGAAGAAAAGGGAGAGAATAGAAGTTAATTAGAAAGAAAAGAAAAAACATTCGAAAGTAAAGGACAACCCAAATCCAGTTGGTTCACTAATTACACTATTACCCATCTCGACGAGATCGATTTTATCAAAATCGTTGTCTTCAGAAAAAAAAAAAAAATTAGAAAAGACATTTAAAAGTGAAGAGCAATCCGCAGCGAATCGTTATTTTTTGAGAAAGAAAAAAAAATAGAGAAGAAAAGGGAGAGAATAGAAGTTAATTAGAAAGAAAAGAAAAAACATTCGAAGGTAAAGAATCGTAGAAACTATCTGTTTCTTCCCGAGGTGTATATATATATATATACACATATACACATTTATTGCGCGCGAGAGTCGAAAACGAGCGGAGCGCGAAATTAAAATTTAATAATCCTGCGAGGCTGTCGTCAATAGGAATTTATAGCGACGGTCGATTTATGGCCGATTCGTTATTCGAGATTTACGAGCGTATTAAGGTACTATATAACGATTAATTTCTACGTTAGCGAGAGGTGGCTGCGCGCGGCTGCTTTGCATGCAAAGTCAAAACAGCTTCCGACGCGCAGCTTCACTTCGGCGCGCTCGCTCGCACGAAGGGAACGTTGAACAGAGGCCGGCAAACATCTGTCGTAACGTCTTCGCTGCATGGGGCGCGCGTTCTCTGTCAGTTATGACAAAAAGCTGCAACATCCTGGAAAACGACGGTGCAAGTACGCTTCTTTATTTCCTTATTGTCCCTGCTGTTTGTTATCTCGCTGTCGCGTTAAACCGTGGTTGCGCTCATGTTTCTCTGTTCCATTTGGCAACATGCACGATCGATCCTTCCACTGTGAATCGCGATATTTCTCGAACGTCAACGCGAGAGGACTGTGTCGTCTCTTGATCTGCGAATTTTTAATTGTTCCATCTCTCGCGTTGGAATGACGTGACAGTTCTTTGTCGCAAAATTGCAATACTTTCTCTCAGTTATCAGTATATTTAAGTATAATCCAGGTATCTGTGCAAACAAATAATAAATTTACTACTTCTCAGTAATTTCTATCCGGTGATACATCGCACTGACGAGTTTCAGTAAGAGAGCGACGAGTTATTGTGTATACGGCGTCTGGTCGCTCGTTATGGTCCGCAATCAGTTTGCCAGCGCAACTGGTTGAAATAGCAGCGTGTAAACGTTGAAGATAATTGTAATATTATATTTGTATTAATATTTAAATTTTAATAATAAATATTTAAATATTTATATGAACAAGTACATTAATACTTACGTGAAATATAGAATTATATACTTTCATAATTTTAATGTCGCGTCGGTTTTAACGGAAGCGACGAATTCTAAGAACAATATTATTGTTCCCTTTCAAATATTTCCGTAGTTATCGCTTAGGCTTTCGAGTGGGAAATGAGAAAAGCCAGCTGGAAAAATCCAGGTACCCCGGCTATAATAGTATTGGAATGTTCTTTGCTTTTCTTCCAGCTTGAACAGTACCGCGTAGATCTGTTGGATTCCGTGTAATGGAGTCAACACGCTTATAATTTTGAAGAGTTTATTTCTTGTTCGTGGTCGTGTATGATGTAGGATGATATAGAATGATACAGAATGCTGTCTCTATCTACTGTAATATTCCATTCTGTCTAACTTCACTGTAGTATTCTGTAGTATTCTAACTCTCTACTGCAAAACATGTCCTTATATATATTTGGTTATCATCCTCAAGTGGAAGGGGAAGAAGCATGGATGACCAAGTATTGGATCTTGCCCTAACTATTCACAGTCCACTTTTATGTGGACTGTTGCTAGCTCGTTGTCATTATTAGCATAGATCCGATATTGTCTGGGTTGGTCATCCAACAGATCTTGTAACTTTTTCCAACTCGAAGGAAGTGGATATTAGTATTTTGTCGTTTAATAGTATCGAGTTGGGAAGCTTTCGATTTTCGTCAAAGTCGTGGAAGACTGTCTTGGCTTTCATTGCGAATGGAGCAACGATGAGTCGACGCTCTCCCGATACGAGAATGTTACCTGGAAACACGTCACGAACCATCACGGATGATCGTCATTGCAGACGATTTCGTTTTCTGTTCCCAGTGAGTTGAAAGGACATCGAGCTGAGAAGTTCTTAGTACTCGAGGGATGTTTCTGACATTGCCAATTTATTGTCAGAGAAGATCTCACTGTGTGTGTGTGCATTCATTGATGTTCAATATGTATGGTAGTACACAGCACTCCTGACAGGTAAAATTATACTTTCTAAACCTCGCCACATTTCTCATCGTAATCTTCCACTTCCAAATAGGTTGATTGCACTTGATAAAATCCCAATACGTTTTACACTTACGAGCGAAAGTTGTAGTGAGTCAACTCTTGCGCATGTTTCTCGCAATTAAAGGAAACAGGTCGCTCATGCTGACTGGTTTGGCGGTGTAGATACAATGACAGCTACTGTCATTTCCAATCTAAATGATAAAGAAACAAGAAATTGTAGATGAACGAGAGTTACAAACCGATCTAAACGTCTTTCGCGTTTAATATCACACGAATTTAAAGAGATCTCCTACGGAGCTCCGCGAGCGACAACTATTCCCAAAAGATGCCATGGATTTCAATAAAATTCAGCGACACGAAGCTCGGTCGTTTAGTCGGCTCTCTTTCGAGATACAGCTGGCTTCGTTTGAAAATGCGATTTTTATTAGATGTTACGAATTAAGAATCGATCGGTGGCTGTCGCGGTGTTGTTTCGGTCAAATCGTGCCCCACGTTCGAGTGGTCGAATACGTGTGTATTTTTTTCCAGACGTTCGGTCTCCCCCTTCCCCTCTCCCGGGGGATTTGTCAAAAACTTGCCAGAACCTTGATTTTCCCCGCGAGGACTAGAATTTCGGGTTTAAAAGACAGAGTTCGGTGCATAGACGGAGGCAGAGGACACGGCAGCTTTGTCGACGATTATAGCGGCGAACGGGGTTGCTTGAATCGCCGCGATCTTGACACACCGAGAGATGCAGAATTCTCATTAAAATAACTCGACGGTACGGCTCTAATTTTGTACAGACCGTTGTGAACGGACGTACCGTGACAACCAGCCCGTTGAAAGAAAAATATTTTGGATCATCGTCAACTCCCGCCCGGCGTTCCTCTGTTTCACTTTTACCGCTAGATATACACGCGCGTAGTAAATTCGCTGGTGTCTGATACACGCGAATACTTCACCTCTTGTCGAGAAGTTGCGGTATTTTCTCTCAGCCTCGAGTATGCGAAAAAATGTTTTCGAGTGAAAACGAAATAGACAAAGCAAACAATCAATTTGTCGCTTAATCCAGCGATATGTCGTAGCCGACGAGTTCAGAAGGAAAGGCGACGAATTATTGTGTACGGCTGGGTCGCTCGTTATGGTCCGCAGTCAGTTGCCAGCGCAAAGTGGATTAATAATACGGAGGTTGGAAAGGTGCGCGTTCAACTACACGCGAAAACGCAGGAATCTCGATCACTGCGTAATTTTTAACGCAACGCGGTTTCGATTATTTCCATTACACGTGTTTCGCGTGCATAAATATGTAAGTTCCGTGTCCGATCTCGAGTAAGATGTACAAAATTTTTCTTTTTCTAGCATTCTTCTCTACCTATAGATCTTTGTTCGTTGCTTGTTACTATCTAATGAGCAACTTGACGAATTGAAAAAGAAAAAAAAAAAAGAAAAAACGATTCGATAAAATCTATCTTCGTTATCTGCGTGCTCGCGAGATCAGAAGACAAGCGAGCCAAGAAGTCCGTGAAGCACACAGTATGAAATATTCATGTTCGTCCGGCTATCTAGACCGAAAGATCTGTGCTGAAAATTACACGGATCGAAACGCGGATACGTTAATTATTAATTACACCCGTGTATTACTCGATGCATCAGTGAGACAGGGACCTTTTACCCAATTCTTCGTGCTTCGTTCCGTGACGCGCGCCAGGCGAAAAAAAAAAAAAAAACCAACCACTGGCGTCTTTCAGTTGGAATTCATACGAAGCTCCTTTACGAACCATTGTGTAATTGGCTTCGCCAGTGGCACGCGAGTTTGCCTCCGCGAAATCGGAAACGCTCGAAATAAACTGGCTGCTTTGACGCTCTCGCTAACTTTGCTCCGCGCGCCCATTGCACGCTATTTCGTTCCACAGAGTGTGTTTTCTTCTTCTTCTTCTTCTTCGTTAGTCGACCGTGTGTGTGCACGTTTCTTCGTTATTGACGTAGCTACTTGGATACATAACGGCAACGCGAGGAAACTCAAGTTACTTTTGGTCGCGCGTATTTCGATGTTTCTCTGTCAAATTTCGTAAAATTTTGTATCATTTTTAAAAAGAAAAAAAAAAAAAAAAGAAATAGGACGTTCAGCACCTATCGTTGTCGATTTCATCACAGACACAATCATTCACTCGTAGAGTGCTAAATGTTATAAATAGTCAACGCTGTCAGTGTGAAGAATAAATTGGAGCCGCTGATTGGCGGTGTTAATTAATTCAGTGGATTGGGTCGATCGGTTTGCGATTGGAATTTATTTTATATAGAAATTTTCTTAGAGCACGGAGATGTTTGCTCGGAGGCGAGCCAAGCCCTCGTCAAAGTTTACTCGGCTGTTCGCTCGCTGTTCGCCCGTTTCGCTTAACGTTCCTGCGCTTGTCTTTCTACGCTTCTCAGTGGCGTATCGCCGGATTCGCGGAGCCCCGTGGAAAATCGAGTTTCCAGCTCGCTCTCACATACGTTTCTTTTCGCCTTGAACATTTCGCTCGATTTTGATTTCAGTCGGGGAGAAAGAACTGCAACAGGCAGAGTCGGCGTGTGCTTCGGTGAAACGATAAGCTCGTAATATCGCGTGTAGTTTGCCGCGTGTATCGTTGCCTCGGCTCGACACTCGAGACACACACACACACACACACACACACACACACACACACACACACACACACACACACACACACACACACACACACACAAACACACCGAGGAAACATTACACGTCGAACACGATATCGTCTTATCTGCGTTATTTAGTTTTCGCGCGGCGTTGTAAGGACCGCGCGACCCGGAAATACGCTGTTACGCAACTAGGATCTACGTTGACACACGATCGGCAGGTTCGCGCTACGGATAGATAATACACCCGGTGTAATTTTTGTCGAAAGAATAATCGCGGCCACGGATAATGACATTCACGTGTTGAAAATTTTCCTCGACTTTCGTATTTTCGCCGTGCCGCGCCGAAAAAAACTCACGGAGAAATTACGCAAAACTTTCACCTCTCTCGCGAGGCCGAAACTAACATCTTCAACTATAAAGGAAAAAAGTATATATTTGTATCTCTGTTGGGTATATTCTGATTATCTATTCACGCGTATATATTTGCGTATTGATTGACTAAAAAAATTGAGAATTACGCTACACGAGGCTTCGAAACAGAGGGGAATAATATAATTCAAATAATTGAAATATTATTTCAATTAATATTTATTGTTATTATAATATAGAAATATTAATTAAAATGTTATAAACATTGCAAATATAACATAAAAATATTAATACTTATTATTGTAATATAAATATTAATATTTATTATTATTGTAATATAAAAATATTAATTAAAATATTATAAACATTGCAAATATAATATAAAAATATTAATATTTATCATTATTGTAATATAAATATTAATATTTATTATTAGTGTAATATAAAAATATTAATTAAAATATTATAAACATTGCAAATATAATATAAAAATATTTATATTTATCATTATTGTAATATAAATATTAATATTTATTATTATTGTAATATAAATTTATTATCATTGTAATATAAAAATATTAATATTTATCATTATTGTAATATAAATATTAATATTTATTATTATTGTAATATAAAAATATTAATTAAAATATTATAAACATTGCAAATATAATATAAAAATATTAATATTTATCATTATTGTAATATAAATATTAATATTTATTATTATTGTAATATAAATTTATTATCATTGTAATATAAAAATATTAATTATAATATTATAAACATTGCAACTATAATATAAAAATATTTATATTTATCATTATTGTAATATAAATATTAATATTTATTATTATTGTAATATAAAAATATTAATTAAAATATCATAAATATTACAAATATAATATAAAAATATTGACATTTATCATCATTGCAGTATGTAAATATTCATCGTTTTATCGCAGCAGTAACAAAATACGATAAATATCATTCGTAGGTAAATGGAACGACTCGTGTAATAATTGAGAACGAGACTTGCGGATTTACGCGCGATGCGCGTAACCAGGCGGATTTTGTAGTTACGCTATTGGTATCTGTCGTGCGGATGTGTGTCGTTGGTGGGGGAGTACGAGTGAGTGGGAGCGACGTGGCTAGTTGCGCGACTGAGTGAACGAACCAGGGCTAGAAGGACGGAGACGGCGTGAGAAGGACGGGAGAAGGTAGAAAAGGGACAAGACGTCCCGTGCGCAGAAAGGGGAGAACGAGAGAGAGAGAGAAAGAGAGAGAGAGGAACATTGGCAAGCGAGACGGGAAGCAACGGGAGTGGAAAGTACACCGGGCAGCGGGAAGGACAAAGAGGAGATGAATGAACGTGCGTACGCGGCAGAAAGAGAGAGAGACGCGACAACGACGGGCGGCGCGGTAGGGTGAGATAGAGCGAGACAGATGTTGGAATGAATGAACGGTGCACGACGAGGATAGAATTAATGAGTGGGATAAATATAGAAGCGTGTAACGCGGTAGAACGAGACCGCCTGTCTTCTCCTCTTCTTCCGTTCTCCATCTGCGCCCTCTCTCTCTCTTTCTCTCTCTCGTCCGTTGATGTTCGACTCGCTTAGTTGGTTGGTTGGTTGGCTCGACTCGTTCCTCCAACTTCTCTCTCTCTCTTTCTCTCTCTCTCTCTTCCTCCCGCGTACAAGCGTGATAGAAGGACTTACCCGCCTGCGAAAACCTCCGATACAACACACCGAACCAAATGAAACGAAAAGATTCTTCCTCGTACTACCGAGTCCACTCTTTACGCTCATAGTGCTATTATTACACTGAGTCAACGCAATAGCGCGAACAGTAGCTTGAAACTCATTCAGCCATGATACACTCGACCCGATAGATATTATCGTCCGTGATCTTTTAATCTGTCGTTCGTTCGACTCTTGGGTATTTCAAGTGGCTAGGCTAGTCATTTTTATTTAGGTTAGCTTCACATACTAGAGTTGAACGACGTGTTATTGAGTTGAATCGAAAGCAGGTCGATCTGTTTTTTTCCTACTTTTCCGTGTTTGGAGGTTTTTCCCATCGTAAGGAATTTGTTCCTCGGTTATGGTTTTGGTAAACCGTTTCGCTCTCGCGGAGTCCCGTTCTCGCATGTATCGTTGTAATGTTCAAAGACGGGATACAAATGGAACGAAAGGTATAAAAAGTAGTTCGGGATTCGTTTTTCCGTGTAAACGCACCGTTAACGGTATTTGCTTCTGGATCGCCACTTTTGCTGATTGCGTTGCGATCGGTGCAAATACGTCTCTCGATTCGATCCTAAACGGGAACAAATCCGTCACGATTTAGCGCCGCGAACAATTAATATTAACGAGAGCGGCGTTGGAAATAATGGGACAGACACCGTAAATGTTAAGCGAAAGATCGAACTGGCGCGGTCAGGCACGTGGTCAGGTGATTAAATAAACTCGTCGAGAGATGCGATCCGGTTACTTAATAAGCCTTAGAGATTCTTCCGGTTCGAGAATGGCATCGTTATTAAAACGTAACGGTACCCGGCCTCGTTCTTTCAGTTTACCATCTTATTCCTCCGTAACAGTCGTATTCGAGTCGAGTACGTACGACGTTTCCGTCGTGTGAAAGTCCGCAGAAGTCGATCGAAAACGCGTGTGCGTAAAGCACCAAAAAAAAAAAAAAAAAAAAAAAAAAGAAAAAACAGAAAAAAGAAAGAGAAAAACGATGACGACGAACGATGTAAAGTGACGCGGCTAGAATCCTTTATCCGGTGTGACCGGAGACTCTTGGGTGTCGTGTAAACGCTCGGGAGAGGTACGCTTTAAATTCGATCGATAACGCGCGGAACGGCACATCGAACCTCTCCCCCTTGGTTGGCGGTGCGGTGTGGTCGGGTGGAAAAAAAAAAAAAAAAGAAAAAAAAAAAGAAAGAAAAAAAGAAATTTCCCACAGCGTGGAAGTGGAGGCGCGTACAAGCGTGTAAGAGAGCACGTTTGACAGGGACGAGAGAAAAAAAATCACCGCGCAAGCATTGCCACCTCCAGCGTGGCGACCGACGACCGTCACTGTCGCCGCGCCGACGCTGTCGGTGGTATACACGGTGACGACATAGGTAATGTTTTCATTCAATCTAAAGCTTCAATGATAGCTTCCGCCCATTCATAAAAAGCTTCGTGTTGCGAACGAGTCGTTGGCCACGATATCGCCAGATGGCATACCGTGCACGGAACTCGACCGGCCCTCGTTTCTCTCTCTCTCTCTCTCTCTCTCTCTCTCTCTCACGCACACACTATACCCACATACACTCTGTCAACCTCTTCCGTCTCTGTCTCGCTCTTTCTATCTCTCCGTTTCTCTCTACTTTTGTCTCCTCCGTCCCCTCGGCCGGCTGTCGCCATTCATGGCTTCCTTCCCACCTTCTCCCTTCCTGCTTCCCCTCCTCGCCCCTCCCGCCGTTTCGTCCTACTGCCTCTTGCTCGCGTTCCCCCTCGCCCCTCCGTCGTCCGCTCGGTTCTACTCTGTCTTTCACTATCCCCGTCTCTCTCCCTCTTTCTTTCATCCGTCGTTCCTCCGACTCGCCTGTCCCCCTTTCCCTCTCGCGCTGCGCCCAATCGCTAACGCGCTGCCCCTTCCCCTCCCCCGTTAGCTAGCCAACTCGACTCACTCACGGCGAGCTCATTGTCAGTCGTCCGCCAGCAGTTCCCGCGTTCGTGTCCCCCTCTTCTCGCGTTTTTCACCGTTTCTTTCTCTCTCGCCACCGGTGTCAACTTCACGTCCATTCATCCTAATCTCTCGTGTCCACGAACAGTTGCCCAAGTCGCTACTACCAATCGCGTCGTTGTCGGTCGTGAACGAACCTTCGATTATATAAATCTCGGGTGTACGCACATCCACGGGCGAGAGTCGTCGTCTCCACGCGTCGGTTGGTTTTTCAACGCTCTCTTCTCGTCCGTGAAGGAAACTCCCGGGAGGAAGTCCCGCGAAACGTTTCTCCTCTCTCTCTCTCTCCACCTCTAGGTGAAACCTCGACGATTTACGCGGAAAAGGTAAATTCTCGTGCGTTGAGTGAAAGGCGTTCGACGGAAATGTAAATAAGGTTCGAGCCAAGGGGGCTCTCTGAAAGTCGAGCTCGATTTTTTTTTTTTTTTTTTTTTTTTTTTTTTTTTGACGTTGGTGTGCCCCGGTTACCCGTCGACTCACGGAGAGAGAGAGAGAGAGAGAGAGAGAGAGAGAGAGAGAGAGAGAGAGAGAGAGAGACTCACGGTGGAGGCATTAACAAGCGGGAAATGAGAACGGCGGGACGTGACCGATGAGAGGGTGACAAGCAGCTGCCTGTGCCCGGTCCGCGCGGTTGGAATTTGGAGGACGTTCCGCAGGTCCCCCGTTCACAACCGTTCGAACGGAATCTTCGTCGTTCCCCGTGTGAGGCTGGTCGGTGTGTCGTGTCTTGTTGGTGCGCGTGCGTGCGCTGTAATCAGCAGACACGCCTCCGAAGGATTCCATCGGCCCCGGCGTGGGCGAGCCCACGTTCTTTTCTGGATTTTCGCTGGTCCCATGAATTTTCAGTAAGTCGACAGATCAATTTCTTCGTTTCCCATATTCACTTTTCCGTCCGGCCTTCTCGACGATCTAAAGGAAAGTCATGGTTACGACGATTAGTATACTCGAGAACAGTATAATTCTCAATTTTGGAAAATAACAAAATGACGTGTCAAATTCGAATAGAAAGTTGGTTTGACGTGTTGTACTGTCAGATCGAACGTAATGCGACGAAATGTTCATGAAAAAGAAAAAAAAAAAAAGAAACACACGCACTTGTGCTTTTAACAACTGTGAAATCGAAAAGCGTATTTTTCTTTTTCACAATTTTTTTAAAAGGAAATGTTTTTCTACAGATTAGACTACAGATTAGGAACTGTAATGGTCGTGTATTTAAGAATCATTCGGTGGCACAATATCGTTCAAAGAACTCGCCCGTTTAATGCACGATATCTCGCGCTGGCCGCGGCAGCAGATAATTTTATTGAACGGAAATACGTGCGTGGCCAGGAAGCACGTCCGATCTTATCGCGAACATTTCCGGCGCGTTATTAAAACGTATCTGGACCGGAACGTCGTTTAAAAAATTTTTTTTTTTTTTTTTTTTTTTTTACGGACGACAGTTACACGAACCTCATTTCTAACATCCTGTCAAAGATACAAATGCTTCGCAACTCAAATTGCACCATTTCATTCCAGAACTGGTGAAATGGAACATCAACAGCGATTGTTGAAAAACGTGGAGTTTTTGTTTTCACGAAAAAATTAATCCATCGACTTGTATTTAAAGTAGAAGGAAAATTTCACGCGCAATTTAAATTATAATATTCAACTATAATTCATTTTCATTAGACGTATCACTAAAATTATAATTAGACTGCGGATTTCTTTTGTGTATTTTGTGAAAAATTTGAAGGCGCAAAAGAAACGTGTAAAATATTCAAGTGAAGAGTATTAATACAATTATATAGTATATATAATAGTATGTATACAATTTTATGTAAAACAGACAGTTTTCCGCTTAGGTATGTTTCTATTATTTTTATTATTATCCTTATTTTCAAATTTAGAAATGTACAAACGTACGTGTAAAATATTCAAACGAAGAGTATTAATACAATTATATTGTATATATAATAGTACGTATACAATTTTATGTAAAAGAGACAATTTTCCGCTTAGGTGTGTTTCTATTATTTTTATTATTATCCTCATTTTCAAATTTAGAAGTGTACAAACATACGTGTAAAATATTCAAACGAAGAGTATTAATACAATTATATTGTATATATAATAGTACGTATACAATTTTATGTAAAAGAGACAATTTTCCGCTTAGGTATGTTTCTATTATTTTTATTATTATCCTTATTTTCAAATTTAGAAATGTACAAACATACGTGTAAAATATTCAAACGAAGAGTATTAATACAATTATATTGTATATATAATAGTACGTATACAATTTTATGTAAAAGAGACAATTTTCCGCTTAGGTGTGTTTCTATTATTTTTATTATTATCCTCATTTTCAAATTTAGAAGTGTACAAACATACGCAGTCTATTCATAACATATTCATTAATTATTATTTCTATAGTAGCAGCAAATCAGTCTTCATTTTATTAAAAGAGCTCGTGCTTGTTTCCTCCTCGTTTATATTCATCTCAGAAGACGGCCAACTTTAACAAATAAGAAATGATCGCGAAAACTTTTGCATTTTTCTCGCAAATCACTTTTCCCAAAATATTCAGACTCGAAATTTTCCAATGAAAACATTAATTATATATATCACATTTATGTGTATTTAAATGTTCATTATAGCGTATGTACGTATGTCCAATATTCTAAACTTTTGTGCCGCATATGTGTATTTCCATTTCGTTCGACGCGAACACCGCCGCGCTTATCACCGTTTAACATAACTTATCTCCTCTTCCCTTTTCTTCTTTTCCTTTTCATACCAACTTTTTCAACGTGTTCGCGTGAAACACATTAGCCGTTGTTCCCATCTCTCGTTCTCGTCCCTCAGTACGTGGCACAGTTCGATTTACAAACAACTTCGATCATCGTACACCGCACGCGACACAACGGCCGCAGAATGGAATCTCGTCGAGGGAACGTGAGAGATCGTTGGCTAAATGTTCGACGTATCATCGTCATTATCGTAATCGCGGCGATCGAGCGCGCGGATATTGGCGGAACAATCATCGTGTCACAATTACGTGATTGGCAATCTTCTGCGAAAGTCCCCCCTCCCCGTTCCGTAATACCGCCGCCGTGATTCATAATTGATTCGTGACTTACCTTATCGTTACTTGGAAAATGTATACACCAAGTTGTATACACCGGTTGACCTACGTGTCGCAGTCTGAGTATCTCTCTCTCTCTCTCTCTCTCTCTCCGTTACCGTGACAAAACGAAATTCCTCGCGTGGACGAGCCTTCCTTTCACCGTGCAGCTGTGTCTGCTTTTCAATGAAAATTCGCCTCGCGTTTATCGTTCCACGGCGGTGGAAGTCCGGCTTCCAGAAACCCATTAGCCGATGGATGAGTTTTCTATCTATTGACAGCGTTCCGCGGGGTGTCCCTCGAGGGATAATCCCTCATGGGGAAAAATGAGCCGAGACAACATCTTTCCATTTAAATCTTGGTTCTTCAAGGGAATCGAAAATTGTTTGAAAATTGATCGAAATTTGCGCTCGAATTTGGCTAATTCTCTAACGAAAGGGGCAAATGACGCGTAGGATTATATATAATATATTATTTTCAATATATATAATATATTAATATATTTTCAAGAATTTTCACTCCAAGGAAAGTGAAACGATTGTTTTCGTACCTGTTATTTATTTATTCCCGATCCGATGCACAAGTAACACACAGCAGCTTAATAAATTTTTAAACTTGAAAACTCGTGTATTAACAATAAGCCTCTTAGCTTATTTTCGAGTGTGAAATCACTACGTGTATCGTGATTTCGATTAAACGTCGCCTTCGTTTTTCTGTCGATTGATTTCGGAGACGAGGCGAGAGAGAGAAAGAGAGAGAGATTTTTCTTATCTGTCATGTGGAGCGTCTAAAAGCTCTGACCTATGACAGTCGGTGATAAGCACCGCGCGTTCCTCTTCCCAAATGCATTTCCTCTGAATGGTGTAGGTACGCACGAGTGCTCTTGAAATTTATCCAGGTTCGGAAACGTCAGGCGGTCCCGACACAGAAAACGTTCAGACAGTCCAGTCACTTTTTCAGCTGGTCTTGCTCGAAAAAGTCGGGTATTGGTTACTTCCCCCTCCCTATATCCTAGATTTTTAATTTGTAACTCAAATCGAATTTTCTAGATTTTCGACTTGCGATTTAAATTTAATTTCCTTAGATTTTCAAGTTGCAATTTAAATCTAACTTTCGTAATTTAAATATTTGTAAACTTTATTTTAACTTCGTTTACAATCGAGCAGAGCGATTGAATAATATAAATAATATTTATAGAGAAATTTATAATATTTATAATATAAAAAATATTCATAGAGAGATTAAATAATATATTTATAATATAAATAATATTTATACAGAATATACCTACGATCTTTAATTTTAATTTCAATAAAATGCACAAGTTTGTAGTTTTACTTTTGTTTAGGATTTTGTAACGTGTTCTATTAATGCTGTCAATAGATTAATTTAGTTTTTCGGAATAAGAAGCGTACGAACGTTCCTGTCATTAGTATATAACGGATAAAAAGTTTCACGCCGAATTACACATTATATTATATATTATATATTATATTGTATATAATTATATCTTGGATATCGGGGGAATACTCGGCCGATTGCTTCCGATTTCAGCTGATAGCCGATCGAGACTGTTCGACTCCTCGCGATATCTCGCGTGTCTTCACGAATTCGATCGACATCACCCGACGTCGGACGTTTCTTCAACGACACCGCCGTATCGTCGAGGATTACGTTCTACGCCTGGCCTAGGTTCACACGTGTTCAGACCGCGTGAATATGGTCACAGTGAATGCGTTTCCCCATGAAAATTACGTCGAGATTCACAAAATTTACGAGAGCGTAATTAAAGCAGAATCCTCCTCCATATTGTTGAAACATTTTAATATTCAAACGATTGTATCATCGGATTGTTCGAACAATTACGTCATCAGAATACGATAATAATTGAAATATCACTGGTTACTGGTAGATATATTGCTATGGTAACACTTCGTTTCAATTTATGGGCCAGCATTGCTGAACGGTGGAGTAAAGCAAGTTGAAAATCCTCGTTGCGAGATACCGATGTATTCCCACACGGCGGATGCGTGTAGGATGCGAGATTGGTCTTGTGCTGGCGATTGTCGTTCCTTCCAGTCCCGCAGGTTCCTCGAGAGAGTGGGTCGAGCCGCGTTGAACGAATTATATCAGCCAGATTTAATGTCATCTTCTGCGCATTCTTACCCTGCTTTCTAATTATCTCGTCTGCCCTTCGTCGCGAACGAAGCAGTCTCATTTCGCCCGAGGCAATCGAAAATTATGCTTTCCCTCAGTCGGTGTCGTCGCGTAGTTGCCGATTAAAAATTGAAATCTCAACTTGCGATTTCATTGAAATGAATTTTAAATACTTTCCGAAAAGCGTAAATATAGGGGGGAAAAAATGAAATTTCGATCGTCCAAATCGGGTTGAATTTCTGCGAGATGGAAATAATTAATCGTCTGGTCGTTGATGTAAGCCTGTCGCGCACGATGCAGATGCGTGGAGGGCACGATCGGTCTTGGCTCGAGCAAAATGCTCGATTCTTCCACAACTGTAGGCGCTTCGAGTGGGCCGGTGACCACTGAATCAAGAACCACGGTGCACACGCCGTGCCGCGCGCGAGGCGCCCACTCGCGCCGCGCTCGCCCACGTACCGAGGCCAAACCTACCTCGAAGCCACGTAGGTAGCGTACCACGTACACGGAATTCTTCGTGTCTGTCGAGGTGTGATCCGAATGTCGCTTTCGACTCTGTTTCATTCACATCCCATCTCTCGTTCTCACAGAAAGGATCCCCCTCCCCCCCTCTCGCGCTCGTAACCGAGTGTAACGCACGCGCGCGAAGAGCAAACAACAAGCGACTACAATTCGCAGCAATTTACAAAATATCGTCGGCAGAACAAAGTAAAATAAACTTGGAGAATGCAACAGTTCGAGTTGTACAATTTAAAAAAGAGATTTCGTCGCTTTTTCTAATCTCAATGAACAGCGACAACAAGAAATTGCAGTTTGTCAAAAATTGTCGACAACGTACAGGCAATTGCAGCCACGAGTTAAATAGTAATTGAAATTGAATTGAGCAGAGTGAAGAGGTAGAGTGAGTAACGGATGTTTGATCGTTTTCAGGTGGGGATGAAGCGCGTGTCGCGAGGGCGAGAGGAAGCGGACGCGGAGTTTCACCGAGCCTCATCCTCGCTAATGGAACGCCCTTGCCGAGAGTGTCACCACCTCGCGCGGGCTGGCCAGTGCGGATCAACGAGGCGACACTCACTACCCCGAGTCAGTCAGCTCATTATCAACAGCAACAGCATCAGCAGCGCGCTACTCCAACTCCAGGATCACCGAGAGCCGTCGAACAATGGGCTAGCGAACGGGCAGCAGCGTTGTCGGCTTTGTCGGTTCGTCGTTCCACATCACCACCCTCGCCAGAAACAGCAAGGAGACCGGCAACAACAGGATCGTCGAGAAGGATCGTCCCGTCGTCGAGTCGCGTTAGGCTGGGAGGCGGAGGCGGAAGAGGAGGAGGACGAGGACGAGGAGGAGAAGAAGAAGAAGAAGAAGAAGAAGGGGGAGGAAGTGGAAGTGGTGGAAGCGGCGGAAGAAGAGCAGGAGCAGAAAGAGGCGCTGAGTTCGGTAACGGTATCCATTTCGCGAATCACTGGCAGGAGGAACAAGAGCTGGAGGCGAAGAAGAAGGAGGAGCACCACCGGAAGCAGCGTTGCGTGGACGCAGCGGCGCGTTGCCAAGCCGAGCATCTTGAACTGAGAGGTCGGCCGATGTCGCAGAACAATGCGATCGCGCCGCTCTCGCGGCCACCCTCCTCGCCAACGAACGCCTCGACCAACCTCGAGAATACCACCAGCCACGATAACAGTAGAGTAGTCAACGCCGACGACGGAGACGCGCAGCATTCCGTTCAACAGCAACACAACGTAACCGGTGGTGGTGGTGGTGGTCGCATTCACGATCACAATCGGCCGTTCCCTCCACCGAGATTGCCCACTGTTCACGTGCCGACTGCCGCGTCTTCCTTGGCTCTCGCCGCGAACCAGTCCAGCCCGTCGAGAGCGTTGGTCACCACTGCTCCACTCAGCCCTCTATCCAGCACGTTCCGCAGCAGGCCGAGAAACATTGACACTTCGACAGATACCACGACCAACAGCCGCGGGCTGCTGTCGAACGACACACCGCCGAGAAGCCCGATAAGCGAGGTGAGCCTCACGGTGCCACGACCGGATGGCGAGAGAGCCATCAACGAATACGTCGAGGCGCCGTTCAAACACGGCGCGAATCAGGAGCGACGAGTCATCGACGATGACAACAAGCGCGGGATCGGCGCCGATTGCCCCAAGATCGACCGTAGGCATCATCGTCAGAAGGGTAGTGGTGGTGGTGGTGGTGGTGGTGGTGGTGGTGGTGGTGGTGGTGGTGGTGGTGTTGCAGACGGGTCGGTCGCAGCGACGCATCGGTTGCACGCGAGCAGGACTCAAGCGTTTCGTGGCTTGATAGCCAGCGGGACGAACCCGACCGTGTCCGCCGGCACGATCCCGGCGAACACCGTGGCACCGAACGCCGTGACCAAACAGCCGGTCTCGTTCACCAAGGAACCGGCCAACAGCCTCGCATCGAGGACTTACGATCCGGCCGGCTTGTCGATAATGTGCAATTTCTGCGGCCGATGTCGTTGCGAGTCTTGCCGCGAGCCGCCGCCGTTGCCCAGCAAGTGGCTGTGCGACAACAAGTGCTTCTGCTCCGCCGAGACGATCCTCGATTACGCTTCTTGCCTGTGCTGCGTGAAAGGACTGTTTTATCATTGCGTGGACGGGAACGGCGGCGGCGGCGGCGGCGGCGGCGGCGGTGGCAGCGGTAGTATCGGCGAGGCAGCCAGCAGCAGCTGCGCGGACGAGCCGTGTTCCTGCACAGGAAGCAGGAGAGCCTCCAGGTGGGCCTGCCTCGGCGCGCTCACCCTCGTCATGCCTTGCCTGCTGTGCTATTGGCCGTTCAAGGGCTGCGTCGCGTTGTGCGAGGTGTGTTACGCGCGGCACGCCGCACAGGGCTGCAGATGCAACCCGAACACGATCGGGAACAACGCCGGGAACAACAGGCATCATCCGATCGCTAGCGATATCGGGGACTCGAGGGATCCGGAGAAGAGGTTGCTCGACCCGGTCACGCCGGAACTCTAACGAAGGAGGAAGCAAGCGACGCGCGTTCGGTGCACGCCATCGACCACTCACTCGGATCGTGCTCGCGTCGATCCGACGACCGATTGTTGGACGATCGTCGTCGCGTTTTTTCTTGTGTCCGCCGCGGGGAGAGAGTTCGTACGTCGACGCTCTTCTTCCCTTTCGACGCTCCTGTCGAGATGGAGCCAGATGAAACGTTGCATTAAGTACAAGAGTTGCATTTAGGTCGAGAGAAAAAGGGAAAAATGAAATCCGACATCGAAGAAATTCTTGACGAGTTTGTACATCCGACGTCGCGAATGTTTTATTTATTATTCTTCCATGCGCGCGCGAAAGTGCGAAGCGAGCGTGAGAGAGAGAGAGAGAGAGAGAGAGAGTTTTGAGAGAGTATAAGAAACGTGTACGAATGGGGAAGAAACGCGAGAATGGTATAGTAGAGTAGGGAAAAGGAGGAAGGAAGGAAGAAAGAAGGGATGCAGTGTGAAGATAGTCAATTTAGAGGAGAGAACGAGGAACGAGGCCCTGACGGATTTAGAGAAGAAAGCGCGGTGAACGAAACGGCGATGAAAGGGCGAGAAAGATGACAATGTACTACTACGCGAGCGTGCGTATTAAATGCAGAGAGATATTACACTTACGTATAGATAGGTCTATACACGATAAAATATATAAATAGTACGCGCACACACAGAAAGTAACTGCGAGCGTGATTGAAAGAGAGAGAGACAGAGAGAGAGAGAGAGAGAGAGAGAGAGAGAGAGAGAATGCGCGGAACGTAAGAGCGAGAGTGTGCGAGCGAGCGAGGAAGAGAGAGAGAGAAGAAAGATAGAAGAGAAAGCGTGAAAGCAAATAGACGTACCATTAAAAGTATATTGAATGCGAGCACGTGTACGCGCGTGTACACGCGTTCCTTTGCTGTTATTTCGTTCGATGCGCGTGCACGCAAATTGCACGCGCCTCACGCCTAGATTATAGCTATGTATATTGTATATTACATTTGTATAAAGAAGAAATTTTTTTCTATGGTTAATTTATTCGTGGCTACGCATTGGCCAAGTTCACAGACACGGAGTTTTCGTAGTAGAAACGCAGATAGAAAAGAAAGGGGTTGGGGAGGGGAGGGGAGGGAGGGAAGAGATGTTTGACGATCAGCATGCTCGAAGGCCGTTGAGAAGATTCAGAGGACGTAGTAATACTGGTATCGATATCGACTCGATTATTTTTTTTTTTTTTTTTTTTTTCTTCCGAAACCGTGGTTCCAGTCGCTTGTATCCCATGGTAAAAATAAAATTAAAAAAAAAAAATGAGAAAAAAAAGAGAGAGAAAGAAAAACGGGCGTACGAGGAATCAAGAAAAGAAGAAATAAATAATGGGAGGAAAGAAGGAGACAGACGAAGGAGAGAAAGCTCTGAAAAGAAGCATTGTCCGAGCGTTTTCCTTCAGCTCGGCGCACGATGTGTATACGCTTTTGTATTATGACGCTGGTGCTTGTGTCGAGCGGGCTTGGCGATTCGATATCTTCGAGAGAGGACAGTGAAAAATCGCTGCCACTCGCAATTGCTAATTACCGATACTGCGACGAATATTTATTTCTTCTTTTTTTAATTCCTCGTCGTGAACCGTTTCCTCGATCATTTCTTACTACGAAAAAAAGAAAGATGATACGAATTTTTACAAACCACTATTCTATTCTGGTTCACGAAACAGTGCTAAATACCAAATTGTCAGCGACGTAAAACACATTAATTTTGAGCAAAATGATACAGTGGAACGGTGACAGTTTCAATTAATTTCAACCAACCTGAACACGGTAAATCTCAAAATTACGTATCAACCCGCGACACTTTCGCGTAGCGCTAGAATTCCGTGCTTTGTAATTTTCAATGCATAGTAGACTCTAAAGAAACTTTCTTGGCTGGATTTGCAGACATTTGCGAATTTTGGCAAAAGGACGAAATAATCTACAAGCGGTATTAGTTTACGCAGTCTCGCGTCAGTGTCGCTCGAAGGAAAAAGTCATCGGCGACCAACGATCTGTTAAAAATATATTGGTACGTTTCCCGCGGACTGTCAACCACCTCGCTTAAGCGTCCTCTCTCGGACACTACCTGCATCTGTCTGAAAATCAACTTGACTGTTGCCTCAGTTGAGAGTACAGCAATATGTTAAATATATTTCAAACATATTTCATTGCAAAATTGCATCTCGACGGCGACGAGAGTGCAAACGTTGAACGACGATCGCCACGTGTTTCCGTTTCAAGTGGGGTGCAAACACATTCTCGCTCGTTCGACAAGTACCCACCAATTCGTAGAAAATTATCTCTACGCCAGCTTGTCGCGCCACCTGCCGTGATAATCGGCACAATTCCCCGCTTAAGCGTCCGCTCTCGGCCACTACCTGCATCCGTCTGAAAATCAGCTTTGATTGTTGCCTCAGTTGAGGACAGAAGCGGCACGAGATCGAGATAATGCCGCGCGAGAGCGAGGGAGCTACTAGAGAAGAATGGAACAGTGCCTCTGTGCGTAAGTGCCCCCGGTCGTCGCATGGGTGACGACGAGAATGCGGGCAGACGGAAAAAGGACAATTGCGGGGGGTGGGGGGCATAGGCGCGAGGTGAAGAGGACAGAGCGTAGTACGGTATAAAACGGAACGTTGATCGGTGAGTTTGGAGGGGAGGGGAGGGGGGAGTATACATACGTAAGTTCTCGTGGGCGTCATTTCCCATTTTTTCCCTCTATTCTTGTTTCAATCCTCTTCCAGTATTATCTAGTCTTGCGAGTTTAATTAAATATTGTCACGCGACAGTGTTTCTTTCCCTTTTTCACTTTAACAGACGCTGTTCGTTTAACCCATTGCCGGTCACTTAAATACCATGGCCGCAATAATCGTGTTTTTAACACTTAGCCGACAGTGAACCGTGCGATTTCCACCGCGCTCGGGCAAGTCAAACAGTTAATTAATCTCGTAACTAATTGCGAACAGTTTCAGATCAAGTGACTGACAACAAAACGGAAAAAGAGAAACGCGTCGCTAAAGTCAAAGTGGGAGATCTCCCCGATCGGTCGGCTAATCGTAAGTGTTAAGCTGGGTATTTTCGATGTCGGAGCTGTCAAAGAAAATAAGATATTAACAGAAAGCTAAACGTATAATTTCTTTTGCACTTTTATTCTAAGATGTCTGGATAGTGTTGTATGTCTTTCAACTCACTGAGATACGGTGTTGGAGGATCGTTTTAGAGCGTTTAGCCAGACACCGTGGGTTTAAATATCGAGCGTTCTGGAGCAATAGGTTATATATATATAACTCTTATCGTATAATATAATATAATCCTTGTACATAAGGATAATCGCTTCGGTTCGACTCGACTTCAACATTTCGAAGCGACGAACGCCTCCGATATCGCGGATGAATCGAGAGACGGCCGCGGAGTTTAATTGCACGGTAACAGCGCTTCCCACGCGGACGGAATTCACCGAACTAAGGTGTGTTAACTTTCCATTCTTGCTCGAGCGGCTTGTTCGTCGAAGAATGTACGTACACGCTGTCGACGTTCAATGGGACACCATCGTCCTTCCAGTCCGCCGTTCGAAATCCATTCCATCGTCGAAATCGTCCGAGAGCAGCAGCCAACACCGAGTCGAGTTGTCGTCTTGTCATCGACGTTGCGAAACTCACGATCTCGCTAATTTGTTTGTAAGGAAAGATCGACGACGAGAGGAGATCAGATCTCGGTGGTTCGTGAGGCGCAAGTGGGAGAGGTAAGGGAATAGAGTCCTCCGATTGCTCGTTCCAACTTCGAGCGAGAGGGAAATCGAGAAGAAGTCGTCCCGTTTCACTTCAGAGCCGTTTCCCTCTTGGTAACATTTCAGATGGCGTCGATCGGTACGAGTGTTTCACGAATCGAGAAAACGACTGGATATCGCGCGTAGTTGACGCGAACTGTAGATGAAAGATGCAACGAGATCGTTGGAGAACCGCGACGTCGAGTTTCTGGGAAACATGCTTCTAGAACCCTTTGGCTGTTCGACGACGACTAATTCTTTTCGTCCAATCTGACGCACGTGTGTTCGTTGAAACTCGATTGACATCGTTCGAAAATACGAGCACCTGGCGCGGAAAGGATGGACGAAACTGTTGATTAGGAAGTATCGTGCGTTTTGTATACGCTTGTAATCGTCGCTTGTCATGTTACGCGTTCTGATTAATTTAGAAATTAATGTCTGTCGTTTGTCAAATGCAGAGGCTGCCGCGCAAGTCCGAGTACATCTGATCTTTCTTCGTTTCTGGTCGTTTCTTTTTTCTTTCGGTTTCGTTGCATCGTACTTACCTCTCGAAATATTAACAATGCATCTAGTTAAAATTATTTGTAAATTATAGCCCTTTCGTGCAAATAATTTAAATATTTTTATAGATAGAGACCAATCTGACTTACGTCGATTTGAACTCAAATCGTGTAAGATTTTAAAAGTCGAACAGACTTAATTGTTAAACTTCTGCATTTAAAATTCATCTTAATTCAACATCGAGGTCGCAGTCATTTTTTTCTATAAGATCTATAAAAAAATATAACGCTGTTATCCCTAAGATAATTCAATCTAATAATTGTGAATTATAAATCAAAGTTTTTCCTTAAATTAAAGTTATTAATAATTAAAATTTATCAAATTTAATAATTCTCTAGAGTTACTCGAGTGGAAGAAAACAATTATCATGACGCGGCGAAACAGAAGCTTGAGCAAAAGTGAAGAGAGATGAAATTTGCAACAGTGTCGCACACGTTTGCTGTTGTTCGATGAAAAAACCGATCGGGACAGAGAACATCAGTTGCAAGATCAGGTCGTTCGATGGAAAGAAGAGAAAAGGGAAAGCAACAGATGAATCGAGGCAATCGGAGGTTCGATCAGTGTCTCATACGGTGGACAAGGATTCTCTCGTCGCATCAGGATTGCGGTCGTGTGGTCTTGCGAAGCCTCGATCCTTCAGGACATAGCGATTAACATCGACGTATATACGACATACATCTCACGTGTACGGACGTACGACAATGTTAAGGGAAAAAAATGGCAAAAAAAAAAAAAAAAAGAGGAGAAAAAATTCGAGAAAACTCTCTCTCTCCCCTCACCTCCACCTCGTCGATGCAAATTCGCCTCAAATCGAATCTTTTTATCATTGACGTCACACAACGTTATACATTGCAACAAGGCAAAGAAAAATAATTAAAAGAAACGAAAGAGCATGCTCCAATTTACTTCCAAATTCCGAATGCGAATTCGTCACGTTCGTTTAAGAATGCGTCGACGCGCGCACGTTGTTATCTAATTGTTAGTAGATGTAAGTTTATACCCGCAGTTGTTAATAAACTTGGTAAGCCCTTTTTTTATTTTCGATTATTTTTCTTTTCCTCGCGCGAGTCTCGCACTTGTTCGTTATTATTTCTTTTCTCGTCCTTTGTGCGCTTGGCTTACCAACAACAATAAGTAAAAGAGTATGCGAACGATGCATCGGACAGTTCTGAGGTTCTAAGGTTCTCCTTACGAGCCACTCGTGTGCTCGATCCGATAGATTTCCAGCGAGCTCGAGTACGTAAATTTAAATTTACAGCCAGAGCGAAGAACCCTACGTTCAAAGGTAAGAAACCCTTTGGTTTATTCTGTTATATTGTATCGCGAACTTGTAACACGTGAATGGTACTGTCTCCACGCGCTTTCAGTTTATAATTAAATTCTTCGAGATCACCATGAATGGAGAACGAGTGGTTACATGGTAAAAATTTTACGCTTGACAGCGAGAATAAAAAAAGAGATACGCTCGCTGCCATCTGTTTCGCTTGTTTCCTGACCGATTCGTGACAGTTTGAGTTAATCAAGAAGAAGAAGAAGAAGAAGAAGAAGAAGAAGATGATGATGATGATGATGATGATGATGACGACGCCATTGAGGGGCCACGGAAGGGAAAGTTGGGTGGCGAGGAGGGAGGAGGTGGGTCCGACGAGTCGAAAATAAGAAGAGTGCAAAGTGGCAGGCTGGCTGGTCCAGTGTTGTCACGTGACCGGAAGTGGCCTCTTCCCCACCCTTCAACTCCACCTTCGACGTCGAGACCTGTACGCGATCTCTCCCTCTCCGCCACTCCCTCCTTCCTTCGACTTCATCCGGTTAGCGATGGTTAGCATTAAATTCCGTCCGTTGCAAGTTTTCGAAACGATTCGGTCGCACGAAGAACTCGGAACGATTGTTTCGCTGTAACGGTCGGTAATGAATGAGCGGCGTGTCCAATAAATTCGCGAGCGACCAGAGCGATATACAGCGATCGATAGGATTGCAAACACGTTTCTCGGAATATTAATTAGACCGTTTACAAACGCTAGGAGACAAGCGCCTGCGTTATCGCGCAAGATACGTCTCGAACTCGGTGGTGTACTTTAATTGGTTAAGGGCAATACTCCGACTGATCCGAAATGAACTCTTCTGTTTCTTCGATGTTACGACGGGGAGTTTCAAGGATTCTCATCGTACTTTTTTCGTTTCTGTCCCTTCGATCTTGGTCCTACGAGAGTTCGTTACAGTTTGTTTAACATTAATCCAACACTTTCGTATCATTTCATAGTAATTTCAACATGATTTTCAATACGATTGCAACGATTTGATATTGCGTAGATGGAACGTAAAACTTGACGAAGAAACGATAGTATTTTCAATTGTATCATGTATATTTATATTTATACTATATATATATATATATTTATATATAATATATTTTTTAGGACGCTGTACAATATTACGGCGAACTGCTGCTCGGTTCTTACACACGACAGCGTCCTACAAATCTGACAACAGCGATGGAAATTTGAAACGTCGACATTTCCAAGTCCTTTCGAGATTCGATTCGCGTACGTTCCCTCTGGCTGATTGCGAGATGTTCAACGCTCTGACGGAGGCGACGTTTCGACCGACGTTTCAAACGCGATGGAAGGTTTCGTCAACGGTACGAAGCGATTCGGAACGCGCGCCGAGTCCATCGCTATCTCCGGTTACTTATCCCCCTTCCCTCACCGCACGAACGAACGCATGAACGAGGAGGGAAGATTGGCCTGGCTTCGCTTTTGCCTCGTTTCGCCTTACCTTGACAACTCGTTCAACCACATTCGACGAAGTCAAAGCTACCGGAGACGTCCTTTAACCCCTTCCCCCCCCCACTCCGCCCCACCTCACGAAAACTAGTTTCATCCTTTGGTACATATTGTGTTAAGGATAAGCGCGTATGTACGCGTACGTGACACGATAATTTCATAGTACCGGCTCGCTCGAAGATATTGTACGATATGATACGTGGTGTTTATCACGTCGCTTTATGTAAGGTGCAACACATCGAGAGAGAAAGAGAGAGAGAGAGAGAGCGTTTCCAATTTTACCGATGCACGCAAAAGAGGTGGTTATCTATCTGGTGTATGCCCGACTCTCGATACACTCCGATGATAACATAATCGTCAATGGAAGAAGGTTAAATGGTAGCAGGAAAGGTGGGGGGAGGTGGCGATAAAATCTGTGATTCGATATGATACAGCGAAACAAATACAGCTTGTCACAGGACGTGGTGGCTCGTTCGCGGCAATGTAATTTCAAACGACAAGAGGTTCACCTATGTTTCGATTGCACTGGACGCGTGTTTTGACGAACTTTTAACGGGCATGTCAAAATAATTAAATAGGGATAAGACGGAAATGCTACGGAAAAATTGTTTGTGCAATTGTATTTGCTTGATAGAAAAATTCGAAAGTGACCACGAATCAGCTCTGTAGGGAAAATTGTGGATCGCGAAGCTTGTCTTGCGGGATAGAAAAGTACAGGGCACAAATTTCCCGCCTTTTCGTTGGAAATTTATTTTATGAGAAATTTATGGACTGCATTCCCTTATCCTGAAAGTATAAAGGAATCATTAGGGATTAGTGAGTAAAGGAACACAGTGTGTAAAATACGGGATATAGAGTGTGATACAGGGAACGTTGGGGGCAGCGTGTAGTAAACGTTTTGTAGACTAAAGGAAATGGGGAATATAAGAATGGAATGGTAAATTGGTACTGCAAGATTTCACTTATAAGATATTAAGAAAGATACAGTGACTCTTATTGATATTCGGACATCGTGCCATTTAAAGTATCGTTGTGGATTTCGATTGTTTGTAACAGTAAGTGTTGGATTAATTTTTTAAAATAGAATGCTAGTAACTTTAAAGTGAAATAATATACTAGCACATTCATTATAGTTTGTAATAACATAAATTTTATTTATTCATTGCACATACGCCTTTCTTAATATCAAACGATATTCAACTGAATTATGTCGAAACGTGGCATGGCAAAAGTATTTACATTTCAGGAACTGTAATATTCGAACCTGAACATTTCTAAACCAAACAATAATTAATATTTCGTTGGACAGCCGTTAGCTTCAATTACATATCGCTTAGGCGATTATTTTCAGTAATTTTTTTAAAACAATTTCGATTTAAACCTTTCGATTTTATTGGCGTTGTTCGAATTTCCCTGTCCAAAAAACCCCATACGCTCTCGATGTATATGAAATAGGGAAATGCGTGGTGACGTTAACAATGAAAAATAGGGTAAAAGATGTCTGTCAGAGATACCAGATGCGGCATATATATGAAATGCGAAAACGTTGGTAACGGAATGTGAGATGAAGCTTGGGAATGAAATTTAGGATATCTGTTGGACAAGAGGTAGGAAGTATGCAACGCGGAATAAAAATATGAGCCGAGTGAAAGTTGAATCAAGATTAGTGGCGTGGAATATGGACCGAGCGGTGAAAATTAGAACAAAAGATGTCCGTTGGAAATAACCTGAGAGGTCGATCGTTCGTATGAAAGTCCAAACAAATCTGAATCGTCGTTGCGATTATGCTCGCGAGTAACTCGCGAAATGTTGGCAGAGGAGGGCAGAGGCGATCGAACGGGCGCTACTTGACGGGATGGAAGAATCAAATAGAAGCGACCATTGTACGCGCGCGTTCGAAGCGCATCGTCCCGGAAACGGCAAAAATCCGTGCAAATAATGCGGCCGGGGAAAGAATCGAGACTGATAGAGAGGTGTTCGCGGAATGCTCGCGATATTCCGAGAACCGTGTGATATTTCTAGTGTCGTTTCTACGAACGTCATATTGTTCGTGCATGTGGTAGGTGGCAAGAACGGAGGATCGAACGAGCTATCGCGGCCCGCGTTCACGCGCGCCAATCGCCGATAAACTTTTTCACGAAAACGAGCCGAACCAAGAGGGAAAGAGAGAGAGAGAGAGAGAGAGAGAGAGAGAGAATTTCGAGAAATTCTGTACGACTCGAACGAACTCACGTGGTATCTGAACCAGTCGGACGCTTTTACGGTCGATCAGGTTTATCGGGCGGGGGAATTATTTAGCGAAGCATCCGGCGACGAAACGGAGGGAAGGAAACAACGCCGGAGCTGCAAACGCGGACGATTTTATAGGGAATCCGCCCGTAAGAGTTTATTATCGCGTCAGGATAGTGGAAGCGCCAAGGTCACGAGGAGAGAGAGAGAGAAGAAGGAAGAACCGATCTACGACCCATCGGTTACACAAATATGATTTATGATTTGGAGGCAGATTAATACTGTACCGATACGAAATTTATTAGCGTCAGAGAGAGAGAGAGAGAGAGAGAGAGAGAGAGAGAGATTAAAGTGACCAGGGAGGTCACGGAACGTTATCCGCGATCGAGTTGAAAGGAATCGTATATTTAAAACGATCGACATATTTCATTTCTCCCCCCCCCCTCCCCCCCAAAAAAACGTGTCTCAATGATAAAATTCATAAAGTCTTCGTTTGGTTAAGACTACGAATGATGGAAAAAAATCTGCAAGTTGCAATCGTCTCTGTTTATCGAATTTTATCGATACAAAGACACGATATATATATGTATATGCTGGAGGAAGCAAACGCAGATTCCAAATGCATTTGGCGCGTTGGCATGCGCCAAAGTACCTGACCACTGTGCGAACGTTTCCTTTTCGTTCACGCAGCTCCGATCGAATCGTACAGACGGAGAGAAACGAAGTTTTTCTTTTTCTCTTTTCTCTCTCTCTCTCTCTTGATATGACGCGATAAATACGATAGCAGGCGTGCGGTTAGTGAGGTTAGCGTGATGTTTTCGCGACAGGGCGTGCGAGTGTTCTATATTAAACTCGGCGAACGCGGGTAGGCCGATTGCGAAACGGACGGCTGATATTTTCGTTACATCGCACGAGTAACTGCTTCCGGCCGAGCATGTCCTCCCTCTTTCTTTCTCTCTCTCTCTCTCTCGGTCGCTCTCTCCACGGCCGGCGTCCTTCCACTCGCATCCTGCTTTTCTACTCACTCACCCGCTGGTAAACTATTTTTCTCTCTTTGCTCGCTAGCTCCCTTATTCGCCAGCTCGCTCTCCTCTCTCTCTCTCTCTCTCTGTTTCTTTCTTTTTCTTGCTTCGTGTTGCTGTTTCCTCTCTCTTGCTCCTCACTCTCTTATCCTCTTTCTCCTCTGCCTCTCCTTTTCATTCTCTTTCTCTTACTCTTTCTTCGCTGTTGCGCGCGCGAAAGATCGGGCAGACGCCCGTGCTTCAGCCGGCCGGAAACACCTACGCATCGTGGCAGTGTGCGAGATAGCGACGCTCAGCGATGGGAACGAACACCTCGCGAAACCTTCCTCTTGCGTCCTGTTAATAGAGGAAAAGTTGTTTCCGTTCAAAGATAGGACTTGTATAGTGTATAAAAAAAGACCCATACGTTAAATTTTCGACAATTATTGACAAGTATTGAAATTCCCTCTCTCTCTTCTCGAGAAATTTTTCTTTTAATCCTTTTGTTCCCTAGTTTAATAACTTTTTCGTAACGTTGATTCTATAATAGTTTGCAATGCAGACAGTGCATTCGAAATCTTATGACAGAATGTAAATGCAAATTGTAAATTTAGTTGTATTTATTTATATATTATAATTATGTCTATGATGGATTTTCAATGGTAAAGAAAATATCAGGTATCTCTTATTTTGTTCATTTTGCAAATAAGACTATTATCTATTTATAAAACATTTATTGTTGACGTACTGCCAATTATTTTGAACTGAACAAACATCTTATAAAGGTATTAAAGTTCATTTACAATTTCCTATTTATTTGAACCGTATCAGGAAATGATGCAAAACTTCAGATCTTGTTCACAGAGATTCTTGTCGTGCTTCGAGTACATTGCTAATCTGTGAAATAGCGACACGATCTATTCAGGATCTTTTCTTTGAAAAGAATTCAAGAATTCAACATAAAAATATTGTTCCGATGCGTACTGCTAATTATTTGCAATCCTGTTCACAGTAATATAACATTGATACTTGTGAGCTAATAGTAGCGCGATATTGAATTTGTAATAAATGCTATAATGAGCACCGCAAACGGATGTTGGTTCGTCGTTAATGAGAAGTAGACAAGCTACATAGATAGAAGGAGAGTATGAGAGCTCGCTTCCGTTCTCGGTAATTTTGTCAGTAATGGGTATAACAAGAAGAAAAAACAAACGTTATCTTATATAATTTGTTAACACAAGTAGCAGATACAATTTATATATATATATATATATATATATATATATATACGAACATATTAAAAAGAAAATAAATGAATAAACGACTACGTTAATGATTGAAATAATTACAAAGAAAAATTTAGTGTATAAATGAGGATGAAGTTAAAAATGAAATAATAATTTTATTTAAATCGTACATTACTTATTCTACGTTAGATACAAGAGTCATTGATTTAAAAGAATCTCTTCGCTGTCGCCAAACTTTGTCTTGGTTTTCTTCTTTAGTTGTCACAAAGCTCAATAGTTTTTGCATAAGTTTCTTTACAGGCACAGATACGACGTCACAATGTCGGTCGATCGACGATTGATTCGCTTCGCTTTTCCTCCCCTTACTTCTTCATTTCGATAAATCAACCAAGAAAGGCTGTTTTTTTGCCACCATAATCTGCCCGTACATCCTTGTCGCGTTTAGAAATTCAATATCAAAGAAATTTATACACCTTTTTCCTTATTATATACTTTGATATACAAAATATCGAAATGAAAACTTTAAAGTGTTTTGAATTTTTCGCGGGCCGAAAGATTAACCATGGCGCCATCTACGCCACTTGCCGAGCTGGAAGGGAGACGATACTTTTATTTCTAATGTTTTAGATAGAAATTGAAGGGATACAAAGTGTATGACTCTTTCACTTACACAAAAATGAACATTAAATATATTTCAAAATTATTGGATCCACCGTAATAAATTTTTTCCAAATTAACCTATAGGAAACTTCCACTGAATTATCTACGATCTTATCGTAGCGTTTGCTTGATTTTCTACGATATATCGTGTATCAGCACTGAAATGTTTATTAAAACGTGCATGTGAAATGCTACAGATACAAATTGCTGATTTTTTTTTAAAAACAATCCGTTTGATTGAAAATCGTTCATATTGTCTGAAAACGAGAAACATGCTTCAAAGAAAGTGTAATTTATTTTTTTGTAACAATATTAGACTTCTGTTTTATAGTTAACTTATAGAAAATGAAATAGAAATGTGGTGTCTGCTGTATAATTTACGAAAAATGTGAATGCTGTTCTGCATGGAATGAGACGTTATTGCTTATCGAAGTAAGCTTGCCTCCGCGAAGAATGGAACGCGGGGGATTCGAGGAATGCGAGGTGCGTGTAACAGGCGTGACCTTCCCAAGGTCAGACGGTGTGCAAAGGAACAATGCACACGGGACTTCAGCCGTGGTAGTCTACTGCGATACAATACGACTGGTAACAGCAATTACGGTTTCAACCGAAGAAAACACTGTGTGCCTGTTCCTTTGATCATTCAGCTATTCATAAATGCAAACACTGCTGATGTTGATTGTTACTATCGTTCAAAAATGTTCAATCAATGCAAATTACACATTTTACACGACAATGAAATAACAATTTTTTAATAAAATAATTCAAATATAAAAAATATTTGTAGTTTTATACTGAAACGTTATGAATGTTCTCATATCTCTTCTAGTTATTTTATTTTTGTAATGATACACAGTGCATAAGTGTTAACTCCATGTATGTAAATATGAGTTTAGTAAAAGATTTAAGTTGCGTATGTTTATTTGATTATAAAATAACGTTCAAGGTTTTAGTTTCTACTTACTTTCATTTTATTTACATTCATAATGTTTAACAAAAATTTGGATAATTAATTTTTTTCAATTCAGTCTGCTTTATACTCTATCTTTTCAAATTAGTGCTTGTAGTTGTTTGATTTTGAAATTGAATCAGCGCTGAAATTATAATTTTAAAATTGACCTAACAGCGCACCCTAGTGCCGAACGTCGAAATTCAATATAGCTTAAAATAAAGAATCTTTTGTATGTTTTTCTATTGGTAACAAACTTCTTCCTGCCAGATCTTTTATTTCAACACTTGTTAATGTAAATACCTAATATAATAAAATAAAAACTTTACATGGTGTATGGTTGGTGTATGTTTTGTCTAAAGTCTGTCTAAATTTTTGTTAAAACTTTGCAGTATCATACAAATATTATATTTATAATAATAAGACGTGTAATAGATACAGTATATTTGAAAATTTATTTAATGCAAAACTAAATTTTTTTATAAATAAAGTTATTTGTATAAGTACAATTGTTCGAATATATGATAAAAATTTGAATGAATCAGCTTCTTCTTTCAAAACATAGAAATTAAAATGAATTTATTAATGAATTTTTATATAAGAATGTGACATTTTCTTACAATTCTTAAATAATGAGGTAAAGTAGAATTATTGTGATATGTATTGTTGAAACACTGCTGTAGATGCATTATTCATACGTTGGACATTATATATCAAATTTAAAAATAGTGAATTATTAATTAAATGAAAATTTCACACAATGAAAGATTTCACGCCGATTTCTGTATTGTTATGTCATATTGAAAGTACAAGGATTTTCTTTTTTCAATAAATGCACGATTCTTGGTTATTTTAGACAGTAATATATTTATATATAACTGTAGATTTTAAGTAACAGAACTGTTTGTTTCACTTGTATTTGCACTAGCCTTATCAGTTACTACTTCATTGGTCAATTCATCGTTCGTGATTGATTCCGTTTTATTTGACATCATTATCAGTTTATGATAGTAACATCTAGTTAAAGGCAAATATGATGCGATTTCGCTTGGTTCAACAAACAATGATGGTGGAGCCTAAAAGAAAGTAAAATGTTGGATTTGAATATCTATTTTTTTTATGCAACAATTATAATTATAAATATAACTGGAGAAATATGAACGAACACATTTTATATCAATAATGGCGGTTGTGAAAAGGATACTGTACAAAAAGCACATCGATACGGAGGTGATACGAATCTTAAAAGGATATCATAATCATTGATGTATTACAATATATTGCAATGGATGATTCTTTGTGAGTAGTTATAATAACTTTATCGGATATTAAAAATATATATTAAATAATTTCTTACACGTATTTCTTCAACCTTGGCTTCTCTCGATGTGTACTCTCTCAATATGTAATCTTGACCAAATTCATGATATAATCGTGTATCATTTATCCTCAACATTACACCATCAATCCTCAGAAAGTATCGTAATAAAATGAAAAAGCTACTCGGCATAACACGCTATTAAAAGTAATAACAGAATAAACTTAGCTACATTTTGTCCTTTTAAGAATAAATGTATTCATATACACTTACAATTTTTACAGAACAAACTGCAATGCCATTGTCATGAAGTTCATCTTCAAACAATGTCAAATCATGGTAGAAAAGAATCTTTTCCCTTCTCTTTAATTTATCCACATCAATCCGTTCATTGGTTTCTTGAATCTCAAAATTGGATATCGACCCAGTATAAGTGGTGGTGAATGTCCAATCAAACGGTTTTACTTTTTCTTCTAAATATTCACTGCTTTCTGATCTGTAAAAGGTACATATATTATTACTATTGTTACTATTAAAAAATATATTGATAAACAAGAAAATATATATCTCTACCTGGATTCTTTCCAAGCCTCTGCGCATGCTAACTGAACATTAATTTTTCCATTTGATACAGTTTTCAAAGCATCTAATGCATTAAATTGTATGAATGCTCCATCCTGATGTTTTAAAGTTAATATATTATTTGGGAATACCATATCTGGCATGTGTGGCAACTCTAAAGTACGGCTGAAACTACAAAATTATTTATGTGATATATCTACCACAGTTTTATATATAATCAAAGTTATCTGATATACATGCAAAATTGGCAGGCATCAGCATCCTTATTGCCACAACCATTTTCACTTTTAGAACATTTAGAATGAAGTATATGTGACTGTGTGTATTTAATGTGCCACGGATGAAACACATGTTCTTCTTGATTAACAGGAAGTCTCAAAATGTCAATTCCACCATGAATTTTCACTGCAGTCATGATCTAAAATTATATATTAATAATAGATCACATTACATTGATATAAATTTGAAAATTTACATAGTAACCATTTAAAAAAAATATCAGCTCATGTAATCTAATGATAAATATTAATATTACATAATCTCCATAGGTACCTAGTGAAATAATAGTCAAATATTTATTAAGAAATAAAATATAATAATTATATATATTGATTTAATAACCTAATACATTTCAATTAGAAATTTTTGCATTTTTATTATATTATAATATAATATTAAATTCTATATATTTTATTATTTTTCTAACTGATACTTAATTTATTCTTATTTACCTAACTACCTGTCACATACTAATGTATTTTCTAACCTGTCGCATAATAATAACACATAAGCCATACTCACAAAAATTATTTATTGATTTCAATTGTCAATACTATTCTTAAAAAACATCACGAACATTACTTCAACTAACTAATGATCCTTGCTATTTCTGTTTGAATGTTTATCCTTTTTCGTTATTGCAAATTTCTTTTCAGTATGACAATAGCAATACTTTCATAATACTTCATTACCGACTGTATAGGGAGCGCATATCTTCTAGAGAAAGCGACCATGTACAATTCTACCATTGACTAATGAAAGAATAGATTACACATGAAATCAGATTTCCAGTAACAGAGTCTGACATACCAACCAGGAAAAAAATCACTAATTTCATAAAGCACTCTACACTACAGCACTGACGAAGTATCAACAAATACATCGTCTGTGGTTAAACAACAATGAATTGGAAAATTATACTAAATAAAACGATACAAGCCCAGACGAGGACTGTTGAAGAAATTAAACTTTAAATTAAGTTTAATTATTACAAACAAACTAAATAATTGTCGAACAAATATTAGAAATATAAAAACCAATCTAATTGTAATTAATGAATTACTAAAATAATGAAATAAGCACAATATGTAAGTTTCAGCTGGAAATATGCAACATCTGACACGCATTTACATAATCCAGAGATAGGTAGGAAAAAAAATCAGTATTATTTAAGAAGAATACGCCATGATCGTGCCACCTCCTCCTGATACAAAATTACAATACTCAGCCAAATGTACAATCTCAGTCACGAGATATCGCAGCATAAAATTATTACGAAAAACCTCTATATCAGGAGAACCGACTGACGGTGGGCTTTGTCGTACCACCTCCTCGAGGCTCATGTTCTCCTGATACAAAATTAGAATTTTCAGCCACATTCACCATCTCGTTCACGAGATATTACCGTCTAAATATTTTAAGACAAAACCTTGTATCAGGAGAACCGATTGAAGGTGGACTTTGTCGTGCCACCACTTCGAGGCTCATGTTCTCCTGATACAAAATTAGAATTTTTAGCAACATTTACCATCTCGTTCATTAGATATTAACGCCTAAAAATTATAAGAGAAACTCCTGTATCAGGAGAATCGACTGAAGGTGGGTTTTGACGTGCCACCTCCTCGAGACTCATGTTCTCTTGATATAAAATTACAGTTTTCAGCTACATTTACCATCTCGTTCACTAGATATTCACGCCTAAAGATTATAAGAGACATTCCTGTATCAGGAGAACCGACTGACGGTGGGCTTTGACGTACCACCTCTTCGAGGCCCATGTTCTCCTGATACAAAATTAGAATTTTCAACCACATTTATCATCTCATTCACGAGACATTACCGCCTAAATGTTTAAGACAAACTTCTGTATCAGGAGAACCGACTGACAGTGGGCTTTGACGTGCCACCTCCTCGAGGCTCATGTTCTCTTGATACAAAACTACAGTTTTCAGCTACATTTACCATCTCGTTCACTAGATATTCACGCCTAAAGATTATAAGAGACATTCCTGTATCAGGAGAACCGATTGAAGGTGGGCTTTGCCGTGCCACCTCTTCGAGGCCCATGTTCTCCTGATACAAAATTAGAATTTTCAGTCACATTCACCATCTCGTTCACGCCTAAATATTTTAAGACAAAACATTGTATCAGGAGAACCGACTGACGGTGGGCATTGTCGTGCCACCTCTTCGAGGCTCGTGTTCTCCTGATACAAAATTACAGTTTTCAGCTACATTTACCATCTCGTTCACTAGATATTCACGCCTAAAGATTATAAGAGACATTCCTGTATCAGGAGAACCGATTGAAGGTGGGCTTTGTCGTGCCACCACTTCGAGGCTCATGTTCTCCTGATACAAAATTAGAATTTTCAGCCACATTTACCATCTCGTTCATTAGATATTAACGCCTAAAAATTATAAGAGAAACTCCTGTATGAGGAGAACCGACTGAAGGTGGGCTCTGTCGTACCATCTCTTCGAGGCTCATGTTCTTCTGATACAAAATTAGAATTTTCAGCCACATTCACCGTCTCGTTCACGAGATATTACCGCCTAAATATTTTAAGACAAAACCTTGTATCAGGAGAACCGATTGAAGATGGGCTTTGTCGTGCCACCTCTTCGACGCTCATGTTCTCCTTATACAAGATTAGAATTTTCAGCCACATTTATCATCTCATTCACGAAACATTACCGCCTAAATATTTAACAGAAACTTCTGTATCAGGAGAACCGACTGACGGTGGGATTTGTCGTGCCACCTTCTCGAGGCTCATGTTCTCCTGATACAAAATTAGAATTTTCGGCAGGGTGTACCATCTGAACCATGAGATATTACCGCCAAAACTGTCAGGATTGCCTGCACCTGTACGAGGTGGCACGACCAAGTCCACCGTCAGTCGGTTTTCCTGATACAGAGGTTTCTTTTGGATGGGTTTTGAGGAGTACTGTCGTATCTGCATAAATACATTATTTATTTTTATTTACAATGTTTGTGGCGATGATATTGGTAGGATGGATGACGGTAATGGGTAAGATGAGCCTGTGTTATGCATTTCGCCTCAGAGTCGCTGCCTAGACTCATCAATGGGGCTGATGGCAGCGACCTCTTACCCCAGACGCTTGACATAACTAATCGCTAGGCTGGACGGTCACCCATCCTAGTGATGTTCCACACTTTGCTTTCTTAACGTCGAATATCACTAGACTTCGATGTTAGGCGCACAGTCACTTACGGCTTCTACGAGTGTTCGAGATTCTCACTCGAGGCGCTATAGAACGCTATATCTTAAAATTTTTAGGCGGTTGTATTTCGTGAACAAGATAGTATATGTGGCTGAGAATTTAAATTTTGTATCAGGAGAACATGAGCCTAGAGGAGGTGGCAGGACAAAGCCCACCTTCAGTCGGTTCTCCTGATACAGGAGTATCTCTTATAATTTTTAGGCGTTAATATCTACTGAACGAGATGGTAAATGTGGCTGAAGATTCTGATTTTGTATCAGGAGAACATGAGCTTCGAAGAAGTGGCACGAAGAAGACCACATTCAATCGGTTCTCCAGATACAAGGTTCTGTCTTAAAACACTTAGGCGGTAATATCTCGTGAACGAGAAGGTAAATGTGGCTGAAAATGCTAATTCTGTATCAGGAGAACATGAGCCTCGAAGAGGTAGCACGACAAAGCCCACCTCCAGGCGGTTCTCCTGATACAGGAGGTTCTCTTACAATTTTTAGGCGTTAATATCTAGTGAACGAGACGGTAAATGTGACTGAAAATTCTAATTTTGTATCAGGAGAGCATGAGCCTCGAGGAGGTGGCACGACAAAGCCGACCGTCGGTTCTCCTGATACAAGGTTTCGTCTTAAAATATTTAGGCGGTAATATCTCGTGAATGAGATGGTAAATGTTGCTGAAAATTTTAATTTTGTATCAGGAGGACATGAGTCTCGAAGAGGTGGCACGACAAAGTCCACCTTCGGTCGGTTCTCCTGATACAGGAGGTTCTCTTATAATTTTTAGGCGTTAATATCTAGTGAACGAGATGGTGAATGTGGCTGAAAATTCTAACTTTGTATCAGGAGAACATGAGCCTCGAAGAGGTGGCACGACAAAGCCCACCTTCGGTCGGTTCTCCTGATACAGGAGCTTCTCTTATAATTTTTAGGCGGTAATATCTCGTGAATGAGAGGGTAAATGTGGCTGTTCTCCTGATACAGGAGCTTCTCTTATAATTTTTAGGCGGTAATATCTCGTGAATGAGAGGGTAAATGTGGCTGAGAATTCTAATTTTGTATCAGGAAAACATGAGCCTCGAAGAGGTAGCACGACAAAGCCCACCTTCAGTCGGTTCCCCTGATACAGGAGTTTCTCTTATAATTTTCAGGCGTTAATATCTAGTGAACGAGGTGGTAAATGTGGCTGAAAATTCTAATTTTGTATCAGGAGAACATGAGCCTCGAAGAGGTGGCACGACAAAGACCACCTTCGGTCGGTTCTCCTGATACAGGAGCTTCTCTTATAATTTTTAGGCGGTAATATCTCGTGAATGAGAGGGTAAATGTGGCTGAGAATTCTAATTTTGTATCAGGAAAACATGAGCCTCGAAGAGGTGGCACGACAAAGCCGACCGTCAGTCGGTTCTCCTGATACAAGGTTTCGTCTTAAAATATTTTGGGCGGTAATATCTCGTGAATGAGATGGTAAATGTTGCTGAAAATTCTAATTTTTTATCAGGAGGACATGAGCCTCGAAGAGGTGGCACGACAAAGTCCACCTTCAATCGGTTTTCCTGATACAAGGTTTTGTCTTAAAATATTTAGGCTGTAATATCTCGTGAACGAGATGGTGAATGTGGCTGAAATTTCTAATTTTGTATCAGGAGAAAATGAGCCTCGAAGAGGTGGCACGACAAAGCCCACCTTCAGTCGGTTCCCCTGATACAGGAGTTTCTCTTATAATTTTCAGGCGTTAATATCTAGTGAACGAGGTGGTAAATGTGGCTGAAAATTCTAATTTTGTATCAGGAGAACATGAGCCTCGAAGAGATAGCACGACAAAGCCCACCTTCAGTCGGTTCCCCTGATACAGGAGTTTCTCTTATAATTTTCAGGCGTTAATATCTAGTGAACGAGGTGGTAAATGTGGCTGAAAATTCTAATTTTGTATCAGGAGAACATGAGCCTCGAAGAGGTGGCACGACGAAGCCCACCGTCAGTCGGTTCTCCTGATATAGGAGCTTCTCTTATAATTTTTGGGCGGCAATATCTCGTGAACGAGAGGGTAAATGTGGCTGAGAATTCTAATTTTGTATCAGGAGAACATGAGCCTCGAAGAGATGGCATGACAGAGCCGACCGTCAGTCGGTTCTCCTCATACAAGGTTTTGTCTTAAAATATTTAGGCTGTAATATCTCGTGAACGAGATGGTGAATGTGGCTGAAAATTCTAATTTTGTATCAGGGGAACATGAGCCTCGAAGAGGTAGCACGACAAAGCCCACCTTCAGTCGGTTCTCCTGATACAGGAGTTTCTCTTATAATTTTTAGGCGTTAATATCTAGTGAATGAGATGGTAAATGTGGCTGAAAATTCTAATTTTGTGTCAGGAGAACATGAGCCTCGAGGAGGTGGCGCGACAAGGCCCACCGTCAGTCGGTTCTCCTGATACAGAGGTTTTTCGTAAAATCTTTAGGCGATATTATCTCGTGAATGAGAGGGTACACGTGCCTGAGAATTTTAATTTTGTATCAGGATTTCGTGCTCCTCGAGGAGGTGGCCCGACACGGCCCGCCGTTCTCCAGTACATAATTTTTAGATTTTTTTTAGCTGGTATATTAGGATGTTTGAAATATTGAGAGGTACTTGTCGTTGAAAATTCGAATCTTCTTTTCCAGTAGTTTACTTATTAACTAATGATTCCTACAATCCAGTTCACTTTGTCAAATGAAATAATTTTGCATTATGTGAAATGGACTGTGAGTTGCATAGTTCTCAGCTTGATATCGTTTTGCAAAATTTTAAGTTTTAAAAACGATATCAATTACCAGGTCTCACCACGAGGAGGTGACTATGCTCGAGACCCACTCTTTGATCCTATTAAATGCATCTCTCTGTATTTAACTTGAATCATATCGGGCTCTTGTGTTACGTGGCTTAGCGTTCCTGAGAAATAAGACAGGTGTTCCATAGTTATGCTCAAACTTTAATTTAAAGCTTATTTCATAGTTGCAATAATTCATTTATGCTAATTAAATGATTTTCTATACATCTAAAAATTATTCGACTATTATTTAGTTGGTTTATAAGTATTGAATGTGTTTAGTTTCTTGTATACTCGTCTGTGTTTGAATTTTACTTGTTCTATAGTTCTCCAATCCACCGTTGTTTATGCGTAGAGTGCGCTGAATAACTAGAGATTTTTTTCTTGGTCGGTATTTCAGTCTCTGATTCGCGATTCTCATTTTATGTTTGGTCTATTCTATCCTTAGTCAATGCTTACATCGCAGCGGAAAGGAATATATTTCGTCTGTGGTTATACCTGTTCTTTTTATTTATTTCTGTTTTAAAAAGAACGTTCCATTACAGTCAATTTAAATTACAATTTAACTGCAATTTCAAATCTGGAGTGATGCGTAATTGTATTCACAATATATTTTATTACGATTGTGATTGAAAAAATTAAAAATTTCGGTTTACGTCGTTAATTAAAATGTTTCTATTGAATATATTTTAAAAATTAAACATTTAGGAAACTTATACTAAATCTTCTTGAATTTAATCAATAAAAGATAGCAAGAATAGATATAATAATGATCTAACTATAGCCGCCACGTATGAAAATTAAATACTAATCGTGTTTCCCAATGATGCCTGACAAATTTAAATTCTGGATAAAACTTTATGACCACAGTTCCTTCGCTCTTCTATACGAAAATAACCGAACTGATTGTAGAAGTTTCGGGCGAACCCAATCAGTCTTCCTCGAGTATAGGAAGCAGTTGCATGCTCTTTAAAACTCGTGTGTTTAAAATGTCGATTAAAAAGTCGAATTTATCGGTGGGATTTGTCCAAGGAAATACCGAACGAACTACTGAAGAAAGAAGATTTTTCCGAAAAATATATATACAAAAAATCAAGTCGATGGCTGGTCACGTAGGATTGTTGATTGCTTTGATGCTTTACACAGCAATTGGTGGTTTGGTAAGTCAAAGCTTTAAACATATGCACAAGAAAAGAATACTAAACAAATATCGCTATTCTATTCTTTTAAAAAGGTAATTATGTGAAAAGTACTGTTAAATATAAAAAAAAAAAATCTTTCGTAAGTCATTAGTCTTTTATAAGTATTGAGAGGATCATCTAAAAATCCACAAAAAAATTTTAATGATAAATGATTCGACTGCATCCCCTTAAATGTACCAAAGTATGTTCAAACTTCTTTAACTATTTACGTAAGTTTATAGAATGCAATATTTACAGAAATAACAACGCAGAGCTGGATTTCCAATTGGTATCTTTATTTTTAGCAATGGACCAATCGCATGACTCGATGCGATTAATACTAACCTCCTTTGTTAAATATTTGTATATATTATTCCCATTTCAGTTTGTTACTCTTCGATAATTAATATATCATACATCATATATTTTTGGAATAATATTATCTGATAATATTAGAAACAATTCGGCGCATCTTCCCTCGCGAAATAAAATAACGAACGACATTATCAAAATGCAAACCGAACATGCATTTGAACTATGTAAAATGATATTGAACCACCGACCACTGAGAGTCAAGTCATAATTCTATAGATTAACAAACAAGTATAATTAAATGTCATTTGCAAATGACGTTAATTTCTTGCATTAGAGCTATGCAATTTTAAGACGTTACTAGGAAATACATCAATTATACAACCAACTCGCTAGAAGTTTGATTATTGTTATAATTTTTATTGACAGGTCTTCCGGCATATCGAACTTCCAGCCGAGTTAACGCGTTTGGAAGTTTTGCGCGCCAATTTACGCGCTGAAAGATATTCATTTATTAATGCCGTTTCCAACAATACCGACGTGTCAAATTTGCGCACATTAGTAAGTCGATATTTTCGATATTTTCATCATTGACGATACATTTCGGAAATTCGATTCGTAATACCATTCATTTTACAAGTCATTGTTAAAATCCGATTGATACATTTAAAACGTGCGAATAGTTTTCCGAGTAGTTTAGAAAGGATGAGGGACAAAGACTTATTGACAGGTCAGCGTGAAATTGCGTGCTTACGAAGAGGCAGTTCAGGAAGCAGCACAAGGTGGTTTTTTGATTTCTTTCGTGACAGATACTGTGGGCCAAGAGAATCGAGATCCGGCAGATTTACCGCCAATCGCAACCGAAAGATGGAGTGTTCTTCAAGCCGTATTTTTTGCAAGCACTGTTCTTACTACGATTGGTAACGAATAACAATTAAACGCGTAACTGAAATTCATAAATCCACGTCAATCTGTATCTGCCTACAGTTTCTCAATATAATTTTAAATACTCAAAATTCATAAGTCATAATAAATTTCATGTTCTTGTTTGTTTGGTTGTTCTTCCCTTCTTTTTTCTTCTTTTTGTTTTTTTTTGGCGTTTTAAGGATATGGGAACGTTGTGCCATCTACTAACGGGGGAAGGATGTTCTGCATCTTATTCGCATTCGTTGGTATACCTTTGACGCTGATAGTAATAGCCGATTGGGGGAAACTATTCGCCGGAGGTGTAGTTAAAATCGGTTTAACTCTAAAATCGAAACTTCCGTCTTCCTTTTCTTTCTCCTGCGTTCCGACAAATCTAGCCGGAAGACGATCACTTGGTAAGTTTGATCAGTCCATTTGAATTGTTCGATACAATGGAAAGATAATAATCAAAATAACAATTAACTATGTATTCGATGTAATTACGTCGTTTTCTTATGTATCTTTTATATAAAATAATGTATAAATTTTTGTATAAAAAGAAAATATTATATATATATATATATATATATGTGTGTGTGTATATGTTTTACAGGAGCATTTGCAGCGATTATTTTACTTTTTCTGTATCTTGCCTGCGGTGCAGGCATGTTCATGTTATGGGAAGATGATTGGAATTTTTTCGATGGATTTTATTTTTGTTTTGTCACGATGACTACGATAGGATTCGGTGATTTAGTACCGAGTAAATATTGACACATGTGTTGGTTACAGTTAAAAGAAATTTCAGAGGGGTTGCGTAAACCCATAGACGCATAAGAGAATATTTATTGTTACTTGTAACGCGTAATTCCTATTATCGTTTTTTATGCAGAAAAGCCGAAGTACACGTTACTATGTACTCTTTATATCTTGGTTGGTTTGGCATTAACAAGTACCATTATTGAGCTTGTGAGACGTCAATATGCTCAATCGTGGCGAAGATTGCAGAGACTTAGTGGACCACTGGCAGAAACTATTCGTAGACTAGGTGAACAAGCTGGTGGAGATATGTCCGCGCTACATTCAGACCTCAGGTAATTATTATTCGATGAGTTGCGCGATTTATAATTATTAACGAATTTTTTGAAAAATCGTTGTATCATTGCTAATTTTAGAAAAGTTTTGACAGTAATATCAATGCCACGCTTAAAGTGGTCAACTTCTTTCAATCGAGAAGGCTCGAAGGATCAAGAATGGGAGGAAGCCGTAGAAGCTGTGCTTCGTGACATTGCCGCGAACGCTAATAATACCCAGCCGAAGAAAAAACAAATAGTACAAATTGTTTTCTACGAGTCGAGTGTCTGACCGAAAGCAAGATTCATATTTTCATTCATATTGTCAAATGTTCTTGAAATATGTCCGTGCAACGTTCGATGCACACGCTTTTTTATTTAAACTTAAAAATTTTACCCGCGTGAATGCGCGCGCCGATGCATAGAACCGCGAGCGCGCAGAAACTGCTAACCCTGAGTTCGATCAGTAGTCCATTAGGTTGGACTAACCAGATCGACGAAAACAATAATTCGTAGACGAGCAATCACTAAATTTAGAAATTATAGTACCGCGCGAAGCAGGACAAGGAACGTTGTTCTGCGTTCGTTGTCGGCTTTTATAGTGACCTCTACCTTCGTTAAATCGGTGATAATTCTGGCCCAGATCATGCAAAATAGAATCGACCAACCGTCGGCTATTGTGTGTATTGCATATCGTGTGCGTATTAAATTCTCGTAATAAATCCTCTACATGAAGGTGGAATCGCAATGGTGCTCTTACTTGGCAGTTTTCTATTTGGAAAATTTTAGTCATGTGTTTGATGTCGAGGAATGAAATATATATATATTGAACAAATTTCTCTAGACGCAGTCTTCTCATTAAAATAACGATTCATTGTAATTACACAAGTATATAATCTGTTATTATTATAAACCTTTTAACACTGTTTATAATTTACTCATGTTACATAATGCATTACGAGGACTGAATTTATATGCAAATACAACTGTTCTTAAATATTTTTAAAAATATAACGTGTATATGTTATACTGACGATGAATTCGTTGTAAATACTCAATATGTCTGACTCTTATGTCATGCCACCCACGTGTATTCATGTCTTCATGTCGTCGTTTCCCGCGTGATTTTTGAATTCGTCAAAGTGAGACTTACCGTTATAAATCATTGCATGACTTTCAGGAGAGGAATATTCTCTCTCGACTGTATTATGATATATTTCATTGACATCAAAGGAATTAGTCATTTTTTTCACTCAGTTTTTTCCTGTTTAGCAATTAAGTATAATGACCGGCATTAAAGATCCGACTGAACAACCAAAGCTGGAAGAGATAAAACCAAAAAATGAACAAATGAATGGTATTATTAAGAAAACTTTCATGGATTTTACAAATACCTATATGCAAGATTTTTTCGAATTCTCTAAAAATATGACAGAATTTATCAGGTGATTGATTTATTAAAATTCTCTTGTTGCAGTGAATAAAATACTCGTCATTTAATATTTTTATTTCTCAGGTCAATAGGAAATGATTTAACAGTTTCCATACAACAATATCAGGAATACATCATGTCACATTTATCTCAACGTGAACAATAAATATAGAAAAAGTGGAAATATCGATGTTTTTTGATAGATATGTACATGTTTCTAAGATATATAAATTGACCAAAATATTTAAGTTTGCACATTCTTGATGAAATAAAAACGTTATGAATATTTAAGATCGTGAAATTACTTTAATAAAGAAAATCTGGAGAGGAAATAATCATTATTTACCTTCTAGAATATCTTCTATGTTATTTCATTGCTAATAAGTAAAATTTAAGCGACATTCGAAATTTTAAATGTAACGATCAAAATAATATATATACTTTCGGCGTATCGACATGTTGGTAACAACAGTGTATGTTGTACGCCATCTTAGTTCGAATACCGCCAATCTATTACGTTTTACTCAATTTCGTTACTTGATGCAGTCCTTTTTCAGATTTATATTTAAGTTTTTCAAATGTTTGATTAGTTTATTTCATAAATAACCGATTTTTGATCTTTAAGTTCTGTACATTAATATGTCCAGACAGTGTTGTTTTCTTTGTGCAAGCGATGAAGGTGTTTTCTTGGATGTTACGACGGACAATAAACAACAATATTATGACCAATTTGAGATTTGTTCATTTGTTAAGGTAATTTTCTAAAGAAAAACTACGTGCTTGAAATTATTAATTTATTGAGATATTCGAACCCAATTAAATTTGCTAATGCAACGTCTGAGCGTGCGTTATATTTGTGCACATGGAATAACGTAAATATTCGAACGAAGTGCTTAAACTCATTTCATTATAATTACGTTTAAGTATAGTATAAGAAACAGATTTATTAGTGTGATATAATAATGATTAGTTCATTGTAAATAACTAATATATATTTTATTAAATCATTAACTTGGAGACATTGTAATAGATGCTACACAGAGCTATTTGGTTAATGTTGCATACAGAAATTTTAATGATGTAAGATTAATACTATTTTGCAGAGTGTTCAAAAGATCATGATTCTATTACAATGTTTCCATTCTTTATGATAATTTAACAGCTAAACTCTAACTTAGCAATATTGCTTTTATTGATAATGTGTTAATAGTATATTCATAATATATTCAATTTTATTTTAAAATACACTTACATCAAATATATGAATTAAATATATGTAATTGGTTGAAATAATATTACTTTTAAGACAAATTTATAAGGTAATATAGTTCCATAAGATAATTGAATCATCAATAATCAATCATATAAAGTGTCATGAGATATTTTGAATTTGTTATATGTGTCAATCTTTGTGTTTTATTGTATTGTTCTTTTTATGTTATTTCTATATATTTTTATTAACCGTTGTTATTTATGTAGATACCAAGAGCAGACCAATTGCCTACCAAAATTTGTCACAAATGTGCATACGAATTGAATCAATGCAGCTCTTTTGTACAAAAGTATATAAGGGCTAAAAAAAAGCAGAAACCAAATGTTCGCAAACATTGTGGTTTATGTTGTGAACCAGCAAAAAACGAATTCATCTTTGATCTTAGTAAAGAAAAGAAGTTGCAATATAACCCATTTCATAAAATACAAGAAATTTTTAATAAAGAGGTATGAAATACTTCATATATTATTAATTGCATTTAAAATTATTAGATGAGTAACATGATTTTTATATTTTTAAGCAAATTGGAAACATTCAGAAAAACAAATTCATATGTTTACCTTGTCGATATGTAATAGATGTATTGATAGATTTAAAGAATATATGTGAAGAAACTGCAATTAGATTGGAAGATACAGCCAATAAGAAAACAAATTTAAACAAAGTTGATCGATTAATTTTCCCAAAGGTAGTGTTATATAATGTTATATTGATTATATTATATAATCCTTACTAAATTTATTTTTTTGTTATAGATAAAAACAGTCGTTGTAAGTCGCAAAACTACCACTACTGATTCTGCTAGAATAAATTTACATACATTGCAGGAATCAAAGAGTGAGTTTGATGAAATGACTCGTACACGATCTAAAAATAACAAATTAAATGAAAAAACAAAATTACAAGTTTGTAATAAATGTCATAGTTCTATTAAAACTGACGATGCCATGTACAAGACTCAGAAAACTGGAAATATTGTATGTAAAAGTTGTTGGAAAAATGTGAACATTCATAAAACTGAAAAACAAGTACAACAAAATTCCACTGAAATCAAACTTTGTACAGTTTTTCTAAAAGATGTATTAAAAGATACTGATATAAAAGAGAAAAAACTCTATAGGATTGATGAGGATGATGAAGGTAATAAGACGTATGTTGTAACAGACAAAAATGTAGAAAATGAAAATAAATCTAATAAAACAATCAATAACATAGGAAATGATGTAGGAAAACAGAATCAAAAACGTTCTGTTAAAAGTTTAAAGACTGCAGATGAGGACACAAGTAATAAAGATGTACCTACCAAGAAATACAAGTCTGATGCCAAAGAAGTAAGTGAAACTAATTTAGAACAGTCGAATACAAACATTCAACAGCAACAGACAACAGCAACACAACATACAAAAATTACACAGAAGAGAGATACACGTGATACAGATTCTCGGGATACAGATTCTCGTGTTACAAGAAGACAAGGAAGAACTTTAACAAAATATAAACTAGCAACTGGTTCATCCTTATCCGACGCAGATGTCGACAATAAACATAATCGTAAGAGATTAAAAACTATTTTAAGTGGTATTCCTATAATGAAAAGCTTAGATGTAAATGATGAATCATCATCAAGTGAAGGTGTAACATTAAAGAGAAAGCGATCAAGATATACAAGTACTTCATCTATACTAGAAATATCTGATGACGATACAAATCAGAAGAAAGGCCTTGAAAAGAATGTACGAAGAAAAAAAACTAATATTAAGAAATTTGCAAAATCTTCTGCAGTTACAACTTCTCAAGAATTACAATCCTTAAATTCTGAAAACATATTTGAGACTCAAACATATGTATGTGATGAATGTGGTGCCAGTTATGAAAATAAACTTACAGAATTGACGCATAAACTGACTCACTATAAACAACCAGAATTAAAATTACAGAAATTAAATACTGAAATTTTGACAAAAAAAATATTAGGACTAAGCAAAGTAATGGATGATCAGTCAGAAGATTTGTCTGAAACAATAGCAATGACGGTAGAAGATGACGAGGAAGAATTGTTGGAAAATGAAATAGATTTGAACATAAATAATCATGCAGATACAAATTCTGACATAGAAAATAAAATTGATTCTTCCAAAAAGGAAGCAGTAGAAGATGTTGTTGATGTAAAACTTGTTATGAAAGAATTTGATGACGATCATAAAACTGAAGAAAAAACAGAAGATTTACAAAAAGAAACCAAGAAAGAAACAGAAGATTTACAAAAAGAAACCGAAAAAGACACAGAAGATTTACAAAAAGAAACCGAGAAAGACACAGAAGATTTACAAAAAGAAACCGAGAAAGAAACAGAAGATTTACAAAAAGAAACTGAGAAAGAAACGGAAGATTTACAAAAAGAAACTGAGAAAGAAACAGAAGATTTACAAAAAGAAACCGAGAAAGAAACAGAAGATTTACAAAAAGAAACCGAGAAAGATACAGAAGATTTACAAAAAGAAACCGAGAAAGAAACAGAAGATTTACAAAAACAACCCGAGAAAGAAACAGAAGATTTACAAAAAGAAAGCAAAGAAGAAACAGAACATTCACAAGAAGTAACAGAAAATTTACAAGAAACCGAGAAAGAAATAGAAAATTTGCAAGTAGAAGAGAAAGAAACAGGAGATTTACATGAAGTTTTAGAAAAAAATGAAGTTAAAGAAGACAAGAATAAAGAAAATGAAAAAGAAAATAATTTCAAAATTGGTGAACGCATTCATAGATCTGTAGACTGTCTGAATTCAGAACAAATAATAAAAATTTCGGATAATAGTGATTCTGAAAATAAACAAGAAGAACATAGAGAAAAAGATAAACAAATAATGGAAGATAAACACGAAAACAATGAAATCAAAATAGAAGAAAAACAAATTGAAATTGAAGTATCTGAAGAAAGAGAAACAGAAAAAGATGGAGAGAAACATATAAATGTAGAAGAAAATAAACAAGACGAAGTATTATGCAATGGACAACAGTCTCAAATAGTTAATCAGAAAAGTTCAAATAAAATTGATAAAGATTTTGCAAATGATGTTCCTGAGAAAATTGAACAAAGTAATACTGAACATGATAGAACGACAGACGAAACGACAGTAGGAGTCGATGATAAAGACGATATAACAATATCTACCGAACAAAAATCGCCTAAATTAACACAGAAAAGAAAATCTTTTGACGAAAATAAAATGCAAACAAAGACAAATGATTCTGATTTTAAAAAATCGGAAGTTTTGGAGGAAAATGTATTATCCAAAGAAGATAGTACAACTGATAAGCAACATGATGTGGAAATTGTGGAGTCAAATTCTTCAAAGGAAGAAGAGTCGACGAGTGATTCTATAACTGCAGCGGCGGAAATATTGCAGGAAGTACTTGATTTAGCAAGCGCAAGAGTTGAAAAACAACAAGAAGTTCTTACAGATATTTCTACCAATATTGATTCTATGGAAACTGAAACTTTGGAAAACATATCACGTGAAATACAAAACACTGTTGATATGTAACTTCTTAAAATGCAGACAATGTCAAAAGTGGAAGTGAAATAACTTATATTAGTATATCAATATATGTATATTATATTATATATATATATATATATATATTGATCACTTTTATATAAAATTAAATATAATTTTTATACAGTTTAAAAATATTTTTTTCTGTTTTTATTATTTAAAATATTTGCTGTATTATTAATTCATATTTACATAAAATGAAACAATTGTTTAATTACAGTTATTTCAAATTTAAGAGTTAAACTGCACAACTGCAATTTTGATATCAGTATTGACTCTTTATATAGTTTATTTTGACACAGGAATTACTTGAAAATATTTTTATTGAATTTTATATACATGCCTATAATTTTGTATTATTCATAACTCATTGTCATTATTTCTGGAAACATTTCTTGTTATAAATTAACAATTTAATTTCTCAAATATTTTTGGTTGTGTAAATGATTATTTCTCATTATGCATAAATGATTAATGTTATAAATTTTATTTTTTTCCCAGTGAAATAAATAAGAAATATTTTATATACAAATTTGAAATATGGATATTAATTTTTTATTACTATTGTAGTGTTTTTCAAAGACATTTTATCGATTGATATCTGTAAAGTATTTTTATAATTAATTTCTTCTATATCATTTAAAAATTTGTGTATTTTTAGATACATATTATATATAATGTGTATTAAATTGTCTTTAATAATACAAGTGAATAGTTTGAAATACCATATGAAATTATTTTAAATTAAATTTTATTATAATTATTTTAATATTAGTAAAAATTTTAATTATATTTTAATACTTACAAAAATTTCCAGAAACAAATGTATTATGTATTTTCAAGAAGTAAAAATTGAACTATCATGTGCAATGTAATCACAAGATTTCACCATTTTTATTATTTTTTACTTTTTGTTTGATAATACTTATTTCATTTAATTATTTAAATTGCTTTAATAAAATGATAGTTTCTAAAGTTATCTATCTTACGCATTCATAATTGCTAAAAATTTCACTGTAAAAAATGGTTTAATGATGCATTCGCCATATATCATTGCTTTTCTTTCAATTTCATTTTTATAATTGCTTTATAACTGCGTAATTATTTAAATATGTATTCTGAGCATATTGTTTAAAGTTATTTCATTATGATTACTGTGTGAAACACGAAATTTAGATGAAACTCTGAATGAAATTGAATGAGTATAATACGAATGAAACAAAAAAAGAGATGCTAATTGTAGTAACAAATTTTATTAGACGTAATTGTGACATACGGATTTTTGAAGTTGCGACGTTGCTTTTACAGCCCATAAAATTAAATTGTAAAAGAGAGCGATGATGAAATATCCGAGTTTTCATACTGAATTTCCAAGTCTGATTTTGTATCTGAAATATTAAATGTACAATATCATAATACAATAATTTTCAATAAAACGTTGATCTCAGATTCATTTGAGTTTGGGACGCTCTAAAATCTAGCATCAAGACAGTTTGATTCTTCACGAATAAAAAAAAGAAGATAAATTTATAAAATTAAAAGTTACAGATACATTTGTAAAATTAAAAATTAAGTCAGTGCGTTCTTCGCGGAGATTTTATGTACTATTTTAAGTAAATATACGTTAAATGTGTACAATTAAAAAAAAAAAAAAAATAGTGGCCATCGTAACACGATAGTCAGTATATTAATGTAATAAAAAATATATAGTATAATTAACAAGAAATTTAAAAAGAATCAATGAAGTATGTATATAACATAAATATACAATTATCAAAATTGAAAAAAAATTTCAACAATTTGTAAACATCGTGTTTAATTTCGTCACAGATTGATAAGTGTTTGCATCAGTATGTACGTCCCTTCTAATCTCAATTTTGATAATTGTATAAGAAATTTCTGATACACAGGTAAAAAGAAAATTAATTCAAATTGAATTTTAGTTACCGTGTATCTGCTCAGTCCAAAAGATCTCTCTGTAACTTTTCCATCGACAGAGTTTCACCGTTGCGTTTTCATCGTATTCACCACTTTGTAATAACAAATCGATATATTTCTCGATTCTCTCTTGACCTTAAAAGAGATACTATCATTATACGTACACGTAAATGCTGGAGAGATTAAAAATTTTTATCGAACTTGAAACTAGTAATAACTCGTAATTAAATATTCAATATTATGATACGTTTTACGTTATATAAATACTTACATAAGTTGTTAAAATATGTAATATAAAACAAATAGTAGCTGTATTTCTATATACTTGAGTAAAGATCTTAAGTAATCAAACATGTAGCAGCGTATGAATACTGTATACTGTATGTTTCCTTTTTCTCTTATCGAAATGAATAAGTAGACATACCAATTAGGTATTTAAGTTTATGTACTGTATTGACATATAATTTTTTAAAAAGTAGGACAACCTTTAGAAATTCCTGCAATGCATCTTGCTCGATCAGCTTCGTTAGTCAAGTTAAGTCTGCTGTATAAGTTTAGTGCCGTTTCCAAATGACTGGTCGATACATGTAACTTTCCCTGCACGAAACATTCTTTTCTTTTTCACTTGATTTAACATTTTCTGTGTTATATGAGTTATTTCAATTTATTAAACGACTTTTTACCACAGTCTTTTTTATTTTATTTCTTTACCTGACTTAAATAGTGCTCGCCCGTATAATAATGTGCATTGGCAAGTTTATCGAGGAGGCCGAAATTTTCCGCGGTTTCTCGACACATTCGCAAATGTTTCTCCGTGTACTCATTGTTATTTAATTGCTGTACGTAGGACAAGTATCGTTTACATCTTAAGAGAGACGACATTGCGTTTGGAAAAAGCAAAAGGAAGGATTACTTTATGCGCAAAAGCCAGTTCCATGTGTGCGTTACAAGTACCCTCGGCATCCGAGATTTTCTTGGCAAGAGCTAATAATTTCGAATAACTTTTCAACGCATTTTTAATGTCGTTCGCAGCGATGTAACATTTCCCGAGCTCGTGGAGAGCTTCGTTCAGATATTCAGTGTTCCCAACTGTTTTCAATTTTATTTTCCGTTAATTTTAATAACTTCAGTAACTTTTACACTTTGCTTTACACTCGCTATAAAACGAAATAGAGATTAATGTGTGGATTTACTATCGGTCGCTCTCGCTATAGCCTCGTTGCAGACTTTCAAAGCTGCATCGGGATTTTGGGGACGTTCCTTGCGAACGAAAATCAACAGAGCTTTGTACAGGAGGATGTTGCATTCTTTGAAAATGCAGTCCTGCTTTATTCCCAATTTCATCGACGCGTTCCATGCCTTATTTTCTGAATCTTCTCGCGCCTTGTTCAGATAATCTAGAGCCTCTGTGGGATTCTGCACTGTTTATACATATGATCGAAAGCATAATCTTTTGAGAGTTTGACAAGATCGAGATCTATTACTGACATTGGTAAAAAAGAAATCGACCGTATAAGTAACGTATAAACGTGATCGTTTCACCATCGTCATTGTCTATTAACTTCGCAGCCAAAAGGGCAGATTGGTAGAGACGTTCGGCTAGCCACCACCATTCCCACGTTTTCGATTGAAAGAACAGGGCCATGTCTAAAAGTGTCGTTGCTTGTGCAAGATGGTCACCTAAGTAAATCGTTTTAATCGATGAAATTGCACGTAGTATCTACGAAGAGATTTAGTGGAATCATACTCTTTCGTACCTTCACTCTTACTACTTTCGGATACGATCAATCCATCTTTCAGACATATTATAATGTCGCGTTGATCTTTCAAAGATGGCTTTTTCCACGACAACGATCTAAGCATTTTCTCTGTAATTTTCTCATCGAAATCTAACAGTTCTGTCAAGTAATCGAATGATTCCCGATATCCCTCCTCTTCAAGTTCGAGAAGGATCGCCTCGTGATACGGTATATGAAATCTGTTTTGGATCGTAGTTAATAATACATTTGTAAACACGTTCGTATTATTTCTATTTCTACGTTTCGAATATACGATAGTAAGAACCTTCTCACTTCCTTAGGACTTATGTACGGCAACGCGGCTTTTATGTCGTCAATAACCTTATTTATTTCTGTCCCTTGAGCCTGCGGCAAAGTTTTTAACTTCGTCGGTGGATTTACGGTATATTCGGTGAGTTTACTAGCCGAGCTATTTGACCATTCGGTGCAATTCTTCTCCTTCAAGAATTCAACGACATCGTGTCTATCCTCGCGCTCGAATTTCCCAGCCATTGCTTCGAGCGTTTGCTTTCAAAAAAGGAAAAAAAATGAAGAGAATACCGCCGAGAAAGCGAAACGAAGAAAAAGTAGAAAATACAATGATATTCTCGGGTTTCGCAACGCTACGGCTGCATAATTTATTGCATAAAGATAAATATCAACGTAAGTGGTAAAACACCGTCCATGCACGGTTGACAAAAATATACACACATTTATACACAACATAAAATCTGAAGGAAGTGTTTCTCGCGCACGCGCAATAAGTTTTCAACGAGTTGCGTTTTTGTACATACGATGAAATGGCATACCTACCGATTGCGCGAGAAACTTGCCGCAAATTTCGTAATTTTCGTTTCTAATGGAAATTCGTTTGTGTTAGCTCGTCGTATTAGTCGTCGTTTATGCGGTAGCGGCTACCGTTTTCCTCGGTTCGAGCTTCACCTTGAAACCGTCGGCTCTCTTCAAGATGATGTCCGCTTGTAGTCTGAAATCCGATTCTTTCACGTCAGATCTCACGCGGAAGTTTCTGAGGATTGTCGACAGGACGATTTTCAATTTCAGCATCGCGTATTTCCTTCCTACGCAGGATCGTGGCCCGGCAGAGAATGGCACGAACGCGTAGTAGTGACGGTTCGCGGTGTTCTCCGGCAAGAAGTTGTCAGGATTGAAGACGTCAGGGTTAGGGTAGATGTGCGGCTGTCGGTGCAACTTGAAGGTACCGATGACAACTGTGCAGCCAGCTGGAATGGTATAGTCTCCACTCGCTAAAATTTTTATCAATTTTGTTAATAATCGTCCTTGGCGAAAAAAAAAAAAAGAGAAATAAAAGGAAAAGATACGAAGGCAATACCAACCGCATTTCAGATCTGTTTTGATCTCACGAGCGATGATAGGTACAGGTGGGTACATTCGAAGAGTTTCCAAGAGGCAGCGCTCGAGGTACTTCATCTGCAAGGTGTCTTGGAAAGTAGCTGGTCTATCGCTGTCGCCGAAGATCTCGTCGAGTTCTTCAATGACTTTTTCTTGAATGTCAGGATGGCAACCCATCATTGCAAGGAAGAAGCTGGATCCAGCGGCAGTCGTATCGTGTCCCTTTAAAACGCGTCGTTTCACTGCACCTTTTCATCGGTACGACAAATTTATTCGGGAATCTTCTCTCAAAGATCTTACCTCGAACATAATGGTGTCTACTTGTTCTTTGACTTCTTTGTCAGAAAGGAGAACACCGTCCTGACCGGCTTCGATCAAGAGATCGAGGAAAGCTTGTCTCTTCTTTTCACCGACGTCGTCATCAACGTCCAAATCGTCCTTAAGGCCGACCGATTGACCAAACGAAACACCCTCCACGACGGTGGTATTGCCAACCTGAAATTTACGAGCATGTCACATCGATACGTCACTTTGCTTGTAAAAATTAAGCAATCGTATAATGTATACGTTTCAACTTCACCTTTTCGTTCTTTTGCGCGCTAGTGTCAATGACGTTACGTTTTCCACTCTTGTACTCCTCCTTCTTGCGCGCGATGACCTTCTTGGTCAATCCGTGAATGATCTCGAGCAGTTTTATCTGATTCTTTCCGTATTTCGTCAGGTTGAATAGCCAGTCAGGTCTGAGCCATACTTTGGTGTGACGGAGATGCAAAATGTCGCACATCCTGCGAGTAAATTATCAGCTGTAATATATGTGCGTAACACATGGTTGTTTATCTTTTGTAGAAATGCATCCGTTTTCCAGTGGTTACGCAACACCGGTTACAACCATGCCCACCGTACCAAACATGCACCTTTGGAATATCGGCGAACTTTCTCCGATGGAAGAAAACGTTTGCGTAAGAGGGGCGGAAAAAATGAATACGTACTTCATTACAGCCATGGCGTATTCGAATCCGCTGGACTGGGTACTCTTGGAAACACCCATGGCAGTTTCCAAGAGAATTTCGACGGTGAGTTCGGACATGTAATCGTGGCAGTCGAACTCTTTGTTGCCTTCTTTGCGCATTTTCTCGACGACAGCGCGGGCGTTTGCGTTGAACAGGTCGATGAAACTCTTCAATACGTTCAGGTGGAAGGTCGGGGCGATCAGTTTACGGTGATTACGCCATTTCTGACCTATATTCCAATCATTTTTCAACTCAGTCACAACGTCTGCTACGTTTATAACTCGTTACAAGCGGGGTCAGGCAAGTTTTCGGGGGAATATTTAATTAATGAGGGTAACAGCTCTGAAAAACAACCACGATCTCTTTGAAAAAAAGAGCGTAGCTCGAAGAAATAGTAACAGACAGTGACAGACAAAGAGAGATACTAGACAAATTCCCTTCCTGCTTGTATCCGTCTCGCGCAAACACATTCCAATACTTGTAAATTATATTCGAGCAATGATAAATAATTGTATCGTATCGGTGTTACGTGTATTTTCCACGGGTATGCAATTTAACTTGATAATTGATACGATCGATGGCATAACAGATATGAGATCAGATGTTTCTCAATTATCCTGTATATTGCAGTATATTACAAAAGCTAATTATATCGCTTTCTTTTCGTACTTTCGGTCGTTGATGACATAAAAGTTTCGCCTGCTTGGAGGAAGCGGTGAGGGGTGCGAAGAAAGTTTTATTTTACTGTACGAGGTAGTTACAGGCTGTTACGTGCACATGTGTCAAGCCCTGTTACGTGGGCGAATAAATGGTTGAAGGAGTTTCGTTATAGGAAGAAAAAGACTATCTGGACAACGAGAAAGTTACGTTTAAATAACTGCACTCAATCGTGAAACTGCATCTCGCTTATTTCACCGACTTACGAAGTCGCAGTTGTTGCTTTCGCTATCACTTGGAGAATATTTTTTTTCTCCACTTATAATATTTTCCCCTTGCTTTCCCCCATTGCTTTTTACTTAATTATCGCAATAGAAGATCATAATAATCGATTCATGAAATAAAAGTACGAATGAATTTTTCGTACTGATGAAAATTGTCAAAATTCGAGCTAAAGTGCAAGTAATACTAAAAATGTACTGTTACGAAGAAAGTCTTCATGAGCTCTGATTAAACAGTTTACTATACCAAAAAAAAAAAAAAGAAAAGGAACTTTACAACGAAAAACTTACCGGTGGAGATGAGAAGACCATCGCCAAGCCACGGTTGGAAGAATCTGTATTCGGAAGATTTGTCGATGTACACGTGACTGGACAGGATTATTTCAACGTCACGTGGATCAATCAAGAAAATAATTAATTTCGGACCGATCCATAACTTGACCACGTCCTTGTATTCCTCTGATTTTTTTATTACATTCTGGAAGATGGCTGTAATATGGAAACAAAATCGTTGTTTAATTTCCTGATTCCTCGCGGATCTATGGATCACTGTAACTCAGGTTACATAAGGATGAATTCGAAAGTTAATGCGAATCGCATCGACGCTATTATTCTGTACAAATCTGTATAAAATACTTTAATTTCGTTTGAACGTTTACTTACCGTCGGAACTTCCAAGGAATTCCAAGGCATTTCCGATTATAGGCAACGATGGCGGGCCAGGTATTTTTTCGGCAAGTTCGAGCATATGACGTCTAGAGAGTCGGAAATAAATAAAGTATAGAACGACCGCTGGGATGAAAAGTGATAAGAACACGGTAGTTGCCGAGAACCCGGAAGCCGAAGCGGCAGCCGTCGATGCGGCTACTATTTGCGGTCCAGCTGTAGACATGATTTATACCATCTGAAATGGGATTGGATTTGTAATTGTGTCCCTTCGATTCTTTTGTTCACTGAATAAATCGTGGTTGAAATGATTCAAGAAACGAATCACGTTGACATATCGAACATGATCACTCGAGTTATCACGGCATTTTCAAGCTCAAAGATGAAAAATGTTGAATATCGGGTAATACACTTGTGTCTTCATGATGTATGAGGGAAAGAAAATATTTCGCCACCCACCTAACGCTTGTACTTATGCGATGAGTTCTTGTCGATGAACCATCACCGAACTGGTTTTCCAACTTCGTGCGATCTCTTTTATAACCGGGCCTTTCTACGGGTCACCCCTACTTGGGTAGAGATTCGCAACGTCAATTAGTAGCCATGTGCCGTATATCTATTGGAATTAATATTTAGATCCATTTGTTTTTTCTTTTCGACTACTAATGTTCACGTTAATTTCAATCGATCATGATACTATTCGATGATCGTGCAATTTTTTAATTGAAATATTTTAAATTTACCTCGAAAGTTCTCGCTGCTTCATGCTGAACATTCCCAAAAGAATAACTCTTCTGGGGCAAACAATAATTTCGATGTAATCGAATATTTTTATTTAAAATAACTTCCACAATATTCGATATACTTCTTTTGACAAGAGTGTACAGCAATTACAAGGAAAAGAAATATCCTTGTCTTTTAAAGTATTTTTTTTTCTTTTTAAATCATCGGGAAAGAATAAACAGAAAAAGTGAAAATCAATCGAAAATAAATCAGAGGAACATGTAAGATGAGACAGAACATTTATATCCAATTAATCTTATTGTTCGTTTGTAATTCATTATTATATATTTACTACAGTTTCCCATTTTTACATTAGATTTGTAAAGTACGCATGTTGAATAAAACAAAATGAATTAATCGTCATTTTGAACAATACAAATCTTTACATTACAAAAGATTAATTATTGCACCATTAACTGAACATAATTTAATTTTAGTTCTAAATCCTACAATTATTTTTCAAAGAAAAGCAAATGACAGACTTTATAAAAAATTATATCATTTTAAATAATAATTGGTATTATCATTATTATTATTATTTTATGCGTAAAAGGAAAGTTGTAGGAGGGAGAAATTTCTCTTCACTGTATTTATTTTCGTTAGAAACATAGTAGGCATAATTTCTTACCTGTACATTTTTTTTTTTTTTTTTTTACATCGATGATAACATTCCCATAATCAAATTGAATAACGAAAGAAAAGAATACGTCAAGTCATCAAAGACGTAGAGAATATTTCCGCCTTGACCTACTCCCCTATCACTGTCAGCAGTTTCATGATTTACAAACAATGCTTTTTCCTTTCTCTTCGTTTGATTGCGCAGAAATTGAATTCATTTTTATAATTTGTGTTATATAGTATTGCCACACTTGAAGAAACTTTGCCACAAAGTATCGATTAATTTATTTGAGAGTTAATTATTAAATATAAACAAACGCACCCTCTTGGCACTTTGTTACGATGTCTTAAAAAGTCTTAAAAGTATATTATTAATAAAAATAAAGGAAAACTTTTTTTTCTTTTTTTTAGAAGAATTTCTTTCATAAAATCTGAATGAATTTTGATATCAGCTATTGATTTATCAATTTACCAATTTATCAGTCAATTAAAAAATGGTAATTTCCTCTGAAGATTTACATGAAAATTTTATAATATTATATTTTGAGAATACTTTATCTTATATATGTTGGAAGTAGTTTATCTGGAAAAGTTTATTAAAAGTTCTAAATTTACTGATTTTGTCTCATCGTATTTTTAGAAAGATTTTATATTAAAAATTGGATTTAAAGAAAATTATGAACTATCTATAATTCTCAATTTCAATGGGAAAATCTTGTTTAATCAGCTTACAATCGACGGATATCCGGGTCAATGCGAAATGACACGACTTTCTGATTCAAATCCATACGACAATAACTGGTTCAATGCATATGTATATTGTTAGAACGAGGTTATACGATTTAAAAATTATATTGGAAGTTAATTATGCTAAATGTTACATGTCAAATATAACATTAATTATTGTTAATTAATTTACGTTAAACAAGTATGTTATTTATTATAATTTATTCGTTTCATGGAGAAGATACAGGTACGTATACTAAAAAAATATTATATGATAACGTAATGATATTCTTTTCTCACAAGATTTTACACATAAAAACATAATTATCACAAAAAAACTATCGAGAGAATATGACAATGATAAAAATGAGACAATAATCAATGAAATTGATATTATTTAAACATGCATTAATGTTACAAATAAGTTTGACTAAGTTCTTTTTAGTACTAAAGATTTTTATTGCTGTTATTCATGCAAAATATAACAAAGATGGAGAAACACATTTGTGTTCAGGGGATCTACCCCCAATAACCTTCATCTCCACATAGATCATCCTTCTGAGTAATTTTCACAAGATTTCAACTGTCGTTGTTTGTTAAAAAGTTATTAACAAAATAACTTTTACAAGTAAAATATACCTTTTTGATACTGGATACATATTTAAAAAAAATCAGTTCATGGTGTATACATGTTATATTCAATATTTCTACACTTACCGCTATGTTTTGGTCTTTTCTATCGAGGTGTTTGATATTTGGTGTTTTAAACAATTGTTCGAACTATTCAGAAGTATTTTTAAAATACTTAATTTCTCATTTTATTCATTTTATTCAACGTATGTATGTACTTTATGTTATATAGGAAGTTTATTCGAACGTACGGTTGCTATCTATAATAGCACGCTCGTTATTTCTATTTTTATTTATAGTATTTTTAGTTTTAGTTTTTTGTAGTTGTATTTATAGTAGTATATGCTCGCATTTTATTTAACGTACGTATGTACTTTATGTCATATAGGAAGTTTATTCGAACATACGATCGTTATCTATAGTAGTATGCTCGTTGTAGCTCCACCAGATGGCAGCACTTCGTTAAAAATACCAATTGTTTTTACGATAATACTTAAATTTGTGATTGAAGTTTCCTTTTTAAGATTGCATTGGCGAGAAAAATATCGTGCAGTGTCTCGTAAGTAGTATCATGTTTTTCTGTGTTATAAATTCCATTGAACGAAATTATCGTTGAAAGTACAACATATTAGAAAGTGGATACGTTAGGATTAAGACATCAATCGCTTATATGTTGAAAATGTTTTTCGCTGAATGAAATCCCGTGTTAAGATATACTTCCTAAAAGTCAGAATAGAATTTAACGGCAATGAATTGTCCCAACCGAAACGAGTGTCGCAACAATTTGTTGAGGTTATGTTTCCGTTGAATCGAAGATTTGCTGATATCTGATAAAGAAACGCACGGAGTAAACGTGCAAGTCTGTACATGTCATTCAAATAACGCGCCTGTCGCATTTAAATACAACCATAGACAATTCTCCTTTTTCTTTTTTCCTATTTGGATCAACGAAACATCGTAAGTACGTTGGTTAATTATCTCTTTGTACTTGTTTCATCTCGCGGGTAAAGTTTGTTACATAATAACGTCATGTTCTTAATTGAACGATAAATCATTGTACAATCACGGGTTAAACTTTATCCCCTCTTTTCAGCGTACGTTATACGTCATTCGCGCAAGTTCTCCTCCAGTTCCGCCATACGAATGTAATTCGTGTTCAGCGCATCAATACGTGGATTACGTCCAAAAGCTGGACAAAGTTCGCTTTAGTCATGAATACTGCGTAAAAAGAAAAAAAAAAAGAAAAACGTTTGCACTACACCAGTTTCATTAAATTTTAATAAACACGTACTTACAAAATACGTTTAAAAACATACGAAAAAGAGCTTGAACATCCATCCATTCATTTCTACGTGAAATCCTTCAGGGATTTCGCAGTGCACTCGCGCTGGTAGCACGCTTTTTCTTCCCCGTCGCGGCAGCCGGTTTCGTTTTCTTCAGCTGCTTCTTCTTGTACTTTTTCTTCGTGATTCTCTGTTTGCGGGAATCGGTCGACTCATTGTCTGACGAAAAACTGTCGCATAAAGGAACGATCAGGGGTTGCAAATGTATGCGAGAGCGCGGTTGCAAGCGGATTTGAGATTTCGCGATGCTCGACGTTTTCCCACCGTTGGAAACGGCACGAGCGGCGCAACCTTTTTGATGCTTCCGGGACTCGATTTTCTGCTGCCGCGTTTGTACTTTGGAAGGCACCTCAAGCGTGACCAATTTCAAAGTGTCAGCGTTGATCGTTAAAAAGGAGGTTTTGCGATGGCGTACCTCATCTACCTTAGAATTTAGATTGACTATCTTCTGCCATTTGAAAGGAGATTTCTTTTTCCTCGGCTTCCGCTCGGTATCCTGAGGTTCTCCGCCTAAATTGCTCTCCCTCGAACGTGTCGTATCTTTACGTTTATATTTATTTTCTGCTTCCTTCGTATCGCTCTCCGTATCGATATATTTGAGAAACTGTAACTTCTTGGTGCTCCTGAAATAGAAATAACTCGAAATATTCGCGAGTAGTATGAGAAAACTTTACGTACTTCAGTAATATTTTATTATTCATTTTGTCCTGGGCTAATGCCATATTGGATATTCCCCAGCTTAATGGTCCCTTTGCAATTGGATGCTCGATACTTTTATCGATAGTTTCCGCGGCATCAAGTGGAACTCCCATCCATATTTGTTGTCGCAATGAACTCAGCTTAATTTGTATGTCTTGGCCTTTTAACGGGACAGGTGAACGATGTCTTAAACTCCTGTGTCAAAATCAAGATTTAAAGAAAAACAGTCCCTCCTTGCTTTAAGTCCATTTTCATCGAAACACTTTGTTTTAACATTTTTTTTTTTTTTTTTTTTACCTAACCAAGCGAAGACAATGGGATCGTCTATTCGCCCTCGATTCTTCCTTATCGACTCTGAAACTCTCACTTAAAGACATACTATGAACTCTCGCTATTTCCGGCAAAATCAGTCCGTCGCTAGTGACTTCCTCTGTTTCTCTATTCGTAAATCGAATCACTTCTTCCTTGCAATTTTCGCGAATTCTTTCTGAGAAGCCTGAACAATAATTTTTAACCTGTACCTCGCAGTTTTATTTTTTAATGGCATATCAATGTGGGTGCGCTCTCACGTTCTGGCCCCGTCAGTCCTTCGTCCGCTGAATCAATGTAGTCGCACAAATCGCTGCCCGGATCCAGAGTTGGCAAGTCCATCACTGCTCTTCTAGTCTAAATATAATCAATCCGGCTGATCAGTAAGTAATTCGTTTCAAATAAGCGTGGAAGGATAATGTCAAAGATATTTCGAATTTTACCAGCATCCTTTTGCGCCGAAGGTAGCCCCTGTTGGCGGCGATTCCCTTTTTGCTTCTTCTTCTCGCTAATTCTAAACTTCGAGTGGCGACAAATGTTGGCGTAGGTGGTGGCGCGCATAAATATCGCGGGGAAACAGGCGGCTCCTTCAGTGTATAGTTCCATGTGCCTTCTAGAAATTCTATTTCTTCCTTCTCCGACATTGAACTATCCGACGTATCCCCTTCGTCACTAGCGGGGATATTACACGCAGTCAATTAAAAAAAAAAGAATCGAATCATGCTTCAGTTAATCCTTCGACGTTGAAAAATACCTGGAATAATCGGTTAAGTCGATGTTCGTCGGTTCTTCGGCATTGGAACCACCCTTCATTAGCCTAGTAATTATTTTGCTCCGAAGCTTCTCCTTCCAGTGCGTCATTTATCGTAATTCGATCAAATGAAAATGAACAAAGCAACAGGAAATGTTAAGAGGATGTTCCGTTAAGACGTCGAGTAAGTATCGTGGTCTGTACCTTCACAGGGTCTGGATCAAAGAAATCCAACAGAGTTTCACAGAACACTTTCCCAATTTGCTCGTAATCTTGAGTAGAAAAATGGGTGCCTGATCTGGACCCTATTTTCGTCCCTCCCATCGACGCCTCCATCGTGTAACTATTTTGCACGCCCATGGACCACACTACAACCCTTCCCGTACCTTCTTTACCCTTTTCCACGTGAAATTTGCAGTTTTCAAAAGAGAACTAAAAATTGACTACTTCTTATACCTATTTGGGTTTAATTAAAGAAGAAAAAGAGAGAGAGAGAGAGAGAGAAGAAGAAAATAAACGAAAGAAAAGCAATGTATGATCTGTATCGAATCGTTTACTTTGTCAGCTGCGTTCTTGTGTAGCATCAGAGGGAACACTTGTTCGGAGAGTTTTGTCTGCGACGCGGTTCTTTTGCTTTCGCAGCCATAAACGAATATATTGTGCTTCCTAGAGTGAGCGTGTAGATCACAATAAATGGCCACACCGCATTCTTCCAGTAATCGTCGAATCATTAACTTCGTATGCCAGACCGAGGGGTAGCTTTCTCTCATCACAGTCCTGTATTGTCTGTTCAGATCCTTTCCGGAGAGCGAGCAACGATTGTTGCCAACAATAACGCCATCCGGGTTTAGCATAGGGACTAGTTTGAATACGAATCTTTCTCGCAGTACCTGTGTTGTCGAACGTTTCGTGAAAAAGCGAAGAAAAAGTCAAAAAAAAAAAAAAAGAAAAAAAGAAAAAACGAAAGAGACGAAATAAAAATTAAGATCATTTTAAATATTGACACGTACCCTGGCTTGACTCGATTCCCCGGTTAGAAAATCAATAATCCCCTTCATCGTCCAGCTAGATGGAGTTTCGCCGGGATGAACTCGCGCCGTGATAACGATGCCTTTTTTCCTTCGTACTTCGTCGTCGTATGTAGGCGCAGTGATAGTTAGGTAATAAACTCTGTTCCCAGCCAACGTACGACACAGCAGTCGTAATTTAGCATATCTAGATTTTATAGGATCCGCGACTAATTTGGCAAGATACTCCTAAAAGGTATTTCTAGATTCGTTATTTCTTATCGATATTTTTTGTTATATGTCTGATTTAAATCAGTCCCGCTATGTTCCTGATAGTTGACTTAAGCTTCAAGAAATTTGTTGTTCACAGACTATCAATGAAAAAAAAAAAAAGAACAAGGATGGTGCTTGTACTATTATTATTATTATTATTATTATTACCTGTAAATCGGTATATGTATATGGATAACAATGTGCTAAATAGACAGTGTCTCTGTCATGAGGGAAAGAGACGTTGAACGTTAATGTGTGCTTTTCTTTCTCTTCGTCACTTCTGGGAAGAAAGATAAATATAATAAAAATTATGAGTGTATTAGAGGTATGATGTAACGTACGATGAATCGTTCCTGTAATAAGCGATATTTTCACCGCATCTTCTCCAACCAACGGCTCGCGTCTTGGCGTCTTCGATCGAGTACAAAAGTGGTCGAAGACCTTCGTTGTACAGACTTTCCTCTTTGCAAAGGTTTACGATAGACAATCTAAAATTATTTTCAATCTTTTCACATAATAAATATTTGTAATAAATATACTAAAGATATTTGTATACTATCAAAAATTTGAAAATTTTATGAAAATATACAAAATACAAAGACCTCATTATAAAATTTGGAGGGCAGAGCAAATTTTTATCTGGTTCTCATTACTTTAAAGATTAGATTTGTACAATAGTTTGCATTTAAGTTTAAAAAAAGGTATGGATTAATTATAATTTCTAAAATGAGATAGATTAGTGTAATTCTTATATTCTATCAGAAATAGTTACATAAAGTCTAATAATAAATAATAAGAACATAATAGAAAAATCACAGTAATCCAATGATACACAGTAATCCTACAAAAGTCAATTCATTTGAGTAAGAGTTAAATACCAAAGTTGAATCATCACCTGTAATTTGTCCTGCTCCTTGTATTTGATATCCTGAAATAATACCACTGGGTATGCCTTTGAGTATAAAGATCCTTTCTAAGGTACAGTTGATAATACGTGTCAGTGATCTTTACGACTTTGCAGAGGTTCCCCGACTCGAAACGGGATTCAAAGTGTAAATCGCTGTTAGTGTCCATCAGGTCGGACACTCTGCTCACTAACAACACGTTACTATTGGCCTCGACGTTCTTTGATTCATTTCCATTTGAATCGGCTGGAAATTGCGCGACAGTGCTACCGCCCACGCAGGATCTACTAAACTGTTGATCGTGCAATAAATAAATAAAATCTCCCTTCGAATTATGATCGAAACGAATATACGTATTACAGACTCACGTAACTGGTGACGCTGGTTGGATGGTATCGAAACATCACAGTTCCAAACTCGTCTCCTAATGGCTTTGGTCTTGGTTCCTTTCCGGTTGGCACGTAGAACGGTTCTGGAACGGACGGGGCGTACTCTATGTGCCTGACTCTTTCCGGAAGTACCTGAAACATTGTTGGAAACATTTTACTTTCCTTCTCATACGTAGAGTGTTTCAGAGTGTCGATGGTGTATACTTGGCACTCCGTGGGCCATCTAGCAGTCTCCTGGATGATACCATCTATCGTACAGTGAGTGTCCAATATGCTTCGAAGAGTTTCTTGCGACTGATCGTCCCTGGTGCCAAAAGGCATAGAGAGCAGCGACAACTCCGTTTCCCTCCGCGACAGATCGCATCGTCCCAGCTGCAGCAATTGTAACTCCTGGAGTTTATTCAAGTTTGCCAGCGCTCCGCCTGTGTCGACAACAAACAAACGTTTTCACACGCTGCTTGCTCCATAGCAGACGCACTGCTGCCACTTTGATTTACCAGGAATCGGCTGAACTGGGAAAAGCATGGCTTGAAGCTCCTTCACCTTGCTATCGGTTAAACGATCCTTCATTTTTCGTTATCTGCCATCGACCTCGTCATCTTCGTCTGATCTGTCGACCTCTTCATTGTTCAACGTTGCCGCCTCTTTTCTCTCAGTACTCTCAGACTCAGTTTGCCTCGAAGCGCAGTCAACGATCCACAGAATTCTTTCATCCGACAAACACTTCGTTATCGCGCTCATCTTCTTCGAGCGTTTCAATCCTTCAGCCCCTGTTATTGAAAGAAAGTGACACTTTCCTCGTTGTCTGTCGAATGAAACTCCCGACCATTCCTCAAGCTTGTCTTTGAATGCATTTTTTTTTTTTTAACTCATCGAAGCTCGCTCGACAGCGGCGATTTTAAATGACGCCTCGAGCAAGCGACGTGTTCCACGAGCGAATCTACCGCGTGAACTGCGAGTAGGAACTTTGCCCCTCTTCAGGGAAGAGGAACTTCGTAAAACCTGGCTCGTCGATTGCCTGACAACGGCGGAAACGGGGGCGGAGCTAGTAGCCCGATGATTGTTCGAAGCCCTTTCTCGTTTCCTCGAGGTTCGTCGCTCTGCTCCGACGGAACATCCGTATCGAATCGATCGCGAACCGCTGTGTTTCTTTATCGATTTTTTTCGCACGCGCCTCAGCGTTCCCTTCGCGATCGAAATCTAGCTTCTAATATTTTTCTGATGTTTCAACTTCTCACATCTGGTCTGGCTTTTACATTTCACTAAGAAGTTTTTTTCTTTCTTAGACAAGGAAAACGCAATTTATGATAAACGCGATTCTTTCATCTTATTCGTTGAATACTTTAATAGATTTGACGTTTCTTTCCGTCTTCTATGTAATATTAACGAACTTGCAAAACAAAATGAAACATATCATTGCTTGTCTATTTGAAAACTTCTTAAATTTGAATATTGAATCCTTATAGTTGAATATCCGGACATCCGGATGGATTCTCGTCATATTCTGAAGTTTGGATCAAAGTGTGGATCTTCGAAATATATCCGCATTCCATCACAGATTGATCGCGACAAGGCAATTTGCCAAGAAAGTTGTGTTAATTTCGAGGAATTCGCCAGGCAGCGTCTCCGGAGTTTTCTCAGACATTCTTCCGCTTAACGTCGCACGGAACAGCCAAGCAATTTGCATCTCCTCCCTCTCCTTGCACGCTTCTGAAAATTATTGATCAATCAACGTTTGTCGGACTGGAGGATGGATGTGCTGCTATTTTGTCGGCAAACATTCTTCCCCCCTCGATCAATGAGCTTTCAATTGATAAGTCGGAATCCACCAGATATTGCTACCTGTTTACTAGCTATTGTTCTGTATGTATCAAATATGTATCTTACAATTTTCTAGCAACTTATCACAAGTAACGTTTGTCTCCATTTTTCTTACAGATAGTCTCTGTTAGTGTTTTTAGTTTCGTTCGAGACGAAGACTCGAAGAGAGGAAAAATTCTTCAAAGATGGGTCGTACAGTGACGGTAGCTGTTTGCTCGTTGAATCAGTGGGCATTGGACTTCGAGGGAAATTCCAGAAGAATCTTGCAGAGTATTCAGGAAGCTAAAGATGCTGGCGCTACTTACAGAAGCGGTCCAGAGCTAGAAATTAGGTAAAATTTTCTTTTCAAAGGCTGACTTTTTATGCATCATGTGAACTACTTAAAGCGAGAACGCACAAAATACATGCGACATGCAAATATATCTAAAATACCAACATCCTTTTTTTTTTCAGGTGCGACTACTTTGCACATTTGAATATGAATTGCATAAAAATTTGTAGTCTTGTTACATTAAAATACTAATAATACTTGTTATTATATTATTATACTAAAATAGTAATGTTACGAAAAATCTCCTTTTCTTTGAATAATTAATACTAAATACTAACATTATAAAACACTAATATACTAAATATTATAAAATACTAATATCACTAAAAATCTCCTTTTCTTTGAATGATTAATACTAAATACTAATATTATAAAACACTAATATACTAAATATTATAAAATACTAATATTACTAAAAATCTCCTTTTCTTTGAATAATTGAAACAATTCGGAGCTTATTGTTGAAAGTAAAAAATTGAAATTAAAAATTATTATTTCCTTCGAAACAGCGGTTACAGCTGCGAAGACCATTTCTACGAGTCAGATACGTTGCTTCACAGTTGGGAAGTAATCGCAACGATTCTCAAGTCACCTGTGACCGAGGATATGTTGATAGACGTTGGTATGCCTGTCATGCACAAAAATGTGACGTACAATTGCCGTGTAGCCTTTCTGAATCGACGAATTCTGCTTATCAGACCCAAGATGCAGATGTGCGAGGATGGCAATTATAGAGAATCCAGATGGTTCTCGCCGTGGACCAAGGTTATTCTTCCAGATTGCACGCGCGATGCATGAGAAATCAGAATGGTTGCCGACCTTCTGGTTCTAGATTTGCCGTCTGGCTACAAATGTTAATTGTTTATGCAGGAACGTACAGTGGAGGACTACTTTCTGCCTAGAATGATATCTCAGATCACCAACCAGACGGTGGTGCCGTTTGGCGATGCTGTTATATCGACCAGAGACACGTGTGTGGGTTTCGAAATTTGCGAAGAACTCTGGAACCCGATGAGCAATCATATTCCAATGTGCCTGGATGGCGTTGAAATCATTGCAAATGGTACGATACATAGATGATATAAATAATGTTTATTTGCAACGGTGTTGTGTAAAAGCTTTCGGCCAGCCAGATTTTATATTTTATATCTTAAACATAATATTTTAATTATGTAAAATTCTTAGATTTCAATGGTGTGAAATTAAAGAATTTTTAATAGTTAATATTATGTAGTAGAATTCATTTGTTATACTTTTCTTTTATGTGTTTATATACATATGCGTGTACCTCTATTAAAATATAAAGTGAAAACTTATATCTTTTCACGTACCACTGTATATTTATTTGTTATTTTTTTCTTGAAGGTAGTGGTTCATACTTCGAACTACGGAAAGCGTACGTCACCGTAGACTTGGTCAAGTCGGCTACATTCAAATCGGGTGGTTGTTACATGTTCAGTAACTTAAGGGGCTGTGATGGCTCTAGACTGTACTTTAACGGAGGATCCTCTATTACCTTGAATGGTCAAATCTTAAATCGTGGTAAGCAGTTTGCACTGGATGAAGTAGAGGTCATTGTAGCAACCTTTGATCTGGAGGATATAAGGTTCGTAGTGTTCGTTCAAGTTGAATTGAATTGAATTCAATCTGATCGTCTTGTTCTTCCACAGGAGTTATAGAAATAATATTAGATCAAGATCTCATGTAGCTGCCAGACAACCAAGCTATCCGCGCGTGAAGGTGGATTTTGCTCTGACTTCTGATAATTTGATTTCAACTCCTCCAGACCGACCGATCGATGTGGATCTAGGTCCTTATGAAAACGAAAATACGACAGGAAAACTTGTATATCACACACCGGACGAAGAAATTTCAATGGCCCCTGCTTGTTGGCTGTGGGATTACTTGAGGTTTATTGTTTTATTCTAAGTTGATTGTTAGCTTGATTTAATTGTTTTAACTTTGCGTTGTCGTTTCTGCAAAAGGCGTTCTTGCCAAGGTGGATTCTTTTTGCCTTTGAGCGGTGGTGTTGATTCTGCGTCGTCGGCATGTATCGTTTATTCCATGTGCGATATGATCGTGAATTCGGTTAACAAAGGAGGTACGTGTTATTATTTTTATGACGATTAGAAGATGTATTTAATAAGTGTTCCCAATTAGATACACAGGTGTTGTCTGACATCAGAAAAATAGTCGGAGATTGCGAATATGTACCAACTGATCCAAAACAGTTGTGCAATACTCTCCTTGTCACGTGCTACATGGGTACTGAAAATTCATCCTCCGAAACAAAGGCACGAGCAGCTGAACTCGCTAGCCAGATTGGCTCTTATCATCATAGTATAGTAATTGATGTTGCTGTGTCTGCTATTCTAACGATTTTCCAACAAGTCACTAAATTGACACCGAGATTTAAAGTGCAAGGAGGATCTCCTAGAGAAAATTTAGCTCTGCAAAATATACAAGTTGGTATATTCTTATACGTAGGAAATGAATAAGTTTTTAATTATTTAAGTTTTATTATTTTTTAAGGCCCGGCTAAGAATGGTGATAGCTTATCTATTCGCACAATTAATGCTGTGGGTCAGAGGACGGCCGGGTGGTCTTTTGGTACTAGGAAGCAGTAATGTGGACGAAGCGCTTCGAGGATACTTCACGAAATATGATTGCAGCAGTGCCGACATCAATCCTATCGGTGGGATCGCAAAGAACGATTTAAAATTATTCCTTTCTTACTTTAGGTCAATATTTAAACTGGTATCTTTTTGAGATGTGTTCTTCAACAGATGTACGAACGATTGCTAGATCTGTTTTAGGAAGAAACATGGAATAACAGCTTTAGATAAAATCTTGGATGCTCCTCCTACTGCAGAATTGGAACCTCTTCAAGGAGGACAGCTCGCTCAACTTGATGAAGTGGATATGGGTATGACGTATAGGGAGCTTGGTACTTTCGGACGTTTAAGAAAGCAGGATTGTGCTGGTCCGTTCACTATGTTCTGCAGACTCGTCCACATGTGGGATAAATGTAGCTCAAAAGAAGTAAATATAGTTGTAATTAGCTTCAATCTTCGTTGTTGTAGATATCTTTAAATTTGAATTCGTTTATAGGTGGCGGATAAGGTGAAACACTTTTATAGATGTTACGCGATAAATCGACATAAAATGACTATCTTAACACCATCTTGTCACGCGGAGACTTACAGTCCCGACGACAACAGATTCGATCATCGACCTTTCTTGTATAATCATACGTGGAAATGGCAATTTAATGCAATCGACGAACAGGTTGGTAATGTCGGAACGTGAAGTATCTAGTTAGAAACAAAATTTAAGGTTATTGTTGAGGAGAAACGATTAATCGTAGGTGAAACGTCTTCTCAACGAGGAGAAATCACCGAGAGGTCGAAAGGATGTGCCGAAGGTACCTGCGAAGCCCAGATACATGCCGTTCTGCTCCGTAATCAGTAGTGAGTAAAAAAAAAAAAAAAAAAACCAGTGTACGTTATCACTGATGAAGCTCGAGGAGGAGACAATAGCGTCATGAAATCGACTTTAAGAGATCGATTTCTTTGCGCGTTTATCGAGCTAAACAGCGGTGACCGACGAATAAACACCGATCCCGCAGAGTCGAAGTCGAGCGGGCCGCCGACAAACGACCATCCAATTTTGACCCACCGTGTGCACACTCGTATGTTGCATCCCTCGAGGAATCATCACACACCGGCATCATTCTCTGTTGCAGATAAAACACATCCTGGAGTAGTAGTTTAACCGTAGCAGTAGCTCTCTCTGTCTCTTATCATTTTGATATTGCAGCCTTGCGAGCGCATCGGAACGCAAGTTTGCTAGATGAACATCTGTGCGACCGACGAGTTCCTTATATCATCACTGCTGTTTCTTCCGTTAGAGATCCCTCTATGAAGAAGCATTGGCTACACTTTGCTGTAAGGAAACTGGTGACTGGAAGAATCGCATGACTCATAGATTGTATTATATTAATGCAACTAATGAGCAACTGTACAAGTATCAAAAATATGCAATTCCATATATATATATATATATATATATGTATACATATACACGTATATTTATGTAAATGATGTACTTTATTCTTAGTACCTAATATCATCCCCTTCGGTCATTTTATATATCTGTGTGCTTGTATGGAAAAATGTATGTCATCAGTTTTTACTTTTGTGACGTTATCATCTAAATTTATATTTTTCTTATAACACTAGTTTATTAGCAATATCTCCCAATGTTTTCTTCTGACAATATAAATCTATATTTTTCATATATTTTCTTCCTTGTAAATATATATATATATATATATATATATATAATATATATTCAATATTCAATTAATTAAATATCTCTCAATTTTTAAAATTGCGATATGTGACATTTTCCCTTGTAGCCACAGATATCAAAAGTATAGACACTGGAGTAAATTAATGCGCGTACGTATAATATTAATTTTATTATATTTCAATCTTTATATACAGATAGCGCATATCCGCATGTCATTACGATTAGCATCAATGAATGACGAACGGATTGAGAGCCAAGATCGATATTTTGCTTGTCAATTGCTTGACATTTTCAAATCCGTGAAAATGCGATATACACAGTACATTGAACAGTCGTGCGAAAAACATATTAATAATGATAATAATTTGTATTAATAATGATAATAGAAATATCTATGTACTATTGTTGCGGACAATACTGGATGTAAATTAAATAATCATAATAGAAATAACAATACTACTAATAATATAATAATAATAATAATATAATAATAATAATAATAATAATAATAATAATAATAATAAAATATTAGCAATGAAACAATATTCGTAAAAACACCGACATAGTGACAATTGAGAAGTGAGAGTTACACGACACACGTATATATTTCAGTATATTTCTGTATACATATATAAATGTAAAAAGTGCTGACACACGTATATACATACTTTTCCACGGCACTTTATATATATATATATACACGTGTAAATCTTACTTCACATATCGGTGCGTATCCCAGGAAGAAACCAAAGTGCGGAAAGCGAAATCTTGTACACGAAGGAATGAGTAAAATCATGTTTTACTATATCACAGATTTCCCAAAGTGCATACGAATAAGCATCTATTAATTAAAAAAAAAAAAAAAGAAATTAACAATTCCTTTTTGTATCCGTTCTCTCCGAAATAATGTATCGTTATCTCGGCGTAACGAAAATCTGAGAAATATTTCTGCGTAATTTCTCACCCTCTGAGTCGGAAAGCAACGTAACTTGCCATAAATCGCTGAAAGGAGGAAAAACAAAAAAAAAAAAAATGGTCGTTCGAAGAAATATCACATTAATCCCCATCTCTCGCCACGAAGAGAAGAAATGATCGTCATTCCTGAAACGTTCGATCCGAGTCTTCGGGTGTTAATTTTCTCATTTTGTAATTTAGGTTATCATTACACAGAAATAATAGTCTCGCAGTGAATCCGATCGTTATCGGCCCTCGATACCGTCGTGCATCATTGATTAAAGGGAGCCATCTGCAGGTACTATTCGCGCGACGATTCGTACTACGGGATGCGTTCGATGGCGTTCCAAGTCAAGCAGCGAAAAAAATCGAGTCAACCCTCCTCGTTCTTCCCTCTTCCTCATCTTCTCGCCTTCTTCCTTTCTTCTTCGTTTATCCTCTTGCACGATGCCATCGCGATTGCTCCTCAGAAACTGGAAGTTCGACCCAGATGCAGCAACGTCGTGGCACGTTGAAGAGGTGCTTCGAGGCTTTTCGAGGCTGACTTTACGCAGCTGTCCGTATTCCGTGAGTCCCGTTGCAACAAGCCACCCTGAACAGTCACAATTTCGTGTCTTTCTTCTGCTATTCTTTTTTGTTCGAATATCAGATTTCTTTTTTCCTTGTCTGTCTACGTTTCTCCCTCCCCCTCCCCCCTCCCTTATTGATCTATACTGCTTCGCAATTTCCTTTACTTTTTTCGTGTCTGTCAAGGAACGGAGAAACATACATTTCGAATTTTTCATGATCATCGATCGCATTACCACTTATTACTTTTCATATATTTGATTTTTTTTTTTTTTTTGTTACTTATACGAGGACGTTTTTTTAAACACTCTACTTCATACTCTAATCAGAGTCTATGTGCGCACCTGGAGCAACATGTTGGCAAAATTGCTGTTGGTGAACTTGAAATGTCGCTTATCATAGAACTTCAACAAAGCTGGGCTGTATGGGTGCTTATCCTTTAAATGGAGGTAGTGCACCTCCGGCTCCTGAGTCGTGTGACCGCATTCTTCGCATACGTATACCTGAATGAAATGAACAGAAATAAGAGGCGTTGATCAATTTTCATCTACAGCATTCTTGTGTGTTTGCAAGTTGGCTACGATATTGATAAATATTGTCAGCAATTCGCTAGTATCCGAAGCTCTCGTTATGAATGGTTTTTATGTTCTCACTGTGTATTAGAAAGTAATTAAATTAAATACTTAATTGAATTTATTTTCAATACTTTTTTAAATATAGGAGTGGAAATGTGTATAAGAAGTATCGCGATTCAGAAATGAGTGGAAAACACGTTTGTACATCATTGACCCTCACCTTTGTACGACGTTCCTTATACGCATACTGATGCTGAACACCATGAACCTTGAGGCAATGGCTCTCGAGCGAGCAGCGCTGGGTGAAACTCTTTTCGCAAAGATTACACTTGTAGGGTCGAACGCCGGTGTGCGTCCTGGTGTGCCTCTTCAGGTCGAACGTGTCGTTAAAACCTTTGCCGCAAAACGTGCATAAATAACGTTTCACATCGCTGTGACATTTCATGTGACGATTCAACAGTCGTTGCAAGCTGAAATTCTTGCTGCACACGTGACACGTGAAGCGGTTCGGATCATCATCCTGAAAACCAACGAATGTTTTTTTTTTCCCTCCTTATTAAATGTCTCTTATCATGGACTAACTTATTAAACGTCCTCTGCAGATATTCGTTGGCGCGTTAACAAGCATGCAGAACACTGCATAAAATATGTAACAATGACAAAACTGGAACAGTAATCAGAAACTGGTATCTAGGCGTGCAGTAGCACTAAATCTACAACTGGAGGTATGCAAATCTCTCCGGACAGTGTTTAATAAAACATGCGATAGACAGTGAGGAAAAGCGTCAAAGAATGACGTTTACCTTGCCAGGCGGAGGTCGAGCCGCCCTCTCCTCCTCGCGATTAGCCGCAGCCTGTCTCTGACCCTCGATCGCCAGAGGATTTTTAATTCCATGGCCGCCGTTCACGAACTCCAGCTGACAATCACCGGGCAGTCCCAGCTAAAAGAGAACCAGCGCGTTAATTCCACTTATTTAACACGTTTCAGCAAAACGTTATTAATCGATGACGGATGAAGCACTCAATTTGATTGGCATTGCATAGTCGCGCGAGTTTCGATGAGGTTTCGAATGGAACAGTGATAATGATTCTACGAGTAACGATCATCTGAGAGATCTTGGTTATCTATATGGCAATGTTCAAAGTGTTCTGGTACACCGAGCAGAGAAACCTGAGACAGATCGTTTGCAAGGAATTCTCACGGACGGCGACTTGCGCCAAATATCAAGCCAAAGAGCTGAAGAAGAAAGGAAAGGAAAGGAAAGGAAAGGAAAGGAAAGGAAAGGAAAGGAAAGGAAAGGAAAGGAAAGGAAAGAAGAGGGAGCTTTCGGGATCGAGCAACAGTGCCATACAGATTATCTTGGCCGTGTTCGAATTCGTATAATAAAAAGTATGCTTTTGCCTGGATCAATCTCGGGTGCTTACCCTTTGCTGAAGTACACCGACCCGTTGCGACAGCGGCGGTTCTCCGACTGGTCCAGTCGGTTGCACGGTATTCACCGACGCGGAGGAAACTGTAGCTACCGGACTCGGTGCATGCTCCATCAGAGCACAGGACGGTGATGTGCTGGTCGAGGCGGCGTCCAGGGAACAGCTCGCTGCCCCCGGACTTGGTAAACTTCCGCCCACACTGCTACCTGAATCTAGTTCCAGACCTGAAATCATCAACGTGATCGAACGTTTAATTTTATTCTTGAGTATACTGCAGTACTCGTACTGAGACCAACGTAACTTATAGTGACGCCTGAATATATGAAGACCACAGATGTTCTACATTTTTGATATATAAAAAAATCATACGGAGTTTATTCCTATGTTAGTTTAATTTAATTAATAATACTTTACTAAGAATGCTTTAACATCTTTAGTAAACTAGTATTAAATTAAACTGACTAATTAATACTGGGAATAAACTAATATTATCGTTATTATTATTGTATACATTTCTCACAAAATATTGTGGATTTATCACTCATTTTTAAAATTGTATGTTTAAATCTAAATTATTCTTTTCCCCGATTATATTTTATCATACATTTTTCCAGCTACCAAGCGATGGAAAGGCATTAGAAAATTAACAAAAAGAGCTTCATTATATTTTTCATGTATGATCTCCATATAAATGTGCTGAACATATATTATCATCATTTGTATTTCGTTCCTCAGATGTTTCATTCCTTATAGATTACATATCTTTTGTAACACTTTACACCTTACAGACTATGATATCTTTTGTAACAGCTTTAAACGCTTTACTTGAAAAATATATCGGACAGAGTGACCCCTATGCAAGTTGTTTCATGAAGAATGAAACAAAAAAGAAGCGATATAAAACACTAACCACTACCGGTGAAGCTTAATCCAGGACTGAGTAGTCCTTGGTGTTGCTGTTGAGAGGTTGCTGCGGATTGTTGTTGTTGCTGCTGCTGCTGCTGCTGTTGCTGTTGCTGCAACTGCACTTGTATCTGCAACTGTTGCAGCTGCGGCTCCGACTGGTGTTGATGACTTTGATTAATATGAAGCGCCAATTCCGGACGTTCCTTGGAAACAGACTGATAACTCGACTCGCCGGTGGTATAACTCAATCCTAATTTGGGCGTGTTGAAATGTTGAGGAGCTGCCGTGTAGTGTCTAAACAGAAACATGCTGGTTCATTTGTGTTACTCCACAACGGGTAGCAAACAATTTTTGATTTCATTCTTCATTTGACGATAATGCGAATTTTACAGCTTTCTTTCACGATTTAATATCCAGTTCAATTGGCTTTACAAAACCTTGTGTTTAACGTCTAGTTGGCTGTCTTCGTTAATTCATTGACCACACCGACAATAATAATTGAAAATAATTATTAATTGGTTTGGAAAATTACAGAGAGAGAGAGAGAGAGAGAGAGAGAGACAGAGATTTGATACATTTCATATCGAAAGTTTGAGAACTTGAAACAAATCAAATTCAAACATGCTTTTTTAAACAATCAATGTTAGAGGGCTCCAGCAGTCAGAGCTCGCCAATTACACGATAGACATCGGACTTTGTCCGAAATTAAAAAAAAAAAAAAAAAACAGACGTAATATAAATGTGTGATCGAACGAAGTCCAAGCGAATCAAAACGTTTTAAACACGCAGTTTAAACACGCGGTTTGGTCCGAACGAAACGTTCACTTCTCTAGAAGACGAAATCTATCTTTCTTTTACTACGCGCGAAACAAGGTCATTTTCTAGTTTGATTTTACATCTCCGTTATTCTCGCTCGTCGATTAAATTTAATCGCGTACTTTTATAAGCGTATCGTGAATATCGAAAGCAACTCGTATACGGGAGATCAGTCGTTCGTTACCTCGACGTGTCGAAACCCCTCGTCAAAGCCATGTTGTGCTCCGGGAAAGGATCGACACTCGGTTCCACGGGTGTTGTCATTTGGCCTCCATCCTGCCCGATCCCGCTTGCAGCCGAGGCTGGCGAGTGCAGCGATTCCTCGAGGAGATCGTTGCTGCCGTCCTCAGTCGGTAACCTTGGTAGAAACAAATCAGCAGCGTCGCTCAAACTCTCAAGGAGAGCGGTGTGATCGGACGGTGAACTGAAGGTTAAAGTGGCGGTGAATTGAAGAGGATCCACAACAGCGCCGGTTACCACGTCCATCATCATTCCGGTTTCAGTTACGTCGTAAGCGCCGTATTGTCCAGATAGTAAATCGTTCGCCTGGATCTTGTAAGGTGACAGATCTTCCTCCTCCTTCAACGTTAGGCCGTACGACGCGCAAACATTCTGCAGCAGCGAGTACTGTTTGCCCTCTTGGGCATTGTACTGCGAGTGCTGCGAGTTCACATCTTGCTGGCCGGCATCGCACTCCATCCCTACTGCCGGCGATGGTATCAGGTAACCATTCCCTGAGACAATTACTTTATTCGTAATTCGTAATTCCATCGACAGAGAGTTTTGTCAGATAGACTGCGGCTATTTAAGCAGATTCGTATGATTTGAACACGACCGAAGAAATGAGATCTAAACGACGATTCGTTTCGCTTGTTGTAACTGGCATTAATTGCATGTTACGGTAGCATCTCTCGTAGCTACATCTTTCACTTCACCCTGTTTGTTCGGATAGTAAAAATACGAGTAACGTTTGGAAAATTGAAGATAAGAAATCGTTGCTTTCTGCGTGTTCATTAGTAAGAATATGGATTTATATAATTGTCTCAATTGATCAACATTGTAAAGTGAAAGGTACAGCAAACTGACTTGATACTACAATACACCGTTTGTTAAATTGTCGCTTTAAAATTTCGCTCTTTCACGTGCATTTTTGCAACTTCACATTTCTTGCAGATGCATCAAAATCCGTAGTCTAACTAATTACGTTTAAATTACATTATAAATATGTGGCATGCACACCGAGTCACAAAAGCGCACGACCATTGTTAGATTTCATTATCATTTCAATGAGGCGCGACTAGCCAAATTTGAAAACAGTTTGCTAATTGCGTTTACGATTCCAAGATTTTCGTCATACCTTGAGTACTGTTGTACTGGTTGGCAAAATTTGCTAAATTGTTCCCGCCCTTCAGCGACTCGTAGAAAGGCGGCAAGGAACCAGTAGGTGGCGAACTTGGCCCATAGTTTCCACGACCGCCGTTCCCACCGGGATTCATACCGCCTCCAGCGCCGCCGCCGACAGCACCGCCACCTCCGCTACCACCTGTGACAGCACCACCGCCGCAATAGCTGCCGCTTCCGCCCGAATTTGACGAAGTAGAGCTCCCAGAATTGTTTGAACCGCTGCTGGAACCCGAACTGCCGCTGCTACCGGAATTCGACGTTCTTCCGTGACCAGCAGCAGCGTGGACTATTTGGGGCCCGGACAGTCTCATGTTCAAAAGAGGCCTGGCGATCGAGTTACCAATCGCGCGCGACACTTTTGCGCCTTCGCGGCCTCGTTCTTCATCCTCCTCCTTTCTCTTCGGCACCGCGTAATCAATTGGCTGCTCCTGCAAAGATAACGTCAGTTGTTACGCAGCCACCGAGCATCGCTGTTCATTAACATATGCACACGTGTGTGATATGTATTCAAATTTTTCCTGATAATGACGCTGACTGTGACGCGAGGGGAACGCGCTGGACAAGTGAAGCCTCGATTTTATGAATAACCAACGGAGCGAACTGCGCGCCATTGTGATCATGTGTGAGAGTTCGGAAGATGAGGAACATTCGTGCAATTAACTCTTATGTTTTTCTTTTTTGTTCATTCTTTGATTAAATTGATTTTTTGATTTTCTATTTGTGGCAAACTTTTAGCGAGTGTGAGAAAAATGAGTAAGGATGATTATAGGTATGCGTGCAATTAACTCTTATCTTTTTTTCTCTTTGTTCATTTTTTTGATTAAATTGTATTTTCTATTTGTGGCAAACTTTAGCGTGTGTGAGAAAAATGATTAAAGGATGATTATAGGTGTGTGTGATTTATAGATAAGATACGACGATTTAAGTTTTTGTTAGAATATTAGAAATCTGTTTTTCTTTTTTTTTTTAGTTGATTTTAGTTTAGACTGCGGATTTTTATACGTCGAAGGTTCAAAATTACATAGAATGTATATAATATATAAAAGATATACTTGCGAAATATCCAAAGTGTAGTATTTTGTATAACATTTCGTGTGTAATAATTTTCCATCTACTTTCTATTTTCTTGACTGTGATCATAAATTTGCACGAAAATCTGCAGTCTACTAAAGGTTACAATACATTTAAAATTCCCACAATTATTCCAAAACTACGGTGCTATACAGTCTCAAAAATTATTACTGTACTATCCAAACCGGAATTGTAGTCCGTATCATCATATTACTACTGTATTATAATTACTTATAATTGTCTAAATTTATATTATTATACGTTGCAAATATATTGTCAACTGTTGCAAAACTTGCAAAAGAACAAAGCAGCTACATTAACGTCAGAAGGAAAACGCATAAGTCAAAATGCGTGAGGAAAACTAGTATAAACAAGGGGATAGGGTTATCAGTACTGTATTATAATTACTTATAATCGTCTAAATTTATATTATCATACGTTGCAAATATATTGTCAACTGTTGCAAAACTTGCAAAAGAACAAAGTAGCTACATTAACATCAGAAGGAAAACGCATAAGTCAAAATGCGTGAGGAAAACTACTATAAACAAAAGGCTAGGGTTACCTGTTCCGGTTCTTGAGTTTGCGGTATCTCGATCTTATCTTCCCTTCTGGACGTCGATTGGCTTTGCGAAGGAACCCTTTGAATGACCGAAACCCTGGTCGGTGGTTCGACCCTTGGTGTCTTTGGAGGTGTGGTCGGTCTTGGCAGCACCAGCTTCTCCGATTTCGCGATAAATTGAGTAGTATCGTTGGAGGAGGGTGCGATCGGTGGGCTACTGTATTCCTTACGTTCAGCTCTAGTCATAACATGCCCTCTGCTTCCATACGGGATATCTCCGCCGAGGATGCTCGAAATGAATCGCCGTGGTGCTGTACTGATCGGTGCATTAGTTGGCGTGTTGTTTGGTGTGTTGGTTGACTGCCATTGTGGTGGTGGCGAAGATACTGGGCTACTGCTGCGTAACGATTCCGGGGTTGTCGCTCGATCATCGTCCGTTTTCTCACGATCTACGTACAGTATTACGTTTTCTCATGTTTATGCGATACTAACAATGGAGTGACTTTGCTATGATAATTCAGCACGCTTTTCCTTCATTTCATTATGCTCTATATTTATATATTTATTGAATTTTTGTTATAATACTTAACTAATTGCAGTGTGATCAGAATATGTAAGTGGAGAAAAAGGGAATCTCATCGTCGTCCATCGAAATTAAATGGAACGTGATTTTTTTAGCACCATTCGTGGCTAGAGGATTAATCTCTGTTGCGGAAAATTTATTTTCGAAATAATCAGATATTTCAAGTGTTTGTAATGTCACTATTTGCAAAATATTTGGAGCGTCAAGTCGAAAAATTTTACAACACTATGATCACAAAGAGAATATTATTAAATCGTAAACTAAGGCCGGTGAATGCTTGAAGAACTTGGGATGTAAAATTTTCGATTGAAAAGAACTTTTGTGAAGAGTGTGGAAGAGCACATAAGTACTCTTAATGAAACAAAGTGGGACAGATCGGTTGTTTGTTGCAAAGCTGTTCAAAGTGAAGACTAAAATTGACAAATTTAGTTCGGCTACGACTGGCGACGAAAATTCAATGTCCGACGCGTCTGGAATACGTAATGAGCAAACGGTTATAATATGGGCTCTCCTCGTGGATGGTTGAATTTATGAGCAACCTTGAGGGGGTTCGTAGGTACCGTATCGCATGCTATACTCTCTTTCCACGCGTCCTTCACGCACCGTCTCGTAATTCGTCCTCGAACAGCGACGCTGTTCCGCGCACGATCTAACTTGAACTTCCACTAAAACTCGCTCGAAAAACCGTTTCTCTTATAAACAGTGAAGGGCGTTAGATTCCATCAACCGTTTAAATCACCTCGTTTGAGATACCCGTTTGAAAAAAGTGTAGAAAGTCTTGAAAAATTCAACGACTTAAAAGAACGATTAAGAAACATAAAATAAGAGTAAAAGAGTCGATTGTTTCAATTAATTTTCGTGTAGAATTTTTATATTTTTACATAGAATCAGCCATAGTCGAGATATGAAATTAAGTACAGCCTCAAAATTCTTAGAACGTGTATGACTGTTTGTTTCGAAAAGTTGAATAATAACTTTATATCGCAAAAGGTACACAATATGTAGTAAATAATATATAAGTGAAAGTATACGAGAAATATTTAAATTAAACTAAATTTTGTAAAGTATAAGGTATGTATATTAAAACACCCTAAGAGTCTGTGTAACTTCAACACTGAAAAAAATTACTGAGCCAACAATTAACAGGCTTCGACAAACCTCAGTATTTTACTTTCAGCAAAATAAATAAACTTTGAAACTTACATATTGAAAATTTCAAACGGTATGAAAACATTCAAGGAAACTTCTCGACTAAAAAGAAAGAAAGCGGTGCGGTGCAACATCGAGATATTGAAATACCTCCCTGTCAGTTTTCAAAATTGACAAGTCGTTAAAAATTAGCGACAAAAATCGACGTGCCGAAATTTCCCAACATCCACAAAGGTATTCACGCTTCATGGTTTATCTTTTTCACATTCTCCGGCTTGTCCAAGCTCGCGTTACAGCTACGCGCGTTACTCGATCGAACGACACTCGGAATATAAAATAATGATAACCTTGCGCGTACAAGTAGAAACGAGCAAGCCGCACACACCGTTTCGGTGGGCAACTTTCCATCGTTCGACAATGATATTTACGACGGGTAAAACGCAACGCAGGAGGAGCGCCCTTCAAGGACAGTCTGGGAAGCAATTACACGCGGTTTCGGATCGTTTGATCGAGTTGGGCCAGGCCCCGAGGTGTCTGCCCCGTATATAGGCTCCGGTTTGCAATTTCTCTTTATCATCGCCGTTCTCTTGACTTTGACACCGACTGCGTTTCGCGAATGGAGCACGAGGACATCGCGTCGGTCGGCGAAGCCATTCGAGCGGAAACCAGGAAACCAGCCGCGAGGACACGCCGCGCCGCTTTTTGCGAGGCACGTGCGCGCCGGCTATGGGGCCAGTCACGAGGAAAGCCTTTTCCGCTCCGCGTTTTCATCGCGTGTTCACGCTTTCGACGCTAGTTAATTTAAATAGCGAATAAATTTCTTCTCCCGACCAACTGCTGGCTTCTGATTAATTGGAGAGCCGAGAGTTGCAATAATGCGAGTTTACGGCATAACTTTTTCATTTCTTTTCAATCAGGCGAATTTTATGTCTCTACGGGCGTAATATTAAAGAAATGGAGCACAATTTTACATTTGCGTATAGTTTGTGCACTTTTGTAACTGCATGAAAATCCGTAGTCTAATTGCAAGTGCGAATGTTACTTTTTATCGAACAGTCCCGCTCTACGGAATAAATTGTTTTTCTCGCTCACGATTGTCGATATAAATCTTGAATTATGAAATGAAATTCATCGAGACGAATAGTTTAGCTCGTTAAAGAGCATAATATTGTCATGATATTATGAATATTAGTTCAATTCCTTGAAATTTCATAAAATTGCAGATGACGCCGTACGAATTTTTATCAGTTTCTTTTACGTCATTAAGATTCATTAAAAAACAGAATGATATAAATTCGATCGTAAGAAATTACAAATGATCACGTTGCCCCGCAATGAATTGAAATGAACTCTCGAAAACGCTAACTCTGTGATTTTCTCGATAGAAGATCGTATCTCCTAATACAATTGACTTTCAGTTCCAGTCTTATTATCCCGTGCCTCTTCGAGGACAATCGAAATAATAAATACTACGAAATTACCATTAATCAGAGTCGATCTTCGAAAGCGTCGATACAGTACGCGGCACCTGTCAAATCAATGATCATTAGAATTTCAAACGTCCTTCGTTCCCACTGCCACAGGCGAAAGCCACGTCTCTCGGGCGAAACGCGTTTTTACGATCGAGAAGAGAAAGAGAGAGAGAGAGAGAGAGAAAGAAGATTTCACGGTACTGAGAGAGACCAGTGGGCCAAGCTTTTCGAGAACGCTTCTAACGACGTGACTTTTACGCAAGCGGTTGCGTCACACCACGAAGTCGAAGGTAACAAGCGGGTCCGCGCTGGAGAGGAACCAAAATGGCGGGGCCCAGTTCGCGGTTGAGCAACCTTCGAACAGAAAAGAATCGACTGGTATACGTGAGATTCTCGGACCAAATCCCTCGAACAGGTCCGGGGGCCGTGCTATAAATACCTGCGCGAGCTTCGTGACCGGCGTACCGATCTTTTTCTTCTTCGTCTTTCTTCTTCATCGTCGAGTCGCTTCCTCCCTCTACGAAGGAAGTGCCCTCCCCCCTGTCCTCTCTCTCTCTCTCTCTCTCTTCGCTTCTTCTCTCGCCGCCCTTCTTTTCTTCCGTCTGAGGTGAAGGCGAGGGAGAAAGGGAGAGCTACGAGAGAGCGAGAGGGAGAAGCCAAGAACCGGTACTTCGAGTCTCCACTTCAGCAGGGACGAGGCAGCTCCCTGCCGAGGGACTAACGATTGCCCATTCGATTCTCTCTCGCGTTGCGAGTCTTCGAGCAATTTAGCTGTACCGAGGATGCACAGCCGTCTCGAGTCCCTTATCGAGAGTTGAGGATCGAAGAGAGGAGGAGACAGAGATGGAAGAAGGGAGAGACCGGTTAAGAAAGGCTGAACGGTCTCTTGGTGAACGAGAAAGATCTGATAGCTGTTCGAGCCTTGACCGTACGCAACACCCCCGTAACGTTCGTTCTATATTAAACTAACTCTCTTTGCACGTTCCTCCACTGTGCATACGCGATAAAGGCGCACTGAGTCCGCGCGAATGTCCAATTCTAGACTTGAAATGTGTAATTCGTATGGCGATTATTCGATTACGTGGAAATGTTTACGTGTTGGAACGATACACGTGTATCTTATAAAATGATACACGTACATCTTGTAACATGTAAGTAATTACACCAAGAGGAAACGTTTCTAGAATTTTTGTACGTGTACTGTTTTATCAGTTATGGACTGAAGCGAGTTAAGCGTAATTAATTCAATCTAGTTGTGACAATTATTTCTTCTTCCTACATCCTGTACAGTTGCAAATAGTAAAATCAGTCTGAGGTCTTCTTCGAAAAATATAATGGTACTTTATACAAAACAAAAAAAAAAAAAAAAAGAAACCACGTATAAAATAATAAAATAAAGAAAACTGTAATTCAATGATAATTCACTCCTCCAAGGGTAAATCGAGCAAACTTGATGATGACTGTCGTTACTATTATCAGATATACTCGCGTAGCAAAGAAAGACGAGAGAACGAATGTATCGTGCGTAAAAATTTCGTGGACAAAACCCGATAATGACGCTGTTATTATGTCGGAGAAACCTGTTGTACACCCATGTGAAGAAGACGAAGAACAAGCGTATCGTGCAAAGAACGCGCGACATTGAAGACGCAAAGCGAATTTACCGGGAGATTTACGATATCGTGGCATAATCTACCTCTATAAATTTCTCGGCTCTCGTTTCGCCGGTGATTTCGTCGCTTAGTTGACGAGAGGGCTTCCCTCGTTGCAGAAGTCAGAAGACATGACAAAGATACTACGATAATAATGCTCTCTGAGCAAACCGCCGCGCCGCGTAGACAGTTCCATTTTAAATGAGGCCCCGCGAACTCGATCGCTGTAAAGATATGGTCCAAGGCGAGCGGGAACGTTCGACTGTGAGACCCACGGGGGCTTGACGTTAAAAACTAACGGGTTGAAGAGTCCGCGGTGACGTGGCGTTTGCTTTTCTTTCTTTCGAGTCGTTGGAATTTCGTCATTTGACGACACTTTGACTGGGCAATTTGCATCTTTAAATCACTCGAGTCAAACTGATCAACTTTATCTTTTTTCTTTAAATTAATCTCTCGATTAATCTCGTCAACTGTCGGCAATGTCTGGTGTCTACGAAAAGGCGCGAAAGGAAGGAATCGATTTAAAAGTAAGTGACTGCTCTTCATATCGTATTGTACGAACATACGGGGACAAAGTTCATGATCAAACGGAAAGAGCCAGATTGGATATTCATTCGGCTGGGAGAAGCGTCGACCCGTTAGCCATTCGCGGTTGGTTGTCTGCTCGATCGGACGAAACGCCTCGGCTTAGCCGACCTACTTACGCCCGACCACTCCCTCGGATCCTTTTTTTTTCTCCAGTTTTTCCTTTCCTTTCCTTTTGGCTACCCGCAGTGCCACGAACCTCCGCCACTTGCCCGCCACCGTTTATCGCTTATTCGCGTTCACACGGACGCACAAACAACAATACGCCGGCTTTGTTCTCTCTCACCCGGCTGATTTCACACTTTGCATCCCATCCACCACAGGTTCGATACTTTCCAGTGATTTCAACCCAACTCGCGCACCTGTGCCACTGTGAAGCGTACCATTGAAGAACCGACGTGAATCGGACTACAGATTCGTTTTATCGGTCGCGAATACCGACTTTTCCGGTGAATCAGACGTAATTGCTATCGAAAGAAACCATTGTGTCGCTGATTTGTCTTTAGATTTGAAATAAGGCTTCAGTTTCACTTTGGAAGATTGTTTTGGAGTATCATCAGAGTGAGGGGGTTGCTCAGCCCCTTCTCTCGGGGAAAGTAATTTTTATGCGTAGTAGAGTTTCAATTTCTGCAGCAAACGCCAAAGATTGTCAATTCGTTTCCGGTTGATTCAAATTTAAGACACTTTAAATTGCATGCATTAAGGTGCATTGAGTTTCGTAATGCGACGCGACCAGATCAAATGATAAATTGTCTTGGAAAAATTTCATTCTCTCCTGTGCGAATTTCATATTTGTCAAGTCATTTGAAAACAATTATGCCTAATTTTTCTTTCTGGGGTCTTGAAGAATCCAAAAACAATCCTAAAATATTTGCTAAAATCTTCTAAAACTCCTAAATTAAACACTAAAACCTATGTACGTAGGTACGAGTGAAATTATACTTTCGAAAGGACAAAAGTCAGCTAGATTTAAAAATGAAATACATCTACACATCATGTACGTAGTGAAGTTACTGCAAGACTTTGTTTATAATATTAAAAAATTTAATATCTAGACTGTTCAGAATTTTAAAAAATTTATTCTCAATAGTTTCATTAGTCACTGATCTGACTTGTGTATTAATATGAAATACTGTATGTTTCGCTCCAAAAGGGCCTGATCCTTCCAATTGGCGCATAAATAGTCCACACTGCCTATGGAGGGTTAAATAAAATCTCACATCTAGGGGATACAACTCGGTTACTATTTTACACTCGACGCACATGTACGACCAATAAGGTGTGACTGCTGAAAAGAATGCGCACCGTGAATGACAACGTGATCGACATTGTTCTGATGCTTGCATCGAATTCGTCACAATCGGTCGACACGATGACCATCATCATTTGACACGTGCATCGGTTTTTATTTATTACACGAGTCATATAAAACCTACTGATCCGGGTATCTCTCTTTCTTTCAGTAATTACGCATTTGCAACAATTACGAGCCTCATAAAAACGTACATAAGATATTCGTATTAATTACAAATGTCTTGTAATATTTAATGAATCACGTAACAGTTAATAAAGAAGAATTATCTTGAAAACGTTTCAGACACCTTTAGATTAAAGAGCTGAACGACGTTACGCGTTAAAATCCTATTAACTACTTCTGGCAAGTATCTCGCGTAAAAGAGAAACTCTATAGAAAATCTCGAATAATAGAATTTCTATGAAAATGCGAAAGTTCTTGTACAAATTACACATATTTTTCTGAACGCGAATTAAGAAATTCAATAAATACGACAATGAGTATATCACACTTTGGATATTTTATTGTTTTCATATATTACCTGCGTTAAATGAATAAGACTCTTGTAGTTTAAACATCATGAATAAATGATCATGAGCCATATATGTATGTAGCGAGATAGAGCTTGGAAAAAATCTTGACTATTTGTTAATGTTGTGTGTGTGTGTGTGTTTGTGTGTGTATCGTAGAACGTCGAGAAAATGAGCCAAAACACGTTGTAATAATTCTAAGCGAGTGGCGTCTAGAGTTTCAGGAACTCATACAATTGAAATGAATCCAATAGATATACTATGTATAAGTCATCGTCATGCTTGTTTGCTCTATCGACGTATAATTTTATAACTCTGGATCTCGATTAGCCTGTACTCGTTTTTAGAAAACATCAATCTGTTAAATATTTCTAATTTTTACGAAATTGGCAGGAGTATGTCTGAAGATGAGAATATCATTAAAACAAGGAGAAGAATTCTTTATCCCTAAAATTTCTGATATTTCTATAAAAGAGTATGATGATATTTAAAATGTGGAATTTATGGTAATGTATTCAACGAAGCCTTATACTATTAACCCATTTGCCTCGCGACTTAAATTGCACGATAAGCTCATATTAACGAAATTCATACGTCTGACCATACGTAATTTATAATTTGTCTCGATTTAAATATTTGCTATCCTGTATTAATGCTTGAAATTACAAACAATGTTGATTATTCAAATTTCTTGAAATTTTAGAAATTTCTTAAAATTGTAGAATGAACAATGGCAATGAAATTATTTTTCATGGTCACAATTTAGAATTAAGCAGAATTTGGCAATAAAAAATTGGTCGAACAAATTGAAAATGAAATGCTATATTAACACGTCAATTATCATCGCATCAATTGCATTACATTAATTATAATAAAATAGAATAAAATTATTAATCAATTATTATAATGACATATCAATTGTCCATGCTCGATAATTATTAATTATTAATTACAGTATCAATGACTTAATTATTAATTATTACGTTATAAACTAAATCCCAACAAAGTAAACTTTCACGCGTAAGTGAAATGTTTAAAGCAATGCTGAAAATTTAATCGACAACCCGGTATATTTATGCTATTACAATTAATAATTATGCATTAAAATATATACTTATATATAACAATTATGTATTATAAATCAATATTAACAATTGATATATTATTGCCGTTTCTATCTCAGCACTCAAACTGCGATATCTGAAACAGAGTGTTGACACACAGTTTACAACCTAATAAAACTCCTAATCAGTCGATAGTCGCGTCCGCTGACGCGGGATAAATTATTGCTTCAGCTAATCGCGGTATATACCTCTTTGCGATGTAATCCGATGAAAGGGTTAAACAGAAATGACTGGCAAGGTGCGAGGAAAGGAGAATCGCGAAAGAGCAGGGTCAGTGTTGCTGCGTCGCAACCTAGCTGCGTAGCGTTTGCGTAGCGGTACCGTGTGTGGGTCGAAGAATCGCGAACAGCAAGGTGACACTATACACGCAGGCACCACGGTTGCCTTACGTAATGGAGACGCGTTGTCCCTCCTCCTGTCGTCCGTTAATTCTTCTTCGACCGCGACGTCTCTCCCTCTCTCTCGCCTCTCTCGCGAACAACGCCTTTCTAACCGCGTGAAACGGAAGATCAAGGCATCTTCCGCGGTTGACCTTGTCACTCGGTGAAAAGTCGCGACGAAAGGAGACGCAAGCAGAATTCTCTCGACGGAGATCTCCACGTTTGTACTCCACTCGCTGACGTTAGCGGGCTAGTCGGGATGTTCTAGATGAAATTTACATTCTGCTTTTTAACATTTAACTCGCGTCTCTGATCACGAGCTCCTGATTTTCTAGGGACTTTGAAAACTGTACGCGATACTTCAAACACTAGCGCTGTTAATTGTGAAGCGTTCGACATGATCAGTTACTACTTTTTTTAGAGTAGTTTTTACATTCGGAATTGCAGCGTCCCGTTTCTGGAAATTTGAATGATTTTTAGTAAAATATACGAACGAGAGTTCGTGTTCTTTATGGTATTATAAATTTTTCTCCCATTTCTTGCGTTCTAATTTCTCTGATACAACTTTTATATTCTAGTCGTTGTCTTTAGTTTTAGTGTTAGTTTGAAGTTCTACTTATAAAAGGAACTTGTATAATTTGTACAATTAAAGTCTGTATCACAGAAATTATGAGTCTTTTCCAATATCTAGGATTTTTCGTTTACGTATATACTAGAAGTTCGACAAGTACACTCGAGCAAGAGCATATTTCATCGTAATTTCATTCAAGTAAATAAGGCTCGCATAACAAAGTTCCATTGTATTGGAATTTTAGTTGATTCCGTTCTTAAATGAACTTCTAATAATTGGATCCAATTATTTGAACTCTTTATAAGCGAAAAATCATAGACAGTAAGATTGATCGATGAATCTCTATTATAATATGAATTTAGGAAGTTACGTTAGAATACTATTTGAATACATTTGAATATCGTTTATATTGGAACAAAATATTAATGCTCAGTTAAATGAATCCTGTTATCCGAACACAAACATTTATTATAATAAATTACATTAATACCACGTGCACGAAAATTGAACCTTCTACCGTGTGCAGATTTCAAAAGTTCGTAAATATTAAAAATGGCAAACGGGTGTAGCGGATGAAAAGAGTTCGTCCTTATACTGTGAAAATTAAAAAAAAAAAAATGTCGACATCTTAAATCGTAAAGAAACGCAAATATGTGGTTTAAAGGCTTGCCATTTTCCTCTTTCATTATTTTCCATCAATTATGCTACACGACGGGGCAGAGGACGCGTGGAACGTGTTTTCGAGAGCTATAGTGAGCCTTGACATTGGCTGCACATACAGAAACGTAATCGGTAGAGTTCCATCTCTTTTACGTCGTCTTTTACAGGAAACGCGCAGGAAAAACCGGTACGATACTGACGCGCGATTAAACGGACGTAGCTTCAACACGCCAAAGCGGAAAATTTTCCCCTCCTTTTTTCTTTTTTTTTTCTTTTTTCTTCTTCTTCTTCTTCTCGGTCGTGGCTCTTTAGCGACGATTATCGCGAAATCGCTGCAACGACGCCGCGCGCCGCGCGTGACAGATTTAAACGTTGAAAATTCAACAGCTTCTTTTTTCGTGAGTAGCTCCTTTACAAATCAATGAGAGACAAATCTTTTTTTAGAACGTTTCTTTCGCCGTGACGTAAATGACATTTCACACGATTTCGTGGAAGAAAATAGTCATCGACTTGCCCGCGACAGTTACTCGCGAGAAAGTTCAAAGGGGGACGATTAAGCAGTCAGTCTCGTAATCAAATTCACCTGGATCTCTAATTTAGATCAACCGCAATCGAGGTGGCAACAACGATTAATGATACACGCTTCAGTTTTTTTTCCTCCGTGTAAACAGCTATCTAAAAGCATATTTAGCAAAATTAGCGTGTTTAATTTTGAGTTTTCGCTCAATTTTTATTCGTTCCGGATAATTACTCGTCCGTACGAAGAATAAAAATCTCCGAGCAAGACGTCACGGAATGCTGATGTGCTCGCGATGTCGGCAGATCGCGACCAAGTCGACGCGCCGCGGCTTCCTAATTACAGTGTTCGCCGAGCGTAATAACACGCGTCGCGAATGCAAGCCGATATTTCTCCTCTGATGGATATTTTTTGTTTTCTTTTTCTTTTCCTTTTCCAACTGCATGGCAAAAACGAATAGAGAGAATCTTTCGGTTAGGGCCGAAAACTCTGAGCAGTTTTCTCCAATGATACACCTGCCTATTCCTTTGCGGTTTCACATCTTGTTACTGTATGTAACTTCTCGTTTTCGAAACGACTGTTGCAAGCGTTCTGATTAGCACGAAATGATCGTTTCGATTCTGAACCATTGATTTGTATCACCTACTCGCCATTGAGGAAGAAACGATATCGAAGGATTATAGGAAAGATGAAGAAAAAGAGAGATACAAATGAGATAAAGTAGAGGTAGCTACGGATGGGATCGAGTCGAATGCACTTCCGTGTCAGGTTCCAAGTTTCGTAGAATTATATTCAGTTTACAGAATATGTTCCGAAGGCTACGAACTCGTAAAAAAAGGACTCGTAAGTACTCGAAGGAGTAAGAAGCCCAAAGTGACACACCTCTTGTATTCGTTCAAACACGTGCGACTCGATTTCCTTCAATTTTCGCTCATATATATGTCAGACACGTCCGCGTTAAAAAAATTCGAACCTACTCGTGAGATACTCGTCCCCATCTCTAGAAACAGCATTGCACGTTAGAGATCGGAAACAAAACACGAAAGTGGCTGGTTCACAGGTGCAACGGTGCATCTGCTTTGAGAAAAGGAAGAAAAAGAAACAGAAACGAAAGAAAAAATAAACCTTCGAGGAAGTTAGACATTATCTAAATGGCGGAGAGAATGATCGCGAGAGCAGGCTCGAAGAGTAAAAGCAGAGACGCGTTAGGTGGTAAAACTTGGCGGCGTTCTTGCAAGGACTCTCCACGGCAACAGATTTATCGAGCCCGAGCGTTTTCTGCACTTGGCCCCTTTGCTTCGAAAGAATTTCGGTCACGGCCCTCTTGCGCCATTAGCCTCCGCACGCGGCACACCACGGTCGTTAATGCGGCTGTTTCTGTGCGGCGACTCGTATGCCCCGTGTGCTCGTCCAGCGTGTCAGTGAACAGGTGAGTCGCGTGTGTGCGTACCAACCGGGACAGACGTAGCCACGTACGTTTCTGTCTTCTACCTGCTTACGCCGCTTTCGATCACGGGCTGAACCTGTTCTCCGCGCGGCCAGAGGTCCGCACACCGCTCTGTGTCGTTTCAAAGCCAACCGACCGCGACGTACCTATCGCGACATTTACCCTGTTCGCTAGACGCCGCGCGCCCTTCTCAAGACGTTTCGTTTAAGCCGTTCTCTGATAATCTTTGCTCTCTCGTCGTTCGGTTAATTACTTTCAGTTAATTAAAATTTACTACGGCGACATAAAGCCGCGGATTTTTATGGATTCTTCGGATTTTTATTGGACTGTGGACTGAAGAAACAGAATAAATTAAATGGTCGCTGCTACGTCCCCTCTTGAAATTCTTGTTCAACTTGTTCTTTGATAAGTTCCTTTCAGGTCAAACGTTTCCTCGCGGTGATTGGACCAAGGATTTCTATGCGTTTCGCGCAACGTAACTAAAGAAATTTCTATTTACCTCGGATACGTTATACTTCGTGCACGTTTGCCCAGAGATCTGCATAAAAATCTGCGGTAATCCAGCGTAATTCACGGGACGTTTCAGACATCTCGACAAACGCAATTCGCGCGGCGAATCGGTCCATCGAGTGAGTAGCATTTCGACGAGTCGAGAATATACGCGCGATAGGTTTGTGTACGCGTGATTGTCATTCCCATCGCTAGAGGAAACCCGTACCTCTGATACCCACATACTGGCACACACGCGAAACAACACGCACACGCGCCTGCTTCGAAATGCACGCACGACGAACACCGCGAGCGGTGCATTGTAATTCGTCACAATGACTGCACATCCTGGTGTACTAGTCTTTGGCACAGGTGCGCGATTACCTACGTGTCAACGACAGCCGAACGTCGCGTCGCCTCCGACTAGTGCTACGCGTTCGTCTAGTCGTACATTATACCCTGCGTACGCCAGCTTTGGAAAGTGACACAATTTTAAATGGAATTTCGCGAATCTCGTTCGACTTGGCAAGAAAATTTCACACGTTCGGTCGGGCAACTAATCTCTTACCCCGTGAATAACTGTGAATGATCGATTCAACTTACACAGTACCTGTGTACCTATATTTTTTGACTGAGAGAACTTTGTTAACAGTTGTCGTCAGTCTTCGTTGAACTTCTAGGCGGCACGATCTCCCTTTGGTTTACGACTAATTACAGGTAGAAACACGGCGGACTTTAATTTTGCCTGATTGTAATTAAATTTGTAAGCGTTAATTCAGCTTAAATTACAATTGGTTGTAATTAAATTAAAATCGATTGTAATTTAATTAAATTTGTAAGTGGTGATCAAACGCATAAGAGTGAATATTGAAAATGAATATCAAGTAGCATCAACTCTTATCACGTACCTAATGTAAATTAAATTAACCCGACATTTGAATTGCCACGTTTTCTTCATATTTCTGAGAATGCAAAAAAAAAAAAAATACCATCGTTTAGACATTAATCGTCCACTCTACATGCAAATTTCCTATAAATGCGCAAGAATCCACGATCAATCGTATCTACCTTTTATCCTTTTAAAGCACGACGAAAGAACTGAGAATCACTGAATCTCAAATATTAAATGGCTCGAAGGCTCGTTTACACGTTATAATCACCGGCGAGCATAATTTCGCTTTATCGTTCATCTCATTTCCATAACCGACGATAAATCCTCGATCAAGCGGGAAAACGTGCGATAAAAAGATTCCGACCCGGGGGGAATGGTGAGAGAGGTTGGCTCGCTTTTCTATTTACGACTTCGAAACGGCCACGTCCTTCTGTCACTCCCTCTCCATCTCTTTCCTCGATCCCGGCTACGAGATTCTAGCAACGCGAGCGCCGAGCTCTCGCCTTGGCCGTCATCGAGTCACAGACATTGACGATCGGCTCGTGCGAATTCCCCCGTTGCGCAATTCGCGCGGGAACCGCGTGAAACTTGAAAATTCTTGTTGCAACGGGCGTCGTAAAACGTGAAGAAAAAAAGCCACATTCTGAATGAACACTCTCTCCCTGCCCTTGAAGGGTGATGTGAAATTCACAGTAAGTCGATTTTATGTTATCCCGGTATCAGCTTATTTTATTTTGTTACTCCAGAAATTTGTACGATTTTTCGAAGAGGAACATCTGTAAAATTTATTGCGTTCGCGCAAATTTAGATGACATTGCGAACCTCGAGGAATTCGTATTCTGTTATAGGAAGAATCGGATAATCTTTGACGTGAGATTGATCTACGTTGAACGTTTACATTTACGTGAGCTTCGTGTAACGTAATATAACGAATATTATTCAATTAGCGAAACGACGTCGACGCTGTACGCATACGAATTACGCGGCTAGATCGGTGCTACGGTGAAGCGCGCGTGTGTAAAGTATCGTGACGTCTCGCGTATGCGGGCGTCGATGTCTCCGGCTCGAACCGTGCAAGTCGGACGTCTCGACGCGCGTAATGCGAAGGTACGCATTAAAAAAAAAAAAAAAAAAAAAAAAGAATGAAAAAACTCAGCTACACGTTCTGCATAGGCAATGCACGTGTGCTTTCATAGTTACGCGGACACGTCAGACTGTTCCAGCGTAGATTGTCGCTCCGATAAATTGTTGAATCTCATCTAACGGATAAACGCAATAAATCTACGAAGTACGACGACTTTGCGCGTATTAATATTCAGTGGTTTCCTTATCTTGGACTATTAACGGGACACTGATGCAAGTGTAAAGGTGAAACAATTGCTCTGAACTATCGAGAGTAAATCTCCGAGTCAACTTCTTTTTCTCTTTCCTTCCCTTTCTTTACAATGCATTTATACATACAGCTATTACCGAGCGATTCGACTAAAGGTGAAATGGATCGCTGTCGCTGTCGGGGGAACTTTGATCGAGAGACGGCGGCGAATTAATGGAAATTTTAAATTAACTAAATAATCTGTTTATCTTGCACGGGGATCTGCTTGATCTTTCGGCATTATCGGGCCAAGTATTAGTGCGAAAACAGCTGCGAAAACGGTGGCAATCATTGTTAATAAACGTGGAACAATTTCGTCGGATTTATCGCACGATAATCGCCGATTCTGTTGACGAGAATGGCTCGTGAAATTTTTCGGGCCCTTTCGGCCAACGAAACCACGTTTTATTCTGTCACTGGGGGGAGAAAAATTACGCGTTCCGGTCTTCGTACGTTTAATTGACACACGAGCTGGCTAATGAGCAACATCGCTGGAAAGTAAATTTGCACCTGCAGCGCGTGATAATCGATATACGGGGCCATCGACATCGAGCCTCTCGAAACGATCGACCGTGTCTGTACGGCACGGAAAGAAAACAAAAGAAAAGAAAAGAAAAGAAAAAAAAAGAAGAAGAAGGGTGCGACGAAAAAGAGGAACCGGTTCGAGTCATTTTTCTAAACCAGTTTAGGATCAGCTTCGTCGGGACCCGTCTACTCACTATACCGTTGTAAAAGAACCACGTCAGCCTATCATCGCGCGCTATGGCCACCGAATAGGCGCCCCAGGCTGAAAACCCAATTAACCTGTCTTCCAATCAATTACATAACCGAACTGCAATTTTGTTTCCCAACTTGAAAATTCAAAACAAGGAACGGGCAAACTCCTGTTGCCACTTCGTCTTGTGGAATATTGAACGTCACTGGATTTGACTTTGGCTTCACGAACGATTTAATCGCGTTTCGATTGCCACGTTCGTTTCGCCAGTTATCAAATTCATTTTCCTCTTTAAATCCTGTTGTTCGCGGAAATAACGTGGTGCAGTGTACGCGGAAAACATTGTTTACACGCCGTTGTTCACGCACAATACCGTTGTTCGGTGATGACCGCCGCAAAGAAAGAGTGATCCGTTGTCAATGACAAGCGAGACGAGACGAATATGATCGTTACGCAATTCGTGATAATGAAACAGCTCGCGTTGTTTTTTCTCTCTCTCTCGTTTCAGCTCCTATGTAAACCGTAACTAATTACTCTTAACGATTACTGCTGTTTTGATCATAAAATTGCACGACTGATTACTGAAAGAAACGATTATAGCTTTTGACGAAGTTTCGTAACATATTCTTCTACGAATTCTGCTATAAACTTGATCGATCTGTGCGCGCTGCCAAGTAAGGAAGCATGGAATTTATAAGGAAGCAAGCTACCAAGATCATTTGAAAAGAGTGTCAGTTTTCGAATGTTAATGCAACCGAGCGTGGAACAACAATAACGCATTATGCAAAACACGGGATAATGACAGCGCCACAAATCAAATTTGCAAAGGAACTCCTAAATTGCAACGGCACCTGTGCGCGCCCGACTCGTTTGCACCTGCGGGACTGGCCCAAAATATTCTCGCGCACGCACTTCTCCTTTCTCTCTCTCTCTCTCTCTCTCTCTCTCTCTCTCTCTCTTTTTGGACAATCAAGTGCAAGAAAGTAGTCTCACCGAGTCGAAGGAAATCGAGAATTTTAATGAACCGCCGAAACCGGCTTCGCAATCTTCGCGGTGGATCGATATTTATTGCGACACGGAGAAATTGTTACAATTTCTCGCGAGCCGATCTTTGAAATTTGCATCGCGGTTCCTTTCAATTGAACGGACAATCGATGTTCCGTGTTAAATGTTAGAAACTAACATGCTCGACTGGATATAGATATATCGCAATGTAAAAGGCATGCTATCGAATAATTTGACACTTTGGTCGTGTCACTGAAATTTTCATCTTCTATTGGAGATTTTCGCGTCGAGCGTGTTGCGCCGATAAGAAATTTGCCATGGCAAGTCAAAGCTTCAACTCTCTACGGAGATTTAAGAGTTTTTTCAGTGTTAAGCGAAGATAATTGATTGAAACTTACATTGGTGTTTATTCACGATAAGACTAAGCGGTTCGGATTCACTGTCAAGAGGACTTCCCTTGTCATTACAAGGTGGCGGACTCTTCCCAAGGTGTTGTGCCTCCAGCAGCCTTAGCTGCTGCTGATGTAGCCGGTTCTTGATCAGGAAGATTTTCGGCATCCTGACGGAAGTTGACGCGCGCTAACGTGACACTTCACCCTATAGTTTCACGCCACCATTCCCACGACCGGTAGCAGTTGCGTTCCTTAGAATCATCAACCGCATCAATGATTACTCTTTCAGTCTCTCCGAACGTGCTTCCAATGGTAATCAGGTAATCACTGTCTGTTCTCAAAAGCACCGCGACGTACGGCGAACGTGTGTATCACTTTTTGCCAGCAAAGTAGAATCCCAAGAATTACAGCGATGTCAGTGATCCAAGCTAGCAAGCTAGACGTGCTCGCATTTCCAATTAATATCCATCTCGTAGCATTGGAAGAAACATTCGTGGCAAGAACATCGAGTATGAAGCGAAAATCGAAAATTTCTTCTCTGACCACTATAGTTTCGATAGTCACTGTTAACGACGATGCGTGACATTCGCGAAGTCCAGAGATAGATCAGCCTCTCTCTGTTCTCGGTCAGTCCAAGGTCTCTGTCTTTCTTTCTCTCTCTTTATTGTCTATCTCTCTCTCTCTCTCTCTCTCTCTCTCCCTCTCTCTTTGTCACGGATTTACAGTTATCCTGGACAGAGGCCGCAGATCGACTCAACGCACACGAACGACCGACCTCTGGTGAACAACTGAAAGACTTCGCTGTCTCCTCGCTAAGCCGGGCCCCACAGCCCCGTCCCCCCACCAACGATCCATCTCTCCCCCACTTCGCTCGGCCCACAGGCCCCCGTTCCCCTACTTGATCGCGACTGGCACGCTATACAGCCGATCCGGATTATTTGGTCGCTTTGGCAAGCGCGCGGGGCCTGTTGGAGATGGAAACCGCTCGCGGGACGGCGCATGCGCGTAACGGAGCATCGTACGTGTGCTGAAGCGTGCGAGAGGGCCCCTCTCCCCTCCACTTCTCTCGCACCGGTTCCCTCCCGCGTCTCACGTTCGCGTCTCTTTTTAACGGAGACGCGTTTCATCCCGACCGTGTCTCGTCTCTCCTTTTCTTCCCACCTTCCTCCCATTCTCTTTCCCTTATTCTTTTACTCGCCGAGTCGAACATTGTCTTTACGGTAGCCGGTTTATTCGCTGTCCGGGATACGGGCCGATATTTTTCGTACACGCTTTCCTCTTTTTGCGGCGAGCGCGCGAATACGATCGAGTCTGCGCAACGTCGAGTTTTTTCCATTCACGCGGCGCGGCGGGCACTTCAAAATTGTCCCCGTTCCTGCGGACTTGACTGCCGCTTTGACGAACGATTTCCAGCGACAGAGATTTTCAATTACACGACTTTTGTTGTGACACTCGTATGAAAAGAGTTCTTTGTTATTAAAGTAGGAGAAGATCAGAGATATCGACAGGGACGAAGTATTATTACGAATTCCTTTCGAGATCGTGAACGCACGATACGTCGGACTAGGAATAACGCGCTAGACCCGTGAAATGTGCGCAATGAAGAAAACTTACAACTTCCTCGGTTATACGCCACCTGTGCGATTCGCTGCAATTGCACGCGCGGCTCTCCAACAAACGTACAGCATGTACCTAGGTAGTATGTTCGTATATACTGGTTCATGATGGATTCGATTCACGATTAAGGCTAGGCTCTCGTCTCTGACCACTAACGTCGGTTATGTTGTCAAGCGGTACACACATAGCGGCTTTCATATGAACTGTGTTGTTACGTTAACGCGTAACTTCGTATTTGCGGGGTGTTTTAAACATGTCCCGATTCATCGCGATCTTCATTACGTAAATAGAACAAAATAAATAAATAAATATTACGTGAAAACGAATCCGAAGAAGTCTTTTTGTTTTAGATTCGAAACAGTCAGACATTGCACGCAGTATGCTATTGCTTGTTAATAACAATTATACATATTTATCACGTTCGAATATCACACGTGCGATGATATGCTTGTTTTCGATTTATTATTGGATTCCTATTATTGGATAGCTATTAATACAACTTTTTTAATCGACATAGGAAGTAATAAAACACGCTCGCATTAAAAATAACGCTCGGTTCAAGAAAAACTGCGTCTAGTTAACATTAGAACTACCGATGACTAAATTATTTATGAAACTTGTATCAGGCAAATAAGACTGCCTGAATAAGAAATATAGAAAAAATCTTCAAAAAGATTCCGAGAATTTCTATGAATTTGAACTAGCGATGGTTTATTTGAACTACTTTCGTGGTCGTAATGTTCAAAATTACAGCTAGCTATTGCGTCAAAGCTTTCGTTCGTCTGGTCTACTCGCGTGTTGAATTTCCGTCTGCACTAGTGGCACAGGTTAACGATTATGGTCGCAGGATTTCACGTAACAAGTTCATTTCCTGTTTCTTACGGCGCCGACTTACAACGGAAATATCTGAGGAATCGGTTCACAGGTGGGTTTAAAACGACGCGCATTACCATAATGTGACGACGTCGAAGACATCGCGACGTGACTTCTAATGTTACGGAAATATTAGAGCTAACGTTCAAACGCTTGAAGATTCGTTGTTTATTATATTTATAAGTGGAAACCACCGAAATCTTGGAAATCTTGATCTCTCGAATTGAAAAACTTTCCGAGCTAACAGGTTTTCGTGGAAACTTTTTCAAACTTGGGCGTAGAAACACTTGTTCGAATTTAGGCCAAGAAGCGTCGACGGTGAATTATGTGCTTGGCCACAGCATGGATTCGGCAGGTATTCCCTCCAATCTCGCCGCATCTCGCTATATGGGAAACGCAAGATTACGAGAAAAATCCAGCTGAGATCTGGACGTTTACGACCGTCTTCACAGGGGACACACGTCCCCAAGATGGAATCTCGGACAACGCGAAGATTTTCCTCTCGATTGGGAAGTTCCCTTGAATGTGAAAAATTCAGACGCGAATAATTCACTTGACCAGACAATTCTTCTTATTTTCGAATCATCTTTTCGAAACTTCAAATAAACAAAGAACTAACTAACCTTGTGTCAAATTACAAGAAGTCGTTAAGCATTGATAATTCCTTGAATCGATGAGATTTTTGAAATAATATTGCACGTGTGTATAAATTTATAAAAAATTATAAAGATGAGGTATATATTTATATATTCTCCGCGTTCGTCGCAACACGTTCATTCGTAAGTGTTGCGATTTAATAACGAAAACTGTTTGTCACAGAGTCATTCGCGTGATAAAATTGTAACGAATCGAATAGATTGAAATAATTGTGTTGACAAGTTTTTAACACAAAGTTAGGTACAAGGTAAAGGGATTTTTGAAAAGAGTCATGTTGTGACTTTCAGCTGAGAGTTTCAGGCAAAGTAAGGTTTGTTGGTCCTTTTGAAATGAGATGTAAAGAGCAGGTAACAGGAGTTAAGACGTTTTAAAGAAGAAATCAGCTTTGTACCTTTTGTTGAGCGCATAAACTGCCTCCTTTTCATCTAACTCGACTCAATCTTCTACCATCGTATTGGAAATGTATCAATTAAAAAAAAATTATACGCAATGATACGTGAAAAAGCAGACAAACCGAAAAATTATACAATATCGTTGCGTAAGATTTTTTCTTTTATACATATTATCCGAGCTAATAGGTTTTTTCTTTTTTTTTTTTTTTTTTAACAACTGATTCATATTTCCTCTTGGATCGAGCAGCATTATGTAAAGTGCAAAGGTGTTACAAAATGATATCTGTCTGTCTCTGTCCCACTCACAGGCCAATGGAATTAATAAACCATCCACCCGTGAGGATATATTCATCCGTTTGTATTTTCTTCGCGTTTACAAGTAACGCCTTGTTTGCATTTCAGAGTCTGATACTTCCAGTTATTACAACTGCTTCGCCAAGTTATTACAAAAACATCGACGCCGTTGGCTTGTCTATTTATCGTACACATGCTTGATAACGTGTATCGCGTAAAATCGGTAGGCTAGTGAAAATAATGTACGTTGTACAAGCACGAGATCAATTAATTCGTATAGTAAAATCTCAGATAACACGTGTAAATAAAATGAACGGATAAATTGACGCGTTACTCCGCACGTTCGCACGATGATTTGTTATGCTTACACTCGTCGAGCATCGCTGTTTATCTTCTGAAAGCGCATATATTCGTTGTTTTTCAACAGTTTTTCTTTCCATCATCTCTTTATTGGAGAAGAACGGATAATACTTAGAACGAACGTAAGCAGCGAGATCCGTACCTTTTGTACTGCAAATTCAACATCGCGTCGCGTTGCATCACACCGTTCCGAGCAATTAATTATCGAAGATTGGGAAATACGCGAATATCGCCGTTAGGCACTAATTTTCTTTTTTTTTTTTTTTTCAATGCGATCGTACGTCGGCAGAGTTAATTAAAAGAACGCTGATTTATTGCCCACCGAACGGATATCGATCGACTCGGTCACCCGTGAATTCATCAAAATCCTCAACGGGGAGGAGAGAGGGGGGCCTACTTTCTCCTCTTAAAACCTTCCCTTCGATTTACCCATATCTTTCTTTGCCTATTGTCTGAATTTCGTTTCTTCTCGATCATTGTTGCGCAACCATCACGTATTCGACTGATTATACAGTAAACGTAGTAAGTAGTAAATACATGATTAGACAAGTGATCAACTGCATTATCTTTCATAGTTGAAGTTAATATTTATTACCAGTACATATGTATATATATATATGTATATATTTGTTTATTTATTTATTTATGAAGATTTGTCATGGTTATTGATATGTGCATAAAAAAAGATGCATTTTTTCTCAACTTTTCAAAGAAACTGCGAGTTCTTCTGTTGTAAATGCAGTAACTGAATAATGATTTTAATATCATACTGATTATCAAGTACAGTAATACTTCGATCAATCGTCGGTGGTCGAGGGTTAACGGGAAAACGGACCGGGTAAATTCAGCGAAGGTTCAACAGACAAATAAAATCGAGATAAATAAAAATATTTGTCTACAATACACGCGTCTGTTGAGCGACAAAATGGAATGTAATGTCGAGAAAGAAAATTTGAATGCATTATATAAATCGAATGTACATGTATATATGAATGGACATAAGATAATGGGTATTCGAAAATTTACATAATTAAGACCTCAGTCAATCGAGACGGAGTTAATCTCGCGGATAATCGCCAGACGGTTAATTGAGATTCCACTGTCTGATACTTCCAGTAACGTTACAAAAAAAAAAAAAAAAAGAAAAAGAAAAAAAAAACAAAAAACTAGCTCAATCATGCAAACGTGCACTCGATAAAGAATTAGCAAGTACACATAGAGTGAACAATGGTTTTGTAACATTTTCCAGCTGATATCTCTTAAACGACAAGAAATAAAGAACTAGGAACTGCCTACTACTTTCGAACTTTTCGAGAATATCCAGAGATCACGTAGAGATTGTAATTTCCAATTTACCTCACGGCCAATGTGACAAACATAAAGATGAAGGTACATATCAGTCCAAGTCTCTCGAACTCCGTTCGAGTCAGCCGTGGCCTATATCCTATCTATCGGTACGATTAGGTAATGCCAATTGCGAACAAACGGGACGGACGATCGCGGCAAATATAAACAAGCATCATCCCTGGTTACTGGCTTGGACAAGCTCTCCGTTTAAGGTTGACTCGATGTCCCGTCGATTGGTCACCGAGCGGAGAGGAAAAGAAGAGAGAGACAGAATATACCGCAGAACCACGTAACAAGCAAGCAATGCTGCGTCTTGGTCTCGAACTATACACGGCTTGCGAAACCGTTCGTCGTTACTTGGTCGTGATCGTGGTCGTAATCAAGAGTCAAAGTCAAGGTCGAGATCGAGGCGAGAGAAACACTTATGCAACTCTTGTTGTCTACCGTTCGCCACAACCGTGTCCGCGGCAAGCAAAATGGTGGGGATCGGTTGCAGCAGCAGCAGCAGCAGCAGCAGCAGCAGCAGCAGCTAGCAGCAGCTAGCAGCAGCCAGCAGCACGGTGACCGACCACGCCGGCAAACAGGTATGAAAGAACTGTTACGTATTCCCGGGAAAACTTAACGTCGCGCTAATAAACCTTCCTCTTCAACGCGGCCACGATCGTCCACATTCGACGATCAATTAATCTTTACGTCGTTCTCTTGACACGCCGCTCCTATCGTTTTTATGGACCGTGGCAGGATAAACTCTTGGACGGAGTATCGTGTTCGCGTAACGAGGTCGTTCGAGGTTTTAACGACGAATGTATATCTAAGTTTTTCTCAGAGCTGCGCGTGTTGCGTTTGGCCAAAGTTTGCGACAAAGTTTATGTCAGCCGGAGGAATTTCTGGGAAATGGCCTCCAGAACATACAGCAACGAGGAAAACTCAACATACGCGATTTAATATATTTTAATATATTTTAACGTAAACGTATACGGCAATTTACATAATAATACAGAAAAATTTTGTTAACAAAAGCGATTCGGTATAGAGATTATAATATGGCAGTGATTAGAAAGGTACTAGTACGGAATATACCTGGTTTCTGAAGGTATAAATATTCTCTAATGGCATGCAATAAATTTGAAGAATTTTCGTTTGCTTTTCGACGTCTGTCGAGGCTTGTCGGCCGCCATCGTATCTCGTAGCTTCTTTTCCTATACCGACGGAGAATAAATTTGAATTGCGCTGGAAATTGAAAGTCCTGGGGGAAACAAGGAAAAGTACCGACACAATGAACGATGAAAGGAAAATTTTTGGCCAATAGACGTCCTTGCTACGTTTAGGCTTTCAAGCTTTCAAGTCCAACAACCAATCAGATCCGTAGAATTTCTTTTCACCCCTCAATAGTACATAACTAGGTAGGCAGTGGTAATTATACTTTGGACAAATTTATATTTTCATGTATTAATTTAGAAAATTAGACCCTAAAGTAGAAATTTTCCGTTACTAAATATTATATTAAATCGTGACATACGAATTTTTATATAACAAATTTACGTTGGATATTTTTCATAATCATTTTCGACATTTCTCCAACGGGATTCTAATGAAAAAAAATACTCTTTTCGAAAAAGTTTTGGTTTTTAGAAGCGATCAATATATCGAAGACACGAATCACAAAGACTGTTACTGAACATTTCCTGATATAAGAATGATAATTCTAAATTTCTGAAAAGGTTCGAAAAATATACGAATTGTACAAGAATAAAGTACGAATTTGCTGGGGTAATGAACATATTGATGAAAAGCTTGTTTAGAAAAGCATAAAAGAACAGCTCTTTTTCTGAACGCAGAGTAAGTATTTTCCAAAAATAGCAAACGATCGTCAATCAAAGAGGATAGTGTTGAAGCTCAGATGGCTTCAGGAAACAAAAAGAACCGGTCGAACCATTCTCCATCGAATCGCGCGGCGATTGTAACAATCGTCAAATACACAAAGCATTCTAATTTAAAACTTTTTATTAGCACGAAGAAGTTATTCGGTGAATAAAGTTCAAAATATTATGATTGAAGCTAACGGTTCGCCCAATTTTTTCATGCTGATAAAAAGTCTTAACGGCCGCCACGCTCGATCGTGGTAACCTCTATTGTCATTCCCAGTCAACGAGTCTGTTTTGTTCAAAGTGTCCAGAAGCAGATCATAAAATAATATTCGAATTAACGCTAGATCCGAGCAATCGAACGGTTCATACTTCAAACTGATTCGTGGCAATTCGTCTATAGAATAGGCGTCAGCCGAGACGTTAGAAACAGAAACAGAAATCCAACGTTTCGTGTACTTCATTTACCTTTGATGTTTTATATATTTTTGCGTGCTGTTCTCTGCATTTTTGCACCTTTGAACTTTTACAAATGAAAGATAATTAAATCATTAAATTAATAAAAGTGTATACTGTTCACAGATTTACAGAGACCTCTCTATACGTTATGGAAAATTCTCGACCCTTAGCAAACAAGAAGACACGTAGAAAACGCTAATTTCAAACATAATTTCGTAATTTGCTCGTGCAACGCATCAGATCAGATTTTCATCAAACATTTGTAATATCTTTTACGTCTATAAAATGTATACAAATTGTTTATTAAGGAACTTGCAAAAAATATCAAAAGTAGATCAGGTACTTTCTCTACGTTTTTTATCATTCTTGACTGACATTCATAATTTCGTTCACTTACCTGAATCGACGGGAAGCCAAACTAATCACATTGTCAACGTTACACAACAGCACGACACTTCCAAGGAGCTGAAATTTTTATGTAAAAGTAAAATGGACGAAAATTCTGAAAATATATCTCAAGCGAGCTAGTATACAATTTCAAATTGACGGACCTTCGACGATGTGCCTTCTTCGATTGTCACAGACTAAATGTGGCCCGACAGTTGAATCCACTTTTAAATATTTGAACGGTTGGATTATCAACTAAGTAGTATACGACTGGCAGGTAAAAATGTACGCGCACATACCTATTGTGTTACAATTCGAAGGGTGCCTGGAATTAGTACAAAGTCTACCTGGCATTTACAGAGATTTTCCGAGGGTCGCTGATACACTGTTTTACTTTGTTGTAGCAAATTTTTTACTCACAAACAACAGTTTAACGATCAAAGTCCTTGCTATTTTCTCAACATGGTGCGAATCTAAGAAATTTCGGAGCTATTATAAAACAATCAACTTCGACATCTAAACGCGTGTAAGTGGCTAGAGAACTCGCAATTTTAAGTATCGCGTAGCCTCTCTTTTGTCTAAATTCGTGTCCTCAACAGATGGCGGTACTTAAAAATGGACACGAGACACGAGTTTTCAAAATTAATTATTCCCTAGGAAATCGTGAATTTTGTAGTGGATAAAATGGTGGGTAAAATATTAGCAGATTGCTAGTATGCTCTTATACGACCTCCATTAGAAACAATTTTAACGCCTAACCGTTACGAAATTTTATAATTACATGTCGGAGAAAGTTCTCTAAGTGGGACCATCTTCTTTATTCGCATATAAATTAACTTGTGCGGTATCTCCTGGCACTGGCTTATAATCCAAAACACGTTAAACGTTTCCGCTTACGACAAGGACTTCCATTGTTCTAATAGAAGCAAAGAAAGTGTATCGCTCGCCCGCCAATAGTTCGCGAGGAAGCAACAGTAGTTGGCGACCCTTGTGAAATATACACAATTTAAAACCGCTGTTACTTTTGGAATTTTTGAATCCACATTTTCCCGCGAGTCCTCCCACAGTTGTTTCGTGACAGCATAGAGATAGAAGATTATAAAAAAATAAATAAATAAATAACTACACGACGATTTCGTTCGACCGATGAAAATTTTTCTCCAATTCATCGAAGCTGTGATTTTCAAATACTCATAAATAGATTCTCATACCTTGAGATGTATCTTCCAAAGAGGAAACGTACGAAATTTTCTAATGTCATAAACAACGTTGCGATATAGTATACTTCGCCAAGGAGTATTTCATTTTTAAATGTAAAATGACAATTGTCGGCATTGCGCAATTCATCATCGACCGGCGACTAGGACAAAAGATAAGAGTAAGGAGAAGAATTTAAGTACCCCGTTCCGGTGGTTACGTAACGCGAGGTACGTTACGCGCTTGTGATACGGTTCGTCAGAATGAAAGGGCGACGAGCATGCGACGAGCAACGACCGGAACTCTCCCGAGGACAGTGGCACTGAACTTGACGGGGAACGGAGCGACGCGAGCCGAAGGAAACAGACGTCGAAACGTGTTGCCGTGGAAACTCGTACTCGAGGAACTGCCATCCGTGACTAATGACAGGCCGGATTTTAGCGGCATCGGTCCGCTGATACGTAGGACACGAGCGTGCCGACGATAATCATCATGATCCGACTGATAGCGTTGACTGGATACGCGGCAGTGAGATGCGAGACGAAAATATATACCTGCGCGCGGTATTGAAACGCAATCGGACGTGAAACGTTTATTTCCGCTGGATCAGAACGTTGATCTTGGAATACCACGGGAGAAATGTTAATCCCTCGCAGTTCGATACCATATTCCATATTATATTGGTATAGAATGTTAACCCTCCGACTGCTGAACCTCAGCGTCCTGTGCCGGGGTCATTTTGACCCACACGGATATTTAGGGTTGTCCGATACTGTACAGAATGACCGTCGCTCGCGATCGAGGTCCTCACAGATATTGTACCAACACAGTGACAGACATTCGACTCATATGGGAACACGTAGGAGTACAAAGAACGAATAATAGTCACATGAATAATAAAGTTAGATATATTTACATTTGTGTCATTCACTGTCTGGAACGTCTCGTGCAGATTGAGATTCAAAAGAGGACAAAGAAAGATTGCTCAAGCAAAAAATCAAACACTATTGGAACAACGAGTGGAAAATTTTAGTGAAACCACGACTGCTAATCAAAAATGACTTCTACAAGAATACCACCCACTCTAAAAAGACGTGACCAAGTCGTAATATCAAGAATAATAATCGGACATACGAAAATAACACACAAATACATATTCACCAAAGGAGAACGGTGCAAGACGACCCTAACAATAGACCACCTTATACTACAATGCGAATTATACCTAAGAAAACGACTCAGAGACAAGTCTAAAAGATAACCTAATGGACAGTGGAACATCATCAAACCTGCTATACACACCAAGTTCTACAACAACATATAAAAAATGTTCTGATGTCGCTAATGATCCATGAAGTCGATGCGACATAAAATAATAGATATAAAAAAAAAAAGAAAAAGATTGCTCGTTGGCAATGAAGACATTGCGTCAACAAATAGAAACAACGGAAGAAAAGTAATAAAAAGAACAAAAATAATAATAAAAACAGTAAATTAATAATGAAAATGGTAAAATATTAAAATAGCGCTGAAAAAACTAAAATCTAGATAGTAAATACAAAAATAATATAAAATACTAAATACTAAAAAAAATAGTACAAACTATCAAATACTAAATACTAAAATACTAAGGCAATAATAAAAACACTAAAACATGAAATAAACTTTGAAATAAAAAATTGCTTCACACGTCTTTCTTCCTCAGAAACGTTACCAAAAACTGATTTTTTTCGTCTTTAGTCGTCGTCACCTCGGTAATTTGGCCGCATGATGCGTTAGTGCGATCACTAACACAATCAACTCGTAGCACAGGTGAAAACTGTGACCCCGGCACAGTAGACGGAGGATTAACACGTAGCTCGCTCGAAAAGAGTCTCACAGGCTATTGAGATTCTTATCGTACTCAATGCGAACGAATCAAGAGCAAAAGCCTTAACAGTTTCGTCAACACCATGTGTTTCAATTAGATACTTGAACATAGAACGCCAACATGTATTTTACTTGAAAAGAACCTGAGCGTCACTTGACGATCTTCTTATCTGAGTGTTTCTTACACGATTGTCAAACGAAGACCTCCCTCGTCGCTTCTCACGCCTCGGCCAAAGGGATCCTTCGTTTTTGTCGTATCGTTCGGCCTTTAACCCCTCACATGTGTATACCTCGCACGCAACATGCAGCCGGAGTTGTAGTTAAGGCTTTATTGCCGCATTCGTCGAACACGCGCGCCGGGTCACTTTAATTTTATACTACTGACGAGCTGTACAATACCGCGAGATTGCCTGATCGAGTAACAAATGACGTTTCAGCGGGGAACGTGTTTAATGGAGGATGCATCGTCGATCGAGTGGCTGATCGTTATTGCAGTGAACCTCGGTGAGAATGTCTCCGATCCCTCGGAGCAATTCTTGTGATTAAATACAATCTAACAACGTCGTCATTCATTTTGTTAGGCTGAGTAACAACTTTTCTTTTTTTTTTTTTTATCCACGTGTTCTATAAATATAGGTAATTGATTCGCGCGAAAATTCTCTTTCCTCAGCTTTTCCTTTTCGACTTACCGTCTCTCCTACTCCATGTTATTTGGTTACGTTAATTGAAATTACCTAAATATGCAGCAATTAATAATAATATACTTTGCTGTACAGATGCACTGCGTATTTAAACACCTTCACAGAAGGATCATAGTTTGTTTCGTGAATCAATCTCGGTTAAATTATCGTCGATCCAAAAAATAAAAACACAACCATCGTCGTCTTTGATTCTTACTCTCCGCTGTTTGCAAACGTTAATTTTTGCGATAGCATAAAATTACACGAACCAGCGTATTACCAACTGTAAATAATTTCAAACTTTTAAACTTTGAATGGCTGGTGTGTGGTGTAATTAAGCTCTGCCTTGTCGTCTGAACGGTAGATAAAAACGGCCGGACCTGGGGAATTCGAATCCGCGTGGTGGGATCAGCGTCGTGGAGACGCCGTTTCCGAGTAGCCGCGTCGCAAGTTGTTATACCGTTAACACGAGTCAAGTTAGGAGTTTCATGAATGATGAACCAGACAGGGAGAATGGTTTCCGTACGTGGATGTTACTTCTGGTTTTTTCTTTGTTCGAAGAACAAACCGAGAAACTGATTGATAAATGCCTACGCTCGCTTCGGAAATTAAACACCAATGAGTAACGATCCATTTGGATGGAAATGACGTTTGCATGCATATACTGTTGTATTTCAATGAAGCAACTTTTTATCTGGTTCTATATTTCATTTTCGTAACAGAAGTATAATACAGTAAAACTAAAACTGGTTGTCCACTGATCCCCACCTCTGCCAATGACTTTTTGTTCACATAAATGTTCGGGAGTAAGTAAATTCAATCAGGAAGAGTTCATTTAACCGAGGATTGATTGAAATTTGTAGTATCAAATGATACGAGAAATATTACGAAGAGAAAATCTCGTTTCCGGGAAGTAGACAGAGACTGAAACAAAATATCGTTCTTTGGAGACGACGATTGTCAAAGTGACGCGTGCATGTTTCAGGTGTAACCGTGATAGAAAGAAGCGCGTGCGTGCACCTCGTCACACGCAAGTACGACGAAGACACGTCTTTAGGTCCCGTACACTTCCCGCAGTAGCCTCCCGGCTTGACCAATTAAGGGTCTCTTCCGTCGAGAGCTCTTAATGGTAGATGTGTTGCGTTCGCTCGAGCGTGCGCCACTGCGAAACCAGCCCTCGTAACAACGTAATTTTCCGTAGCCGTTCCACCTCGGATCGTCCGAGAACTTTGATATCCAACGTCCTCTCCTCGTTGCCTCTTTCCCGATAAGAGAGATTTCTCGACAAACATCGGCTGTCATTCTTGTCAGGCTCGTGTAGACCTTCGCGCATTTTTTTATCGGGAAGTCACGCTAACAACTTTCCACGTTTGAGGATTTTTGTAATTTGTTGCGCACGGCGGATTGTTGTACGAAAGAGTTATTAACGTTTAAGTATTAATGTTTTATTCGTGTATTTCTATATCTTTGTGTTTCTTTTTCCCCTATTTCTTTATTCTCTATCTCTATATTTTTGTGTTCCTTTCCCCCCTATTTCTTTATTCTCTATTTCTATATTTTTGTCTTTCTTTTTCCCCTATTTCTTTATTCTCTATTTCTGTATTCCTGTATTTCCTTTTATTTTTATATTTCTATATTTCTATATCTATATTATTATATTTTTATATTTCTATATTTCTATATCTATATTTTTATATTTTTATATTCCTATATTTCTGTACTTCTATATCTATATTTTTATATTTCTATATTTTCGTATATTTTTGTATTTCTATTATATATTCCAATATTTCTATCTCTCTATGTATCTACATTTCCACACAGAATTTCTATAATTTACATTCTTACATACATCTCCATTAACACCACAAAGACAAATAATGTGATGTTATGTGATTTTCAGCGAATGTAGATTCCGAACAAAATTTGAACATGAAAGTTATTCCTAAAGCTGTCTGGTCATTGTCGTGTTAACAATCTTTCATTTTCTATCAAAAACATCATCAAACTCCCTGCATCGAATACACAAAAGAATCGTTTTAATCATAAAAGTTACTCGTCCATTCTTGGACGATCGCATCAATTCAGTTACTCGTTATCTTCGATCAAGCTTGCTAAAATCTTCAACCGAGTCTTGAAGTTCCTCGAAAAACGTCATCGCGCGAATAATGGTGACAAGCATACAGCGCTATATCAGGGAAGGTCGAGATGATCGCGCAACTTCGCAGGGGAACGCCACATGCGGTGTAACCTCGGGAAGATGTGTGGAGGCGAGGCCAATGAATGCACGACGCCGAAGAACGGGAAGGAAGGTGAGGCGTGATCATGGTTCTGACCTCAAGAACTCGAGAAAGGGAAGAAAGAAAGAAAAAAAAAGACGATGGAAGAAGGAAGAGAGAAGAAGGCGAAGAGACGAGAGAAAGAGCGAGGAAAAGCTGGAGGGCCACAGGCGTATACGAGTGCAACGAGAATCGAGAGGATTCTCACACCGATTCCTCGCTCGCGTCTCTTTCTTTCTTTCGCGAGGCTTTCAGACACGCGTGTAAATTTCTGAAACCTGATACTTTCCCGCGCGGTACGTTCGAAGGATAGAAATCATTCGCACCGGCCCGCGAATGAATCTCTGTCGCGCGAGAACGACGCCGTCCGCGTTCCTTCGAATAGCACAGACGTTGCCCAAATTACGCCGCGCGAACGAATGCTTTTGCTTTTCTGTGAAAACGGGGAAATCGTTTGATAGTGTAATGGAATTCGAAGTAACCTCAACGTATCCTGCATTTATGGTACATCAGATGCCGAAGGCATCTTTCAATCTTTCGTGGAGGATCAACAGTTGTGTCATGTATGATGATGTTTGAGACGTAAAATTTATAGTATTAGTGTACTGTATTTTGATGACTGTAACTGTTTAATTTCACTTCTTCGTGTTTGTATCTCTTTGGATACTTATATTTTGAAATAATTCATCGAAAGTGTGAAATGACATCGATGAATTTCTATAATTTTCATTTCAGGTCATACGAAGAACAAGGCCCGAGAGTCAGAGCACTTCTCTAACCCTCGCGTTCCAAGAATAGAACGATATCGTATCGAGCGAAGTTCATACATGTTGGGGAAAAAATACGTGAAAAGTGGCCATAAGCGCACGTAAGAGTCGCAACGCATTCTCGATACGCCTCAAAAAAGGAACAACGAACCTTGCACACGTGGCGTTATCTCAAATCTCGGCGTTTTCGAATTTTACAAAGCCCGATATTTACTACAACTTGGAACGTACTAACTAAGCTTTACAAGCTATGCGCGACGTTAGGCTTACTTTTATCGGTACGCCTCACGTCGGTAGTAGATTTTCCGCTGCGTACACGTACCTACTACGTAAGACGAAGGCTATGTAACAGACAGCTGTAATAGTTGCGCGTGTGAGTATGCTCTGGAGTACAGATAGTGATGGGATCAAGTTCGATATGCACAGTAGAGCAAACTTGTCAGGGAACAGATCGTTTATATAGGTAATTATGTGTATGCGAAATTCACGTAATAAGCGGATTCAACCAACAGAAGTTTGTTCAATTGGTCATTGATTAAAATATGATACTTGCGTCGAACAAATGGAGTTCTACTCGCGGAACAAAGTCGCGAAAATCTGATGCAAGAAATTCACTCCATGGTTCGATTCGGAGACATTCAATTATATAGAAGTGGCTGTACAGTTATTCGACTCGCTGAAATATGTATTAATTGAGTCTCTCTAAAAGTAGCAATCTTGAATCCTGAAATCTTATTACAAAACTTATTATTATTCAAGTCTAGGTACTTGCTGTAAACTGTCTGTAGAAGGTTCAGTTCAATCCAGGATTCGATCATTTCGATGCACCGGATTGCATTTAGTTATATTTAGTGCATACTTGATCCCATCGCTAAGTACAAACTGTATGGTGCGCGTGCGCGTGCGCACGAACCGCGATGTGCCGCTTACATTAAATAAATTACAGTGGCCGCGGACCGGTAACACGGGAACGCTGTTACCTGGTCTCCTCCGGTCGCACACGCGAGCAAAATCGCGCGGCAAAGCGCAAAACCCCCCGTAGCCGGCCAACGTTGCTCGTTTCTTGCTACCATGGGTACGCTAGCATGAGTACTACCACGGCCAGAGGAAGTGCCTCGAATGGTCTCTTCCCATGACCGTACTCCACCTTCTCTCTCTACCTCGGCAACGATTTTCCTGTCGCTGGAAAAGTTATTACTCCGACGCGGTGCGAATCATCCTACGCTCCGTGTCCCATTGTGTTTAGGTCGGTTCGTCTCTCGTTTCCGAGCCGCCGCTCTTCCTTTTCTTTCATGCCGGGCCCACGGGTACCGTATAGTCGATTACGCGTGCACGCGCCGTCACGCGTCACGTTTGGACGCGGCTGATTTTCCGGAATTCCGCGGATTTCCCGAGCACAACCAAACCGTACGATTGCGCAGTTACGCTCGAATACGATGGCCTTCACGAAACGTACGAATGTAGCTAATGCATTTTATTTGCGTGTGAAGTTTCAATTTTCAATGATTACTAATTGATGTATATTGAATTTTATCTCTATGTAGATGTACTCTCCAAAATGATTGTGCGATAAAAATATTTGTCACCAATTGAAACATTCTGGAATTTTGCTAGTAATGAGTTAAACGTACGAATGTAGCTAATGCATTTTATTTGCGTGTGAAGTTTCAATTTTCAATGATTACTAATTGATATATATTGAATTTTATCTCTATGTAGATGTACTCTCAAAATTGTTCGAATGATTGTGCGATAAAAATATTTGTCACCAACTGAAACATTTTGGAATTTTGCTAGTAACGAGTTAAACGTACGAATGTAGCTAATGTATTTTATTTGCGTGTGAAGTTTCAATTTTCAATGATTACTAATTGATATATATTGAATTTTATCTCTATGTAGATGTACTCTCAAAATTGTTCGAATGATTGTGCGACAAAGATATTTGTCACCAACTGAAACATTTTGGAATTTTGCTAGTAACGAGTTAAACGTACGAATGTAGCTAATGCATTTTATTTGCGTGTGAAGTTTCAATTTTCAATGATTACTAATTGATATATATTGAATTTTATCTCTATGTAGATGTACTCTCAAAATTGTTCGAATGATTGTGCGATAAAGATATTTGTCACCAACTGAAACATTTTGGAATTTAGCTAGTAACGAGTTAAACGTACGAATGTAGCTAATGTTTGAATAATTGTGCAATAAAAATATTTGTCACGAACTGAAACATTTTGGAATTTTACTAGTAATGAGTTTGTCAAGTTTGAAACAAGTCTAAGAATGTACATAAAAGTGCAGGTATCTACGTAGAGATCGTAAAAATGTTCAAACAGTTAATTATTTATTGCATATTGATTTACTAATAAATATATCCTTGCAGAAAATATTTTGCAATTTTTATATTACGCGTTTCTAGATTGTTTATATAATCACGATAGTTGCATTTCTTTACAATGTTGATGAAATTTCAAAATGTTTCGTATACTGTCTGTAATAAGTATTTAAAGGAATATTCTGACAAACTATTATTCTGTCGAATACATTAAATATACAAATTAGATACTATGTAAATTTAAATATACAAAATGTACAATGAATCAAATATAGATTCTTATGAAAACGTTCGTTTCCCTTTAATTGAGTAGAATAGTAATTTTTTAAAATAT